>JABSTQ010009609.1:0-347759 GCA_013358835.2 Ixodes persulcatus
GCAGTGTTTTGGCCAGTTGTGGTGAAAGGAACGGTAGTGATGGGCTTTCGCGACACAGGGAACACGATTACGCTCGTTGATGAGCGCCTCGTAGGCGCCGGGCAGAGACTGGAGTCGCGAACGAGCATCCACATGCTCGAGGGTACAGCGGAGTGTCCACTTGCAAAGGTGCATGTGTCTGGCCAAGCCTTTGGAAGGGGACCCGACGAGGCGCCCGAAGAGTGTGTAGGGGCACTGTGCAAGGGTGGATTGCCCAACGGAGCAGGCGTTCTGCTGGGAAACGACCTGTTCACAAAGGGAAGGGGTTTTATCGACCCGATCATGACGAGGCAGGAGAGCACATCAGATCACGGTCAAGCGGTGGTTAACGGCCATGGCACCTCGACGTCAGAGGACTCAGTCGTTAAATGTATTGAAAACAGAAATCCGGAGACAACATTGGTGACAACCCGCGAGTAAAAAAGAAAGCAAGAACAAGCATCGCGTGTCGAAAACGAAGAACGAGAGACAGGATGAACGCTTACCGCGCTGGAACACAGCGTCAGAGACAGTGACGAAGTGATTGAAGGAAACGGGGGTGGTCAGGTTCGGGACAGCGGTCAGAACGACCTGATCGCTGGTCTGGAGTTGAGCGAATCGTTTCGGATGGAGCAAGTCAATGACGCTGAGCTGCGAGAGTGGTGGGAGCGAGCAAAGAAGTCGAGTGGCGGATTCTTTGTATCGCAGGGGCTCCTCTACAAGCGGTTTGTGAAAAACCAAGACACCGATTTTGAACGAGAGGTTGAGGTGCTGGCACTTCCGGAAGCCTGCCGGCCAATTGCATTGAAGTTTGCCCATGATGCGACGACAGCGGGACACCTTGGAGTGAAGAAAACGATGGCGAGGCTGGAGGAGCGTTTCGCGTGGCCAAATTTGGCGCGTGACGTGCGTGAATACGTACGGTCATGCGATGTTTGTCAGCGCCACGCGAGGTTTCTGACATCTGATCGAGCCGAGCTTCACCCCGTGCCCGTTCTGGGCGTACCTTTCGAAGAGATCTCGATGGACCTCATAGGCCCCATCGAACCAAGATCCAACAAGGGCAATAAGGTTGTCCTAGTTTTAATGGACAATGCTACAAGATTCCCAGAGGCTATCCCTTTGAAAAACGCAGATGCGGCCACCGTTGCACGAGTGCTATTCGAATTCTTCGCTCGGGTGGACATCCCGAAAATCGTACGGAGCGACCAAGGTACCAACTTTACGTTAGCATTGCTCCGTGAACTGTGGGAAAGGTTGGGAGTAAAAACTCAGTTTACAAGCGTCTACCACCCGCAAGGAAATGGACAAGTGGAAAGATTTAACGGGACCCTAAAGGGCATGCTGGCGAAGTACACCCAGAAGCAACCCAATGACTGGGATGATCTTCTCCCATTTTTGCTATTTGCGTACCGGGAGACACCCAACGAGACCACTGGATTCAGTCCATTTGAGTTATTGTACGGGCGGCATCTAAGGGGGCCCCTAGACGTACTGAGAGAAAGCTGGGAGGGAGCAGAAGTGACGGGAGTGCAGTCGACATCAATCGTAGAGTACCTGACGAAGTTCCGTCAAAAAATGGACGACGCTTTCGCGCTGGTGAAAGAAACTTCATCAAAGGTCCAGCAGAAGCAGAAGAAGTGGTATGAAAAGAAGTCAAGAAACCGAGACTTTCAACGCGGGGACAAGGTGCTGGTCCTGCTTCCATCGTCAGAGAAGAAGCTCTACGCGGAATGGAGGGGACCGTTTGTAGTTCTCGCGAAGCTGTCCCCTGTGGATTATTTAATTGATGTCGGAGGCAAGCGCAAGAAGGAGGAGAGGTACCACGTGAATGTGCTGAAGAAGTATGTTGAACGTACCGAAAACATTACCCGAGAGATGTCGTTTGTAATGGAAGCACCCGACGAAATCGGTGACGAAATGGCGTGTTTTGATGTTCGGACCCGAGGGAACGGGTCAAGCGAAAGGCTGAACGTGGACGCGGAAGTTCAGGCTCACGAGGTTCAAGAACTGAACGAGTTGATCCGCTCCTACGGTGACGTCTTCGACGATAGGCCAGGTAGAACCACGAGAGTACTGCACGAGATCCCAACGAGCGCCGACCCGATTGCGTCGGAAGCATACAGCGTTCCGGACAGTATCAAGGCGGGGGTACAGGAACAACTGAAGGAAATACTGGAAATGGGCATTATACGGACATCGACAAGTCCGTGGGCATCCCCGATGGTATGCGTGAAGAAGAAAGACAACAGCATGAGGATCTGTGTCGACTTCAGGAAGCTGAACGCGACAACACGGGATGATGCCTACCCCATGCCTTCACTCCCTGGGATGATTGAGACTGTGGGAAGAGCCAAAGTAATCAGCACCCTGGACATGTCCCAGGGCTACTGGCAAATCGGTCTATCAGAGGAGGCTATTCCTAAGACAGCATTCCGTACGGAAACCGGCTTGTACGAATTTACGGTGATGCCGTTCGGAGTGAAGGGAGCACCGGCGACATTCCAAAGGCTGGTGGACGACCTCCTGAGAGAGCACCGAGATTTCGCTCGGGCATACTTAGATGACATAGAGGTATTCAGCAACACGTGAGAGGAGCGCCTGCTTCATTTGCGCACCATCTTGGAGAAGTTGCGTCAGGAAGGCCTGACTCTAAAAATAAACAAGTGCCAGTTTGGGAAGCGGGAAGTGCACTACCTGGGGCACGTGATTGGGAACGGGCAAGCACAACCTGACCCTGAAAAGATCGAGACCATCTAGGCGATCGAGAGGCCCTACACGAAGACAGAAGTCCGTTCCTTCTTGGGACTAGTTAACTTCTACCGGAATTTCATTGAAAACTTCGCGGAGCTGGCCGCGCCGCTTACAGACCTCACACGCAAGGCTGAACCTAAACAAGTAGTGTGGACGCCGTCATGCGAGAGCGCATTCCGCGCACTGAAGGAGAGAATATGCAGCAGTCCAGTGCTGCGGAGCCCAGACCCGAGTCGACCCTACATACTCCAAGTAGACGCTAGCAACAGGGCGATCGGTGCCATCCTAGCTCAAACTAGCGAGGGCGTCGAGCACCCCGTTGCGTACGCCAGCCGTAAGCAACTTCTTCGTGAGACGAAGTACGGAACAATTGAGAAGGAGTGTCTGGCAATTGTGTGGGCCATGAAACATTTCCATGTGTATGTTTATGGACAAAATGTCACAGTCCATAACTGTTGCTGCAGGCCTACCAGATTAAGATAGAGTACAAACAGGGTCGCTTGCATTCGAATGCGGACGCCTTGTCGCGTATCTAAGGGCACTATGATCACAATGTAGTGCCCCGCCAAGGCTTGCGATCTGCTTCCCTACTGAACATGTAGTCGCAGAGTTTTTTTTTATTTTTTTATTTTTTATGAACCTGAACGTTGAGGATGTGAAAAAAAAAGTGTATTGTGTTCGGAGTATTTCACTTGTACGGTGTCTGTTTCGGATGCTTAGTTTTATAGAGCTGTATTACAGGAGGAGTTGCACTGTGTAATGAAAACAATAGGCGTTTCGTGAGCAGAGGCTCGCAAATCGTGTTTTTATATGTTTTCATTTTGGTTAGAGGGGGCGTGTAGTGCAATTTTGTGTTTTTGCCTTCTTCGGGGGTTCGAGCATCTTTACGGAACGGCGCGTGCCCCCTCCCGGGGTCGATGGGCCCCAGGTGGTGGCGCGGACGTGAACGTTGTAACCTTACACCTGTTTATATAGAGCTCCGCATATAACTTCTTCGTCTGCGAAGGTGCTTTGTATTATTTTAGCTGCTCTTGACAGCTTCTTTCGGAATGTGTACTGTTTTATGTACGCGCATTATGCCGTCGATGGCACGTCCCATCCCGTGTTGTCGACCTTTCGGGGCTGTACCGGGAATCGGCTATTTTGAACACGAGAGGTATGTTAAGGACTTGTACGTGCTTTTGTAGGGGTCGACTATTGGAATGTTTACAGAGTTGGTGGCGGAGGGCCGTTTTGTTTTGGATAGCGCCAACTGAACTCATTTTTACTTTGCTTGTTGGGGTATGTGTAGCCGTACCACGGAGACGAGAATACGTGTTAGAGGGAGAGAGTGAAAGAGAGAGAGAGATGAGGGTAGCTATGGTAGGAGCGGGTGAGTTGAGAAGGAGGAGTCGACTAAGAGATTTCAGAGGAGACGCATCGAGAGCGATGCAGGAGGAGTTGAGAAAAAGTCCCATCGAGAGCGATGCGGAAAAATCGAGTGGATAAAGTGCAGAGGTGTCACTTAGAGAGTTAAACGGCAGAGGCCATCGAGTTCTGAGAACTAGCGAACTTTAACTATGTTGTAATTTTGTGTATAATACCTGTATATTAAACCAAGTTATTCAACCTCAAAAGTCTACAATCCCGACATCACTAAAACCCAAGAGAAGAGACCCTTGACTGGCAATCGGCGACAACGACGAAAGCACAGACCCGAAGACAACGAGCGACTTCACGTCACGAGACGAGAGAAGACGAATAATAAACGTTACAGTCTGGAAACAAACTTATCAATAAATCGCGTGTAAGCGTTTTCTTGCTAACCGCGGACAAATACTCAACAGAAAAACGGGCAGACAAAAATAACACCGCGTCTACCACCTCCGCCATGGGACGAAACAAGAAAGGATGGCAAATGAGGAGACAATTTGGTTTGTATAATCGTACGTATGAAAGGATGCTCTTGCTCTAGTAGAAAAAAGAAACGGGACACAGGCTGTTTGCAAAACAAATGCTAGAGACCAAGACCCCCATGACGAACCCGATGGAAAAGATTGTCTCTCCTCATCGGCTCCCACTTTGAATTCCAAATAAAGGTGGCAAAAACACGGTGAAATTTCTGCACATTCAAGCGAGCACAATGAATAGCCTGCATCACGTACCATAATTTTGCAATTAGAAAAAATATTACATACTGTCGCTCTGGCAAATATGGACAGCTCACGCTGCTTCCAACGGGAAGCGCGCCTGTCCAGGTCTGCGGCGACTCCCGACCAATAGGATTTCTTTGCCTATAACATTTTAGTGGCACACCGAGGTAAGTGCACGGCACACGGTCCCAACACACCCCTTCAAACACCGAAGGGGTTGTGGCCCACTCTCCGTGCCAAAACCCACGGTACTTGCTAAAATTTATGGCTGCCCCTGTAGCCTCACAGAAGTTTCTTGCCAACGTTACAGCCGCGCTGATACTTGGTTTATCGCTACAAAACACCGCGACATCATCTGCATAGCTCAGGACATTTTTGTCTCTTCATTTTCCAGCTGAAATCTGCGACATTGCTTGCTGTTCTGAACACTTAAACAAAAAAGTTCCAAATAGAGGTTAAACAATAATGGCGACAAGGGACATCCTCGTCTTACGAATGTTCGCACACGTATCGGTTCAGTCAACTCCCTGTTCACAATGAGCCTAGTAGCACAGTCTTGGTACGCCATTTTAACCCCGTCCAAAATACGTTTGCCCACATTCACGTGCTTTAAAACATCAAAAAGGACATCGTGCTTAACTCGATCGAACGCCTTATCTAAGTCCAGTTGAAGCATGGCAACTTGGCCCATGCCATCGTCAAATGCCTCCAAAACAGTTCGGGCAACGTGCACATTCGTCAAAATAGTTCGACCCTGTATTCCACAGGTCTCATGATATCCAATAAGCTGGCAGGCAACAGTCTGGAACCTCCTCGCTAGGATTTTAGCACAAATCTTGTAATCTACATTACACAAAGTTATCGGGCGGAAACCAGTGACTTGACGTAGTTTCGCAACGTCGTCGCTTTTGGGAATTAACACAGTGTATGTACGTGAAAAAGACGGCGGCAGTACTTTCCATTCGTATGCTTCACAAATGACTTCTAAAAAAAGCGGGGTGATTACACTCTTGCATTTCTTATAAAATTCGGCGCATAGCCCGTCCGGTCCTGGCGTTTTCGAGCTCGGCAAATCGTCGATTGCTGTCTCGACTTCTTGAAGAGTGATCGGTTCTGTGAGATTTTCCTTCTCCTCTTCCGTTAGTTGCGGCAGGGACTCTAGCAGTTTTCCACACATAGGGTCCTGTCTTCCTTTAACTTGGGTTTCAAAAACTTGACTATAGTGGGCGACAAAAGCCTGCTCAATACTACTTGGACTCGTGTTAATCACTCCGTTGTACTCGATCTCGCCAATTTCGTTGCGAAGCGCGAACCTTTTCTCATCCGCCAAAGACCGTTTAGTAGGCTGTTCTCCCATCAAGTACTTCTCTGATCAAGCCCTAACAATGGCTCCGCGGTAACGCTCTTGATGAAAAAGCGCCAGGCGTTCCTTAACTGTTTCCAAATCTTTAAGAGCTGTGCCGGCCGCTCGCACTCAGCTCTTGAGAGAGCTTGCAAATCTTCGATTAAGCCACGTTCGTCACAACGTGCCTCGTACGCTAAAATCGACGACCTTTTGATAGCAAGCATCTTTACCTCCTGTTTGATGAGCTCCCATGTCTCGAATATATCGCCCCCTGCGGTTTCAAAAAAACTTTTGAAGACGTTATCTACCACTGCAAGAAAACTTTCATTATCAAGAAGTTTTGCGTTAAGCTTCCACAGCTTCCATGTAAACTTGGCCTTTGCCGGCGCTTTTTCGCCGATCGTTGTCGAAATCATGCAATGATCCGAAAACAAAAACTGGCGTGACGCTGATACTTTCTTAACATTACTGCCGCGGAGGCCGACACGTATACTCTATCTAGGCGGGCATGAGACGACGCTTGGAAATGGTTGAAACGGATCTCGCTCGTTTCATTGGTCACCGTTCCGGCGTCAACCAAGTCAAAGTCTTCGACTAGTTCGCGTAAAACTTGCGCACTCTTGTCACTGCTCCGCCTCAAGGCCGTTCTGTCTGCTGCCCTCACAACGCAGTTAAAATCGCCCAACAACACAATTGTTTTATCACATTCTAGAAAACGGCGTAAGCCAGTAAATAAGGAAACACGGTTTTTAACCGTACTAGGCGCATACACACAAACAATTCGCCACTGAAAAGACGCCAAGAAAAAATCGCACATGATGAGCCGCCCTTCCGTGTCAGTGGTTATAGCCAACTCCGACAAGGGCAAGGACTTTTTAAGAAAAAGAAAACATCCGGCAGAAAAACCAACCGCGTGGGTGACACAAACTTCGTACGACTTCAGGAAAGGCCTAAGCGCACTTGCAACCTGTTCCTCCTCAGCCATTTTAGTTCCTTGCACCGCTAAGAAATCGGGTTTCTCTTTGAGCAGCAAGCGCTGCAATTGGTATTGTTTTTTCCTGGCGCTCAAACCTCGATTATTTAGCGATGCGACCGTTATTGCTGGTTGGAACGTACAAATAATGTGTTTTGCTGTAGCACTTGCCTTGGCGTTCGGACGTCAGTCTTTGTAACCAGGCTTCAGCCGCCTTACTTGCTGTTGAGTCGCCTCCGGTCATCTGGGGGGAAGGAGGGCGTGGGTTGGAAACACCCCTTCTTTGTCCTCTCCATCCAAGGGTTGGGACTGGGTGTCATGGCTGGTGTCAATGGAGGGTTCTCGTCGAGACCACGCTTGATGGACTCGGTGGCATCGTCCATAGTGTCGTGACCTTCGGAAAGCGCCTTCTCGAAAGTCGGGGAGGAGGCGTCGCGCGGGGCTACGGTATTCTCCATTGGCGTCGCCGTGGGAGGGGGTGCCGCGCTGCCTGGTTCAGGAATGCCACCAGCCACCTCCTTCTTGTCCTCTCCAGGCGGGACTTCAGTCGAGCCATCCGCTCCAACAGGATGACTGCAGGGCTCACCAGACGGTGGAGCTTCGTCTTGCTGTCCCTGAGCGGAACGCTCAGCCTCGTCGACATCCATGGTTAGGGGCGAAAGGTCTTCCACCGCCGCTCCACCAGTTACCCGGGCGTAGGTCTTTACGCACTCCTCCTTCTCGTGGCCGAAACGTGAGCACACCGAGCACTTAGGCACGCGGCAGTCGCGCCTGATGTGCCTGGCGCGCTTAGAGCGCAGGCAGACCGGCGCCCTCCCTGGAATCACGATAAGGACGTTGGCCCCCTGAAGCCGCAGCTGATGAGGCATTCCGTCGGGAGTGACGCCGCTCTTCAGCGTCATGTGCGCCACCCGGGTAGTCGACTCGATGCCCTCGAATCCCTCGACGCGCCACTTCTCCCGTGCGACTTCTATAACCTTGCCGTAGGGTTCCAAAACCTTGCTCACCGCGTCGTCGGTCACATGATACGGGACCCAATGGAGGCGTAGACGAACTTCCGTGCTGCTGGGGTCGATGACAACACACTTCAGGTCCTTCACCTTCAACTCTTTGCAGTCGATGAGCCGCTTCTTGGCTTCCGGCATTCGCAGCGTGGCTAACCAGACGTGATTCATCTGGAAAGCACCGAGCGCCACAATCTCGGACAGGACGGCGCACCGCTTCAGTTCTTGCCGGAAATCTTCAATACGATAGGGGCGGCCTCTCAAATTGCAGTGCAAAAGAACTGAATTTAAAATCGTTGCCCCCATTGCGATGGGAGGCAGCACCACCTTGTAGTCCTCAGCAGATGTTGACTGAGCAAAAGTAGAATTACCGCGGCCAGCTGGGGCCGTTGTCGCAGCTCCATTGGAGCCAGCCATCCTGCGACCGTTCTCGGCGAGTGCCAGAAGCAGAAATCCCACTAGACCACGCCGGAACGGAGAGAGCTAAAGAGCACGTGCTTTTTCTCTGGTGATACTCCAACTGCGAGGGAAATTAAAAAGAGAAAGGTCTCACCGAGATTTGAACTTGCATCGCTGGATTCAAAGTCCAGAGTGCTAACCATTAGACCATGAGACCCAATTCTTCCGACGCCGGGAATCGAACCCGGGCCTCCTGGGTGAGAGCCAAGCATCCTAGCCACTTTTGTTTTAATATAGAAGTATACATTTCGTACATACCAGCCACATGGCCAGGTCAGTGGGTGCCTACACTTCTAGGCATGCACACTACTAAAAGAAAACAAATGTTTCGAGCCTACAAACAGAACACTTGAACCCACCCTCTTTCTAATATATTTTTTTTTTGCCAGGGCGGCTTTGCGTTGCGGGCCACGACGCTGTTTTTAATTTGTTGTTTTATCTGGAGCCAGGCGTGGTTGACATCGTCTGGTACTGTGCTAACTGCGCTCAGTGTCCACTCTGCTCTCTCCCGAAACAACTGCCACGCGGTTTTCCGCACAGGCGCCTCCTCCACATGTAATGTCCGGCACAACCAAAGCGCGTGAAGGGCCATCGCAACCAACGACTCAAACTCCACTCCCCGTTCCTCACCAAAGTACAAAAACTTGAGCGATTCACAGCTTGGCTCAAAGTTACATTAAAAAATATAGCGAAAATCCGCCCCAAAACAGAAGGCGCCCTTACAATCCAGAAATACATGAAGGAGCGTTTCCCGCTCACCACAGAAACTGCAGTTAGTTCCGATTGGAAGGTTGTTTTCTTGTTTGTTTTCTTGTTTTCACTGAAAACTAACCAAGTTTTCACTGGCAGGGTTTCTGTGTGAAAACAAATGAAGAAGTGTTTGGTTTTGGGAGAAACAGGGAGGCTGCGCAATCGCCTGAGGACGTCTTTTCCAGCTGATGATTCGAATCCATTTCTGTACAAAGAAGCTGGAAACATGCTGCTGACTGTGTCCCAATAGAGTTTTCTCTTTTTAACTTGCTGGAGATACTCCCACGAGTACCTCGATTCAAAGAATTTGATTGCTTCCGCAATTTCTTTGTAGAACCGTAGGCACTTCGCTGCTTTCGGTTGCTCCGATGTGCCAACCACCCACTGGCTAAGGTGCGCACTCCCAAGGCTCTGGAATGACCACCGCGTGATAGCATCATTCGAGTCTCTAAACAAAAAGAACCGACTTATTTTTACTTTGAGGGCCACGTGCACCAAGGCGAATCCCCCAGCCTTAAGACTAAGAAAGAGATTTGTGCGCCTCGTTTTCTTCATTGGCGACTGCCAAACAAATGTTGCGAAGAGCCGATGGGCCTTGGACACCGTGCTGGCGTCGATTGGAATAGCCTGGGCCGCGTACATCAAACTAGGAAAGGGAACAGTGTTACACACAAAGCTTCTCTGGATAAGATGGATTTGTGTCGTGCGCCATGGCAGGAGCGACGCTCTCATCTTCTGAAGTTTACCGACCACGTTTCATTGCTAGGAGGCGTCAACGTGAGCGGCACGCCAAGGTATCTTTCCAGGGATGACGAGCACTTCATCCCTAACACACTTGAAGGCTTGCAGACCCAGTTACCCAGCCACGTACCTGTAGATTTGGCTAGGTTAAGACGAGCTCCCGATACGGCACGGAACGCTCGAATTATGTCCAGAGCCCTCAAAAGCCCCTTCTCTTCGGAAAAAATAATAGAAACATCGTCTGCGAATGCCAGGATTTTTAGTTGTTTAGTTGGCAGTTGAAGCCCTCGAATTCCTTCATCCATTTTGATAGCCTTGCACAGTGGCTCTAAGTACAGCGCAAATAGCAAAGGGTACAGTGGGCACCCCTGTCTGACAGACGCTTGTACACTGATCTTTCCTGTCTTTTTTCCATTTACTAATATTTTGGTAGATATGTCGTTGTAGCACAGGCGCACCCACTCGGAAAGAACGTCGCCTACGTTGATGCGTTTAGGATTTCGAACAAGAATTCATGGTCCACCCGGTCGAAAGCACGACTCAGGTCAATTTGAAGGACCGCAAGGGGCGTGTTGAACGCTTCTGCCGCTTCGCATACTGTTCGCATGGCTTTAAGGTTGCGGGCAATTGACCGCGACTTGATCGCGTAGGTCTGGTGATCTCTGACCACTTCCGCAATACCTCTCTCCAGCCTTCGAGCTAAGATTCTCGTCAAAACTTTCTAGTCTGTACTCAAGGGACTTATTGGCCTAAAATTGCTTACTGAAGGTATGTCATTGCCGGAATGCGGCTTGGGAATGAGTACCATAAGGGACTGGCGCATGGTGGGTGGTAAGAGCTTTCTTTTGAATATATCTTTGAACACTTTCTCTAGGAGAGGTGCCAACTGGTCAAGAAACTTCTTGTAAAATGCCGCACTTATGTCATCGGGCCCGGGTGACTTGTTTGACGGCATTTTTCCGGATTTCCCTCCGAATTTCGCTTTCCACAATTTCAGTGTTTGTACGTTCGCGTACTTCTTCGCTTAGTTCCTTTTGAAGCTGCTGTAGCATGCTTTCCGCAAGACGGCCATCGCAGGCGTTTTTCTTTTGAAACGTTCGAACATATTCCTCGTAAAACATGTCTGCAATTTCCTCTTGCGTGGAAACGCTCTGTTTTCGTCTCTTATCTGCCGGATAGTGTTGCACTTGATTCTTTGCTTCTCAAAGAACTGAAAAAGCTTTGAAGGTTGTTCATCTCGCTCGACCAGTTTTTCCCGGCTCCTCACCACACCTCCCATGTACCTTTCTTTCATCAGAGTCTAAAGCTCGCATTTTATGGCTTTTATGTCTTCTCTAAACTCTCTAGTCGATGAGTCGTCTGCCGCAATGAGAGTTTTTAAATTATGCAACAGTTCTTTTTTCTTTAAATTTTTTTCCCAGGCCTTTCTTTCCCCGTATGACATGGCTTCACTTTTCACTTCCGCCTTCAAAATCTCCCAGCTTACAGCATCAAAAGTCGAGTTTTCGGCTGCTAGCCGCAGTTTTTCATTTATGATGGTTCAAAACTCGTCATCTTCAAGGAGGCTCTCGTTTAGCTTCCAGTGCCCGCTAGTATGCGGAGTTGAAAGATGGCTTGTGCCAGCCTTCCACTCAAAAGTTACTAAGCCGTGGTCTGAGAAAGGAACAGGTGAAATATCGTAGCGGGCGTCTTTGGATTCAAATTCGTCCGATATATAAATTCTGTCCAAGCGCGCGCTAGAATCACCCTGCCAATGGGTGTAGCGTTGCGTATTGTTGGGACGCGCAAGTTTAATTACATCTATTAGATCGTTTTCCTTTAAAACCGAACGCAGAACTTTCACACTATTATCTGCCGGTGCCCTCCTAGGAAAGCGATCTTCGGAACTGTCAACACAATTGAAATCACCGGCTAGAATGACCTTCGCTGGCGTATCAACTACCGAGTTAATCAGCTCAAAAAAACTTTTCCGCTCGCTCATGTTGTTTGGCGCGTACAAGCATATCACCCTTATCAAGGTGTTCGCTAAAATGCAGTCGACATAGCTGATTCTGCCGCAATCGTCATATCCTATATCAGGGCATACTCTCAAGAAATGTTTCCTGCGAACGAACACCGCGCATCCGCCGTTTTTTCCGCTCGAGTGGGAAACAAAAACCTGATAATGTCTTTTGAAAAATTCACGCGCGCTTTCTTCTTGCTCCCTTGTTTCAATTTTAGTTTCTTGGACACAGGCTAAATCGATCCGCTTTTCTAGCAACAAATCTAAAAGCCATTGCTTCCGTATGGAAGCGACGAGACTTACTACATTAAGCGTGCCAACGACTGTCATGATTGAGTTGTGGGATAGCACATCACGCCTGCCCAGGGTGCACAATAAGCCATCGTAGAGTGTGAGCAAGCAAAAAAATCGGACAATTTTTCCTACCGGTTGACGTATTTCTGGGAGGTCCTGGTTTGGGATCACGTAGTGTTCAGGGCAGATTCGTTGTCAAGAGACGACGCTCCGATTCTTCCACCGACTTGAGGGAAGATGGAACAGTGTCCGTTTTTTTCCATCGCTTGCCACTCACGATGGTGTAGCGTTGGTCGGCTGCGTTGTTTCGCACGGTTTCCTTCACCTTGCGCTTGATAGTCGTTTCGCTGCTCGAGGCCTCCCCGAGCTCCATCATGTCGTCGACCGGTATACCGGAGCCTGGGGCTCCGGCTGCGTTTGCAGGACGGCTTGTTCAGAGTGAGGCGTGGCGCGGTCGTCCTGGAGTGGAGCCTGTCGCTCCAGCTGCTGCTCCGGTTGCTGTTGGGAAGCTGGGCGCGTGGCCACAGAGGATGCGTTGATTGAAGCCACCTGACCTCCCGGAGTCCCTGAGTTCTCGGGGTCGCCAGAGATGCCCGTCTCGTCCATGTCGCCCTGATCCATGTAGTGCTCGAACTCGTCCTCTTGAACTGCCATTCTCGTTCTGGAGGCGTAGCTCTGGACGCAGTCGTCCTCCTCATGCCCGAACGTGCGGCACACTTTGCACCATGGCATCCGGCATTGTTTCCGCAAATGTCCAACCTTCCGGCATCAGAGATACAATGGTGGCCGACCGGGAATTGGCACCAATGCAGGGCCTTCCATGACGCTGACTTGGTGTGGGATGGAATCCACCGTGTTGCCTTCCTTCAGTTTGATCGTAACGGTTCTGGTCGTTGTCTCTATTTCTTCAAAACCAGGTCGGCGCCATTTGTCCCTCGCGACTTCCTTCACTTTGCCGTAACTGGTGAACGCTTGCACGACTGCTTCATTCGAAATGTTCGTAGGCAGCCAGTGTACCTTGAAGGTCTTCTCGCTGGTGTTGGGGTCAATGACGACGCATGTTTTTCCCTTGATCACGAGTTCCCGCACTTTCACCATTTTTTCCTTCGCCAACATGTTGTGTAGAGTGAGTATCCAGACGTGATTATACTGGTAAGCACCAAACCCGGCAATGTCCTTGAGATTGATGGCAGACTTCAGTGCGTCGGCGAAGTCGTCGATTTTATAGGGTGTCCCCGACGGGTCGCAGTGCAAAATGACAGCATTAAAAAAAGACCGACCTGTTGGCAGTGTTCGCAGAAGCATCCTGTATTCCTGGTGGGCGTTGTTTCCTGGCTGAACAGTTGATTCCCGGCTAAAGCTAGCCGTTATCGCCGCTCCGACGGAGCTCATGATAAGACGTCCGTCGCGTTCGGCAGCCGGAAGTCGAAATCAGCCACTAGACCACGCCGGAACGGAGAGTGCTGGAGAGCACGTGCTTTTTCTCTGGCGATACTCCAACTGCGAGGGAAATTAAAAAGAGAAAGGTCTCACCGAGATTTGAACTCGGATCGCTGGATTCAAAGTCCAGAGTGCTAACCATTACACCATGAGACCATGAGACCCAATCCTTCCGACGCCGGGAATCGAACCCGGGCCTCCTGGGTGAGAGCCAGGTATCCTAGCCACTAGACCACGCCGGAACGGAGAGTGCTGAAGAGCACGTGCTTTTTCTCTGGCAATACTCCAACTGCGAGGGAAATTAAAAAGAGAAAGGTCTCACCGAGATTTGAACTCGCGTCGCTGGATTCAAAGTCCAGAGTGCTAACCATTACACAATGAGACCCAATCCTTCCGACGCCGGGAATCGAACCCGGGCCTCCTGGGTGAGAGTCAGGTATCCTAGCCACTAGACCACGCCTTTTTTTTTTTTATTACCGGCTTGGCAGAAAAACATACAATACTGGACACACATTCACGATTAAAAGCGTCCGGCAAGCACCCCGAACAAGTAAAAAAGTATAGAAGGGTCATAACTAGAACGACTGACGGTTGCAATTAAAATGTTAACACGTTCTAGTGGCGAGACGAGAAGAAAGCGATGGTTTCACGCATACCGGAAGGTCCAGAATTGAAGATGTCGTCGCCCACGCAGAAAAGGTGTATACAGAATGGGTGACTACTAATTTTTGAGGAATTAGTAAATATGCCCAATAAATTCAAATACTTTACAAAAAAGGACTATTTTTAATGAAGTCACGAATTCTTATTGCGTTAAATTCTAACGTGTGACGCTGATTTTGCTAAGCTAAGAAAAAAACAATCGGTGAGGTTTTTTTTTTATATGCGCTCAAGGGCCGATGAGCTATTCTCCTCATCTGCCGTTTTTGCGGTGAGCTTCTCTCCAGTAAGCATTTCTCCGGTGATATTTTCTCCGACGCCCGAGACCCAGGTATCTTAGACGCTAGACAACGCCGGAACGGAGAGAGCTGAAGAGCACGTGCTTTTTCTCTGGCGATACTCCAACAGCGAGGGGAATTAAAAAGAGAAAGGTCTCACCGAGATTTGAACTCGGATCGCTGGATTCAAAGTCCAGAGTGCTAACCATTACACCATGAGACCCAATCCTTCCGACGCCGGGAATCGAACCCGGGCCTCCTGGGTGAGAGCCAGGTATCCTAGCCTCTAGACCACGCTTTTTTTTTTTTTATTACCGGCTTGGCAGAAAAACATACAATACTGGACACACATTCACGATTAAAAGCGTCCGGCAAGCACTGTCCGGCGCGATTAGGTTAAAAATCCCTCAGTGCGACCAATCCGTCCAGAGCTGGCAGCCAGTCAGGCAGCTCGCTCTGCGCTCTGTACACTTCCCGTAGGTGAACAATACTCTCAATAAAGTAGTCTCGAACTGGGCGAGCGTCCACGTCAGCATGGCGAACGGCCATCCTCGATTTCCACATACTATGCAGGGCCAAGACCATTATCGTGTCATAGGGCACGCCCCCGTCCCGTTCGACACAAAGAAACCGGATGCCATACGCCGACACTGGGAGGCTCTTTTTTAAAGTGCGCTGCATGATATCCCAGTGAAACACTGCGTCCCAGCAGTCGAGGAAAATATGTTCTACAGTTTCGGGCTTCCTGCACAAAAGACAATCGACCGACCAGGGCACAAATATACCCCTTTCTTGAAGCCAGGGCTTAACGGGTAGCGTCCCACTATGAAGTTGAAAAAAGAAGGATTTCACCGCTGGACGCACTGGCATCTTTTTAACCCTTTTGAGCACATCTTGGCCATGGCCCTCACAGTAGATGGAACGGTACATGGGCACAGGCAAAACACTATCGACAAGATCTTTATACAAGCGCTTCTTTGTGACCTCGCTTAGGTACTCAAGCGAGAAGCGCACCTTCAGAAACTGAAAAGATCTAATAACCTCGAGCAGAAAACCTCGCGCCCTCCGGCACCTAATGTTGCTCGCTGAGACAACAAATTCAGGCAACGCATCACACAATCTAACTTGTAACATAGTCCGCAAAAAACCATCTCTCTGGTCCCGTAGAAAAAGAAATCGAGACACAACCTGCCTAAGAAACAAGTGAACCAAACCCAGCCCCCCACTTTTCACAGAGCGAAATAGGTTGGTGCGACTGGTTCGCTCCCATCCCGAACCCCACACAAATACCGCGAATACTCTATGCAACTTTTGAATATTGGTCCTAGACATCCACAGTGCCTGAAGAACATACCACACTTTAGCCACAAGGAAAATGTTACACACAGTAGAACGAGCAAACATTGAGAGATTCAAGCCTCCCCACTTAAGTGTTTTAGCGCGAACCTGCTCAACTTCTTCTCTCCAATACTCAGTGGTATCTTTGTAATGCTGAAGAGGCACTCCGAGGTACTTAACCGGCGAACAAGTCCAGTGCATTCTTTCGAAACCAGCCGGTGTGCTATCCCAACTACCATGCCAGAAGCCCACACATTTATCCCAGTTGATGAGACTCCCGGAAAATTTGCAAAAATCAAGGGCATCCTTAACCACCTCATTTATGCTTTCCTTATCGTCACAGAAAACAGCGATATCATCTGCGTACGAAAGGACCTTTACTTCGCTGTTCAACAGCCTAAAACCGCGGATTTTCTCGTTGAATAAAAGCTTTAAACAAAAGGGTTCCAGATAAAGACCGAACAACAAGGGTGATAAGGGACACCCTTGCCTGACAGAGGAGAGAACTTGAAAACTTTCACTAACGCGCTTATTTACAATAATGCTCGCGAAACACTCAGCGTAAGACATTTTAACTCCTTCTAAGAGTACACAGCCAACGTTCACATGTTCTAAAATACAAAAAAGAACATCGTGTGCTACCCTATCAAAAGCTTTGTCAAAGTCAAGCTGCATCATAGCCACGCGTCTTTCAAATACATCGCAACATTCTAAGATGCTTCTTGCAGTGTGTATGTTGGTGACAATTGTTCTCCCCTTAATGCCACATGTTTGATGAGTCCCAACGATGGAGGTTATTACGCCCTGCAGTCTTCTCGCTAAGACTTTCATAAAGATTTTATAGTCCACATTCGTAAGGCTAATTGGTCGATACGACTTAACGGATAGCAGTTTCACGGGGTCATCACTCTTTGGAATTAATACTATATGTGTTTGGCAAAAAGATGGGGGCAATACTTTTCTTTCGTATGCTTCCATTATCACGCGGTGCAGGGCTTCGGCCACATCCAATTTGAAAGCTTTATAGAAAGCTGCACCTAAGCCATCAGGACCAGGCGATTTCCCCGAACCTAGCTCGTCAATTGCCCTTTCTATTTCCCTCACACTGATAGGTGCTTCCAGGCGATCTTTAACGTCGTCGTCTAGCTTTGGCATGAGGTTTAAAAAAACGTTATCAAATCCTCTGCCTCTTTGTCTCCGACGTCCCACGAGGTCCCGATAGTAGTCTACGAAAGCACGCTCGATTATCTTTCGGTCCCGAGTAACCGTGGTCCCGTACTGTATCTCGTTTATTTCGTTTTGCGTCGCGTACCTCTTTTCGTCGCCAAGCGAGCGCTTAGTCGGCGCTTCTCCTAAAAAGAGTTGTTCAGCGCGGGCCCTTATCGCAGCCCCTCTGTATCTTTCGATATCGATAAGCTCTAGCTTACTCTTTACTTCTTTTATTTCTTTAATAAACGCACCGGGTCGCGCACTTTCCACGCTTACAAGAAAATCCAGCTGACACTGTAGTTCCTTTTCCTTTTCTTTTTCTAGGCGACGTAAAATGCATGATCTTTCAATCGCGTTGATTTTAACTTCATCTTTAAAATTCTCCCATAGTTCGACAAAACTTCTCGACTCGACAGCGAGCAGGTTTCTAAGACTCCTCTTTACTCCGTCAACGAAAGTTTCGTCTTTCAGCAACTTGTCATTGAATTTCCACAGCTCCCAGTTAAACCGCGATTTTGTTTCTTTTCTTCCAATTGTGAAAGCAACTAAACTGTGGTCACTAAAAGAAACGTGCTTGACCTCGTAGTTCTCACACAGAGGAATCAGGCTCGCTGAAACATACGCTCTATCTAATCGCGCGTGACTCTCTCGTTGAAAATGCGTGAATTGGGGAACAGAAGAAATAGCTAGACAAAAAAGAGCCGACGTCTTCCAGGCCACACTCTTGCACTAGGGAATTCAATAAAAGAGCGCTCTGATCCCGCACAGGCAAATTACGTACTCTATCTTCTGCTGCGCATACACAGTTAAAATCTCCCAACAATGTAACAATTCTTTCAGAATGTAGGTAAGAAGCAACGCGCTCAAAAAAAAAAAAAAAACTCTTCGATCACCCTCCCGATTTGGCGCGTACACGCAGACTACCCGCCACTGGTAGCCAGAAAATGAAAAGTCACAAACAATTAAACGTCCAGTATCGCAAACCACAACGGTTTCTACTACAATGCCTAAAGAATTACGGAGAAAAAGAGCACAACCCCCAGATGACCCAACCGCGTGGCATACACATACATTGTAGCGAGTTTTGAAAGGTTGCACCATGCGGTCCGTTTGCTCTTGGCTTTCCACCTTTGTTTCTTGAACAGCAACTACGTCCAGGTCGTCTTCCAAGAGAAGGCGACTGAGTTGATACTGTCGGCGCCTTGCTGACAGACCTCTCACGTTCAGCGTGGCTACACGAAGAGCTGTTTCAAGACTTACTGCCATGAAATAGTCAGATCAAACGGGCCGCATGGTGCCCAACTTGGCTTCGCTGCAAAGACGATGTACTAATAAACCGGGTGCCTCGCCGGCAGTCAGGATATACCAAAGAACCCACCGACCGCGTCTGACAGGTCCTCGACGAACAAACTCGGGGCTCTCGTCCTCTCGTATACCACCCGTCTCCAGCTCGAAAGGAGTTGCCGAACGGAACCCGGGCCATCACACCTAAGGTGGTGATGTCGCCGATGGACGTTGCTCTGTCGAAATGTTAGGTTTGGGCTTGAAGCTCATTCGTCGCACCAAAGCCGCTTTTGGAGGCGGCTCCTCGGGGCGAGCCGCGCTGGTGTTCAGTCCTTTGACAACGCCTTCCTCGCGAGCCCGCTTGGCGACTGCGCCGCTGGATCTTGCCTCGTCAACGCTCCAGTCCTCCGGCTCGTTGTTGGGCGTCGCCACAGGTACCGAGCTGTGGGTCATGGAAACGTCTTCCGCTGCAGACAAGTCACCCGCAGCCTGTGCTTCTGGTAGCGGACGGTTCTCGACGACGCTCCGGATGCCATTCCTGTCCTCGGCGCTGTGCGGGGGCAGTGACTCTGGGATTGGCGGTCCCCCTGCTCCGTCGGCAGCATCTTCGGACTCGGTCGCGTCCATCAGGTGCTCGGACGCGTCCTCATTCTCCACGGGCCCCGTAACGGTCGCGTAAGTCTTGACGCACTGGCTTTCCTCGTGGCCAAATCGTCGGCAAAGTGCACAGCGCGGCACACGACACTCACGCCGTATGTGGCCTTTACCACGGCACCGTAGACAAAGCGGCGCCCTGCCCGGAACTACCACAAGAGCCAGGTCCCCGGCGACTCGCAGTTGGTGAGGAAGGGCGTCCACCGTGACACCTGCCTTGAGCCTCAGAGACACTGACCGCGTCGTCGACGACACGCCGGCGCACCCATGAGCGCGCCACCGGTCCCTGGTGACTTCTGTGACCTTTCCATAAGGCGCCAGGGCCAAATGCACTTCGTCGTCAGGAACGAAGTGAAGCAGCCAGTGGAGCTTCAATCGTGTATCCTGGTTGTTCGGGTCGACCACGATGCACCGGCCCTCCTTGACGCGGAGCTCGCTCGCGGCGAGCAGCTTCTTTTTCCCTTCGACGCTTTTGAAGGTGACCGCCCACACATGGTTGTATTGGTACGCCCCCAGGGCAATCACCTCGGAAAACAGCCCCACACCATCCAGGGCGTCACGGAAATGTTCCAGGCGGTAGGGCCTTCCTCTCACGTCAGCGTGTAAAAAAACGGTATTCAAAACAGTCGTACCTGTAGGAAGTTGTGGCAAAATTACTTGATACTCCTGGGCATCAGATTCCGGGTTCCTGCTACCGCGGCCTTGGGCCGCTGATACCGCTCCGACGGAGCACATGATGACACGTCCGTTCGCTATCGCGTCCGGAAGTGGAATGACTAGACCACGCCGGAACGAAGAGAGCTGAAGAGCACGTGCTTTTTCTCTGGCGACACTTCAACTGCGAGGTAAATTAAAAAGAGAAAGGTCTCACCGAGATTTGAACTCGGATCGCTGGATTCAAAGTCCAGAGTGCTAACCATTACACCATGAGACCCAATCCTTCCGACGCCGGGAATCGAACCTGGGCCTCCTGGGTGAGAGCTGGGTATCCTAGCCACTAGACCACGCCGGAACAGAGAGAGGTGAAGAGCACGTGCGTTTTCTCTGGCGATACTCCAACTGCGAGGGATAAAAAGAGAAAGGTCTCACCGAGATTTGAACTCGCATCGCTGGATTCAAAGTCCAGAGTGCTAACCATTACACCATGAGACCATGAGACCCAATCCTTCCGACGCCGGGAATCGAACCCGGGCCTCCTGGGTGAGAGCCAGGTATCCTAGCCACTAGACCACGCCGGAACCGAGAGAGCTGAAGAGCACGTGCTCTTTTCTCTGGCGACACTCCAACTGCGACGAAATGTCACAGAGAATCAGGAAGATCCTCAAAGCATACATAGGTAACTTGTGACAGACTGTGGATCAATTCAATTAATTTATACTTATTTCCAATGTACACTTCTTGAATTGGCCCTTGGCTCAAATGGCGATAGTGTCGCCTGACGAGGAGGCACCAAGGTCCAACAAGGGGGGGGGGGGGGTGAAAAAAGTGCAACAGCAAAGAGAAGGGGAGGAGGGGAATTTCGGATATATGTGCATTAAAAAAAGCTCACTTTGTTACTCAAGGAAACGCGCTCGCTCAAAACAAGAAATATATCACATTGTACACACAAAATAGAGATACATAGAAAACACAGACAACCGTATTCATCATCAGTAACATCTCTAAATGCATCGCACTAAATTACTTAATAATATAAAGATACAAGTAGGAAAATAACACCCATGATAAAAATCACAAAAAGTGGAAGACATGCAAACAAAATGTAGAAAAGTAGCATCATTAAATAAATGAACGTATCACCCATAGACTGTGAAGTAAAAATATAAGACACTAAGGTGCAAAAATTGTGCCAATTATAAAAATCACAAAAGAATGAAGCCAAGATAGAAAGAAAAAAACAAAAAAAAAAAACTGGCAAACGTGATGAGATAAAACAGCGCAAATAGGTACAAAAGGAAGAGACAACCCAGGCAGGACTGGCACGCATTGATAAAAATGAGACTCTCTGTAGCGCCGAATTAGAGCACAGCTCTTGAGGAGGAGGAGGGGAGGTTACGGAGGGGAGGGTATGCCCCTCCTGCCCTCCTCCCCTTCCCTCCTCCTCTCTGCTCCCCTCCGATTGAGCGGGAAATTTTCGCTACATTTCCCACTAAATTCAGCGGAAATTAACGGGAAAATGTTCCCGCTAAGTTTAGTGGGGATGTCCGCTAAATTTAGCTGGGAAATCTTTCTGTTAAATTTAGCAGGGTATTTTTTCTGTTGAATTTAGCGGGGAAGTTTTTCCGCTAAATTTAACGGGAATATTTTCTGCTAAATTTAGTGATGCATTATTTCCCCTAAATTTAGCGGGAAATTTCTTCCGATAAAAGTAGCGGGGAAATTTTCTGCTAAACTTAGCGGGAAATTTTTTTCTGGTAAATTTAGCGGGAAAATGTTTCAGCTAAATTTAGCGGGAAATTTTTCTGCTAAATTTAGCGGAAAAATTTACCCTTCTCCTTGTCCTCCTCCTCCCTCGTGACCTTCGTGCGTCACTCGTGACCCTCGTGACGTCACACGTGACATCACGTGTTACGTCATTATGGGAAACCTCCCTTAATGCAACGCGCGGTTACGCCGACGGCGACGGCGACGCCGCTCAAGCTGGAAATGGGCGCCTAAGAGCTGTGCTCTAAAAAAAAAAAAGAATTGAACGTCTATATATGTTTCAAAATGATAAACAAAAATAGCATCATTTAAAAAAATGGTCCACTCAATAAAATTAAGTCACCAAAAATGACCACGTTAAAAAATGAAGGACGTTTACAAATCTTTTGACATTATAGCGCAGCTTTTAGAAGGAGGAGGGGACGGTACGGAGAAGACGGTATGACCCTCCTCTTCCTCCGTGCCCTCTCCTCGTCCTCTCCTCCTGCTCCTCCTCCACCCCTCCTCCTCTGCTCCTCCGCCTTCCCTCCTCCTCCTCTTCTCCCCTCATTATGTCCTCCTCCTCCTTTTCCTGCGCATTCTCCCATACCCTCCACTCCTATTTCTCTATACCCTCCCCTCCTCCCACAGTTTCCCCGCTATATTTTGCTGGAAAATGGACGCCACGTGACGCTCGTGACGTCCATAGGCTGGTAGTTGTTTTTTTCTTTTGCTATGAATGACAAGACTCTTTCGTTAAGAAGTGAAATCAGAATTGCTTTCAAGAACCAACCAAAGGTGCCACTTTCTTTCTTTCACCTAAATGTGCAATTGATACGGAATAAATTTGATGACTTAAACATATTTTTGGACGGTTTTAATTTTTTTAATGTTATTATGCTCAGTGAAACATGGTATAAAAATACCGAAGAAGTAGATAGGCTTGAGAATTACGAAATATTTAGTGCAAACAGAACCAATAAAGTAGGAGGTGGGGTATGTATACATGTAAAAAGAGGCCTTGAGTGCACACTTATAAGTGAATTAACAGCTATTACAAGCGATTATGAAATACTAACTTTACAACATGCAAAAACTGTTTTTTCTGTTGTCTATCGCCCGCCAAGTGGTAATATCTCCTCCTTTCTTGTGTTTCTCAACGTGTATTTTAAGTTTATTGGTGAAAACAATTTGACTGTCTGTTTTGGAGGTGATTTTAACATAGACATGCTTGCGTCGTCCTCACATAAAATTGAACTGTTGACCTTATATCAGTCATACGGACTCTTCAACGTTATTTCCCAGCCTACTCGCATTACCCCCCGAAATACGGCGTTGTTGGATTTATTTTTAACAAATATTTCAGAAACGGACGTAATTGCTGGAGTGGTTGGGGAAACTATTAGTGACCATCTTCCAATATATATGCTTGCAAATGTAGACTACAGCTCCAAAAAAATATGTGATGATCAGATTTATTTTAGAAATATAAGTGCTAGAAACCTTGATCTTTTCGAACAACAGATAAGTTCCGAAGTCTGGAGTGTGGTGCTGTCTAGCGTGTCTGCTGACGAAGCATTTAATTGTTTTCTTGAAAGGTTTAATATGTTATATGATCGCTGCTTTCCTTATGAATTGCATAGGGTTCCTCGAAAGTCTCGTAAACCTTGGGTTACACCCGAAATAAAAAAAAATGATCAATAAGAAAAATAATCTCTACCACAGATTCGTGCACACTAAAGATGTTAACATCTTGGTTGCATTTAAGAAACTTAGAAATCAATTCACAAAAACATTAAGGCAGGCTAAACGCGTGTATTTCAATAATTTATTTAAATATGACAAGAGATCCGAGGTAGTATGGAAAAAAGTAAATGAGTTAATAAAACAAGGGTGGCTTGTGGATAAAGTAACAGAAATAAAAATTGAAGGTATCGTTGTAAAAGGGGTTGCTTTGGCCAAAAAATTTAGCGATCATTTTGCTACACTTATCCAGAGTGTACACTGTGCGGATGCCGTTAGGTATGTCCAGAAGGTTTCACATAGTATGTTTCTGTTTTCAACTGACGAACATGAAGTGTTTTCTGTTTTCCAAAGCTTAAAAAATAGTAAGAGCTCCGATATATATGAATTTCAAATTAAACCTATCAAGCATGTTTTGCGGTCGATTGTTCCTTGCTTAACACATATTTTTAATCTAGCAATTGAGAACGGAACTTTCCCCAAAAAATGCAGGTAGCAAAGGTATCTGTGCTATATAAAGCTGGAGATAAAAACAACCTAAAAAATTATAGACTGATTTCTGTTTTACCGACATTTTCAAAAGCTCTAGAAAAAATAATACATCACAGGCTGTATAGTTTCTGCGAAAAGTTTTTTTATCTTAACACCCTGTCAATACGGATTTAGGAGGGGTTTCTCTACCGAGCTTGCCTTGTTAAAACAAAAGAAATTAATTTTAAGCAATATTGAAAAAAAGTTATTAACACTCGGAGTATTCATAGATTTTTCAAAGGCGTTCGACCGGATCAATCATGACACATTACTTCAAAAGCTGCATATTTATGGCATTCGTGGCGTTGCTCTAGATATGATTAGAAGTTATCTTAGTTATCGATACCAGTGTGTTGAAATAAATAAAAAACAATCGGATCTTAGGAAACAGACTGCCGCCGTACCGGAAGGGAGCATTCTGGGACCACTTCTTTTTAATCTATACATCAATGACATCGTAAATATTGATAAAAATGTAAGTCTCATTATTTACGCTGATGATACCAGTATATTCTTTTCAGGTGATGATACTGATCAGATTATAAGTGCCGCAAATAGGTTTTTGGAAAAGTTAAATGCCTGGACAAATTCAAATTCATTAAAAATAAATGGCAGTAAGACAAAAGGCTGTATTATTTAGATCACGAAATACAAACTGCTTCTATACGTCCATTCTTTCTCTTGGAACACACTGTATAGATATAGTTGAAAGCGTAAAAATTCTCGGAATTATTTTTAATCAATGCATGTCATGGGATGAGACTGTACAACAGACATGTCAAAAATTATCAAGAGTTGTAGGAATTATGTACAAATATCGCCACATCATCCCGATTTCGGTTATGCTGCTTATATATAGTTACCTCTTCTACTCAAAATATAATTATTGCTTCTTGGTATGGGGGAATACGACCGCTACAAACATAAAACTGATACATACTCTACAAAAAAAAAGCTGTTCGTATTATATGTAATACTGAGTATAATAGTCATTCTAGTCCATTATTTAGTAAATTGAATATTGTACAAATTCTTAATCAGTATTATTATGGACTTTTTCTTGCATTGAAAATATCTTTTTGCCAAAAAGAAAATATATTGAAGTCTACTTCCAACCTTAGGATGAGGGAGGTTACCTATGAAACTAGGTCTGCAGACGCATGGTTAGTGCCGCACTCCAGAACGAACTACGGTAATCAGACGTTGAAATATATAGTACCTCGTTTTTTAAATCGCCTGAGTGAGTTGAATGTAGAAGTTTTGAATGAAACCATAAAAAATGTACGTTCCATGTTTGTGAGAGAGTGCCCCTGGAATTTGTAAACTTGGCTAAATCGATTACTTTTCCCCCTTCCCCACTCCCCCATCTAATGTTGTTTATTATTGTTTATTTTTGTGCTATAAGTGTGATGGTGAAAAAAACTTTATGTGTATGTACATGCTGTCCTCTTTCGCTGCTGTGGGGAGGCAGAGGCTCGTCAAGCAACAACTGAGTTGCTTTTTTCTCTGTCTCCCCTCTCCAAACGGAGAGAAATAAAGAGTTTTGAGTTTTTTTTTGAGACCTCAACAACAACTCAGTTTTGCCGCTAAATTTACCGGGAAAATGACGTCACATGACTTCGTGCAAGTCACTATTGAACAAATCCAGTTTCTCCGCTAGATTTAGCAAAAAACGTGACGTCACGTGATCTCAACACAAGTTCAATTTTTGGCTAAATTTAGTGGGTAAACTGAATTGGTGTTGAGGTCACGTGCAGTCAGTTTTACCGCTAAATTTAGCGAGGAAACTGAACGCGCAGTGTTGTATTATGGGACGCCACATATCTACGCATCAATTCAGTTTCTTCGCGAAATTTAGCGGGGAATTGAGTTTGTGCAAAGGTCTGTGACGTCCCATAATGCAACACGTGCGGTTACGCCGACGCCGACGCCGACGCCGTTATACGCGGAAACAGGCGCCTAAGAGCTGCGCTTTAAACGTATAGATGTGGTAGTACACGGAAAGTGTGTACACGAGAGAATGTTTAAAGGCCTGAAAGACTTACGAAAAGCCCACCTATGTTATTTGTAACTAGTGCGAAATTAGAAAAGAACGTATGTCTTTCTTAAGGGTATTTTGCGTTCCAGTAATTATGAAATTAGAAGCAAACGGCGTTTAGGAACTGGGGCACCTGAAATTTGTCCTTTTATTTACCGTAGTGAGTCCTTATGAATAAAATTCTATATGCTCAAGTTGCCCTTGAACTATAATCTGTCAAATCTGAAGGAATAAGGTCAAAGCTGCTTACTCCGTTTGCGTGAATGAATTGCACAAGCTTGTAACAGTACAGCCTAGAAAGCGGTAGAATGTTTAGCGTTTCGAATAAGCCTTCGACGTTAGTACAAAAATATGGCTATTATTCGTAGCATACGTTTTAGTAGGCTCATAAAGTCAGCATAATTCGATTTAACCGTACTTCCCCATACGAATAAACTGGTATAGTTTTTAGAAAAGGAGGAGTAGGGTGGTTTCATTTGAATTTGACCAATCTTGTCGGGGTAGGTCCTCAGAATTATCTGTAAAATATATATGCGAAATCCCAATTCCTGTAATGAACAGAACTGTCTTACAAAAATATTAGAAAAATGTAGTCTGAGAGAAACAAAATATGAAACGGCCGCCGGGTGGAATGCGTGAAAATCGCAATTCGAGTTTTGCTAACGTTTAGACGGTCTTGGCAAAATATTGACTTCTCACCTAGTCATAATATTCTTTTACTATAAGTATGGAATGCGGGCTATATTTGAAGGTGTGTTGTTGTCGTTTACCATTTGTATTTATTTCTACATAAAATCGCAAACATGCCACCCAGAGCAATTTCGACTGACATTGAGATAACTATATCAAACGATCGGTAAGGAGCTATGCCATGAGGCACGTAGTGATATGTAGCTATTGATATAAGGTATCGATTGTTATATGTGTATTGTTCATTGAACTTATTGGACAAATTTGATTTCACCCCAATGTGTGCAAAAATTGAAATAATGCAAAATTTAAAATCCATTTTCTAAAAAAAAAAGTTTTCTTCTAAATGTTTTACTTCATAGCCCATACGGTGTAGAAATGCTGTATATAAGCCTTGGGTGTCTTATTTTATTTGTATTTGATGACAACTAGCTAAATAAGTCTATTTTAAGCCCGTCGCTCAATCCATGGTTCTTCTATGCTGGATTTACTGCAATGGTACTGGCGGCCTCACTAATATCAGATGGTTTTAGAAGCCAGTTTATCATGATAAGTTTGCTGTTATATATGCTCATAACAATTCCGGGAACACCTGAGGCACGTTATGGAGGGCAAAATGAACCATTGATGTCCGTCTGTCCGTTTTTCCCTTGAGCGTTCCCCATCTATTTTCCAATATTCTCTACGCTCGACAATCGACTGTGTTCAATCATATAAATACATTGGTATTCATTTCTCTCCAAATCTGTCTTGGATTCCTCACAATGACTCCATCACTGCCGAAGCTCCTAAAACACTAGGTTAGATCCGACGCTACTTGCACTCTGCACTTCCAGCCTTACGGCAACTTGCCTACGAAACATGTGTCCGTCCGAAAATTGAATACGCATCTGCCATTTGGTCCCATCACCAGACCTACCCCACTAACACCTTATAACCCATCCAAAACTTCGCAGCACGATTCATCCTATCTATGATCGTACTGCCAGTGCGTCCGTAATGAAAGCTCATCTCTGCCTCCCCACTCTCCATACTCGCCGTAGAATATCACGCATTTGTCTTTTCCAAACAATTTTTCTTTATCACCACCCTGAACTCAGACAATAGCTTCTGCTGGATATCCACCGTTCATCCCGACGAATTTTTAACTCTTTAGCGTACGTCGCATCCCTGGTTCCAGTGTCACTTTTAACAACTCATTTCTCCCACTTGTCATAATAGAATGGAATAATCTGCCAGACCATCTAGCGCACATCAGTGGCCTTGATCTTTTTAAACATGCTGTGATATTGTTAATTATGGTATAACCAGTGTCTAGTTTTATGAGTGGCCACCGCTTGGCCACCATTTATTTTTATATTGTTTTTGTTTACCATCTGTATAAAAATTTCCACCCGTACGTGCTCCCTGTATTGCCCCCCCCCCCCCCTTTCTTGTGTAATGCGCCTAACGGGGCCCTTAAGGGGTAATGAATGAAATGAAAAACAGTAATGCCACCTGCGGTCTGAGGGTGGGGCGAACGAGATATTATATTTCGAGATCTAGCGGGTGATTGTTCTTATTAACGTTACTAAAACACTCAGTTGGGAAACTTGCCCTTGAAACTTGATCCGCTGGAGTCCACCGAGACCGAGGTAAATACGATAACAGCGCCACCGTTTGGCGACGAGTTGAAACATGAAAGTTGCTTCATATGGCTACTGCAAGATGGCCCTGCGAGATGGCGCCACCGGCCCTTCTGTGACTCGACGGAACCAGTAAGTGCAGCCATGTAGTTCACAGAATGGCCGCTGCGGCAGAAATGGCAGCGTTGCGATTGCCATTAGCTCGGTACTGGGATAAGGATCGGCGCCACTTTTTCAAAGCAGGCTCTATGACAGTTTCCCAACTGAGTGGTTCTAGTAATGTTGGTTCTTACCGAATAAATCGCTGATGCAGAGTACGAGTAAGTGAACTTGCATACGGGCAACCTATGGTATATATGATAGCCCGGGTCCCGAAAGAGATGAAACTACTTACAATTATTGCAAAATCTGTTATAGCTAGAAAGAACAATGGTTTAAAATTTCTTATGGCTTTGCGATTTTGACTCTAAATTTCACGGCTAGAGGAAGCTTCTCGCCATCCCTTTTACTATGAACAGGAGCGAAGCTGGTGGGAAGAACGTAGACCTTCCGGAAACGGCAGCCGACGCTTCACCAAGTTGGATATCTGGTTGTAATTTTTTAAGTAGTTTAACAAATGACACACAAAATATTTCTGACGGCCACGTAGAGCTTTTGTCAAAGGGAGTCGTCTTCAAAATAAAAATATTAAAACACAGTTTTTTTTTTTGCGTTAAACGGGGTATGAACTCTCATCTTGTAAGTAGCACTCTGTTGTTCATTGAACTGACTCAAGCGCCGGTCCCTTTTGATCAGCGCGAGGGAGAGTAATGATGGTCTCAGACTACGCCCTACGGTAAGCTTTGTTGATCTCGTGCCTCCGACCGAGGCTGTTTACCGGACCGGTTCGCTGTGCCCAACTATCCTCCTTTCACCAAAGTACCTCACTTCGCAAACGTTTCCGGTGATCTTTTTCCGTTAGGACTATTGTGGCTGAGTATTAACAGAAAAAAGGTGACCGAAAACGTTATATAAAAGGATCTCTAAAAATCATGAACCTTGGGAATGTAGTCAATAAGCCATCCCTCACTTTGGATACAAAACACAGAAGGTTCCTACAATTTTGATGCCTCGGCGCATTAGGTCAAGTGATTCGTTGCGGCCTATGAGGGTTTAGTTGTTTTTGTCTGATTTCAAGTTTTATGAAGATCAGTTCGTTTTGAGTTGGATTCCTGGCCGTTTTGTTCGTTGCGTCCTTCCTTTTTTAGTGCAACGGGTTTCGCCAGAAATGTGTACGTTTTGAGTGATCCATGAAACGTCTTTCTTTTTGTTTTTTTTGAAGGCACTGCCGGTGTGAACGATGCTAAAAATATTGTATTTTGTTTCTACTGCATGAAGAAGGTCACTGCTTCGCAGCTCTATCGTAAAAGTTGCTTTGTTGTACTGCTTGTAGCACGGGATTCCCATTTCTCTCTCTATTTCTCGTCTCTTGTGTTTTGTGTAGGATTTGATGCCTATATGAGCTTCTTTGTTGTCGAATAAATTTCAGCTGTGTTTTAGACTTTGTGTTTGTCCATCTCTTCTCGTCCTAGTCTCGGGGCGTTTAGTCAAATGTTTAAACACCACCAGCTCGTTTGCGCCCTAACCTTTTGTTCACTGAGTCCTTCCGTTTTTACGTTTGCTAATTAATACTGAACGAGGGTTGTGCTGGGAGTATGGCAAACAAAAGTTCAAAACAAGTGCTATCAAATTTAAGTTGCCGCCCAAAAACTGTGAAGGCGGGCGTAGTTAAATCAGAAACCAGGAATGCAATAGACATGTCATTTATTAATTTTACGGCTCAATCCTTGGAAAGACAGTGGACAAGTTTATACAAAGCCGGCTATGAAGGTCAGCTCATTGAAACACAATTATAACTAAAATCGCAGTCAAAAGTGCAGGAGAACAGAAATCAAAGAACAAGTTTGCTGTAATTCCGTATTACCATAAAATATCGAAGAATCTAAAAGCAATCCCAAAACAGTTCGTAGTAGACACCGTTTTCAGTTCATGTTTTAAATTAAGTAGACTCACGCCATTTCAGAAAGGTTCGAGTGGATGCAGAAACACCCACCGTGAGAAGTCAGTCCCTTGCAAAAATGAAGTGGTCTAAAGACCTTTCCAGCGGCAGTCTCGAACGAAGCGATCTACAGCGCGCGTCCCTGGTTTTGAGAGGGTACGTCAGTGTTGCCCGACTGCGCTGGGCTATGGAGTTTCTCGTGAGTGGGCTTTGGCAGCCTGCGTAGGCGCACTTCCGGACGCTGGTGGAGGCTAAATTGCCGCGTTCTATTTTTTGTTTTGTGTTCTATGGCGAAGAGAAGTTCTCGGGGTTTTTAAGAATGCATTGTACAATTTTGGGAACAGAAACAAAGAAATGAAAGCTGTTTTGGTGAGTCGGTGCACGACAGAACAAATGCAACTGAAATGTTTGTTCCATATTATGTTGATAATTTTATAACACCATACACTCAGCCGTGTCAATCTATAAAGGTCTTAACCTTAGAAAATATTTGACTGAACAGGATATCCGAACTGCATGGATATTCCCCGCCCACAACATAAAATTCAACCAGTCTCATCAATCGAACAACATATATTGAACGTACCCCACGGTGCCACGTTATCCGAACAGGTTTTGAGGAAGATCTCAAATAACACAGCACATCCTATATACAGTGTCGACGATAGTCACTTCACGACGATCGGACGGAATCCGGCGTGTTTTGGGGGCACATGTAGAAGAGAGCTGCTTTTTTTGCACAGCTTCAAAGCAAATGAACGAACGTGTCTATTCTGTCCCCACACCCCGGACCCGACCCTATCAGCTATTTTCCGCGAAGACCCGGAACACAAGCCAAGAAAGCTTTTTGGAAATTATCTCAACGAAAATAATCCTTCAAGTACGTCGAACTGCCCGCGTCGCGGGCTGCGTGAAATTCGCTCTCTTGGTTCGTTTCCTGCGAAGGCTGCGCAGGCTACGAGCCCTGGTATTCCCTGGTTCTCACAGTGAAAGACAACACACAAAGGGTAAGCATTCTAAACGGGCAAATAAATTAAAAACTTAAAAAAATAAAATTCGGCGAACTTTGAATGCACAAGGCAGCTGGCCGGGTTTCCACAGCTCAGGCAACTGGCAGAAATATCTGGCTGATAGAGGTTGCTCGGTTCGCAAAATGGCGGCGGCCGGAAAGCACTTTTTGCAAAGGTCTATAAGATACTATGCAAGCAAATTGTTGTGTGTATGTTTATACAGCCGGAAGTTAGTCTGCCTAAGTGGGCGTCCGGTATCTCAGCTGTAGATGAGCAATTTAGCCAGTGCGGTACAACCGCTAACCTGGGCACTTTAACGTGCACCACGCGACCGCACGCCGGTACGATGCTCATAGAGATCGAAACGGGATGGGGCGGGGATTGAATCCAGGATCCTGGGTTCTGCAGCGCGAGCTTTCGCTCCACGTGCTCCGAGCTGGTGTGCGCTAGACCACCCGGCCACCGATCTGTAGGCGCAAAGGGGATTTTCGCACCCGCTTCTCTGGGGGTTCACCCCTCAGGGCTTGTGTCAATGCCGTGGCAACGAGCGCCTGATTTTCATGTAGGCATTCAATCAGCCTCCAGACGCTTGCGTAGGCGTGGCCGACAAACTTCTGGGACCCGGTATTCGTTCCGGGCGGCGGAGAAAGGCTCAGCGGAGAAAAGCTCACCGGAGAAAAGCTCACCAGAGATAAGCTCACCGGAGAAAAACTCACCTCAAAACCGTCCGATACGGAGAAAAGCTCCCCGGAAGTTCGACGGATGCGGAGAAAAGCTCACCTACGAATCTAAGAATCGAGCGTTCACTCAAATAAAATACGTTCACTCAACTTAAGCATGCTGGGATGCCTTATGCGCATTCGGTCATTCTGCGAATACATTTTGAAAATATAAAAATATTCTGTAACATGTCAGGCCTTGCCTGACGAAAATAAAAAAAAGTGCAATAGAGCGCTAAATAAAAAATAACGGGGGAAATATAACCAGTGTAGGGGGCTGCAGCTTGAGTAGTTTCTCGATATTAATTTTCGAAATTACTTTTTATGTAGTATAACGACGCCGCATTGCTAAATCTCCAAATCTCCGAATCTCCAAAGGTATTTCCTTAATCTCGGCTGCCTCAGAATTAAATATGGTAACACGCGAAATAGGTTGACACATAAGCGGAACGAGGGCTACATCCAGGGTGGAGAATAAAAATAAAGATGACTTAAGTTGTTCTTTAAATCAGACCAGTTTTACTAAGTTGATTTAAATCAAACCTTGCCCGCAAAAATAAACCCAAAAATATGTGTGTTCAGTTTTTTTTTTTATTAATACTCGATAATTTCTACATGGCCATATATTCTGTATTGAAATCAAAGAATCATCACATAAGAAAGGTTTATATCGCACTGAACGCGAGCAAGAGGCAGTGGTCTTCGGAGCAAATTGATGCGTTGAGCTTTATTTTTACCTCCGGTTTTGTTCGTCAGTAAGATCGCATCGTCTTGCAATGAAATCAGAACACACGACAGACAGAAATCAGAAACGAAAAGTGACAAAGAAATGTGGTTTTGCAAGAAAATTAAATTACGAAAAAAAAAAAAAGTCAATGCAGCGTTTGCGTTTACAAAAAAAAAAAGAAACGCTGTTTTTTTAATGTATGGCGGAGTTTTTATAAATAAAATGTTCAAATTGCAGTAATTTTTTCCGCATTGTTTCCAGTGATGGGAAGAATTGATGAAACAACCTGCCGTGTTTAAAAAGGCATATAGTAATAAATAATGAATATTTTGAAGCTACAGTGATATCAGTCTCATCTAGATAAAATAAATCTGACATATTTTAAAAAAAATTTAATTTCTTAGTTGTTTTCTTTATTTTACCCACAGCAGAGCGATCTGATGTGAAGTGTGTACCCTGCGTGACACTGTCAACATAAACAAACAAATAACTTTTATTTGCAATTTAGTGGTTGCCATAAAGCTACTAATGCGGTGGAAATTGCTCATTCAGGGAACAAGCTTATGCGATAAAAGTTTGACGCAGATCAACCCCTTCTAAAATGCGATAAATCGCTTCGCGCTAACTCGGTCGCACGGTGTACCGCCTGCGTTGGAGTCGCCTCAAACCTTGGCAGCACTACTGCTATTAAATGATAACGAACACTTTACACCATAATTTAATTCGAGGTGAGCTTTTCTCCGGGTCTGTGAAAGGACTGGTGAGCTTTTCTCCGGACCCGCACAAAAGTGGGTGAGCTTTTCTCCGGTGAGCTTTTCTCCGGTGAGCTTATCTCCGGTGAGCTTTTCTCCGGTGAGCTTTTCTCCGGTGAGCTTTTTTTCCGGTGAGCTTTTCTCCGGGATTCATTCGATCCTTCGCGAGTGTTATTCGTCCGGTTTTTATTTTGAAGAGTGACGTCGTAAATATTCCACCGTTCCGGGGGAAACTCCGGTCGTCGTCGGCGCACAGTCAGGCAAAGAGAAGAATTCGCTCTGGGTGCCGCCGCAGAAGGAGCAGAAGCATAACCGAAGGGGCCGTTGACATGCGTGCAATCAAAGTAGTCCAGCAGGTTGCCGATGTTACCGGCAGACTTTTTCCTGATGTAGGTTAGTTCTTTGGACACAAACTGCGCTGCAAGGAACGCCAGCCTATCCAAAATCCCGCACAGCTTTCTAAATTGGTCATCTGTCTTGTCCAAAAGGTCCAACTCCCGCTGCTTCAAAATATTAAAAAAGAGTCGCAACTCAATGCTTTGTATATTACAGTTTTGCTTCAGTTTCCCTTTCACATCACCCTGATATAATCCTTGATTGCCAATATATTTCCGACGCTCAATGATGGAAATAATTTAAATTTTCTAGCCATTCACTTTAAATATTACCCTGCACCCCAAGAAAACCCACGCATTAGTAATGAAGAGACATTGTGCCTAACCTTTATGTGCGCGTTTAGCTTGACAAAGGTACAATGACAAAGCGAGGTCACCGAAGTGTGACTTCGCTTCTTCGGTCACTTTTGGGGTTCGAAAACTTCGGTTCACGAAGTTTCTTAAACGTGGCACAAGAGTACTCCGGCATAACTTGAGTCAAGCAAGCTTTATCTTATCAGCTCCACTCAGTTTCATTCACCTAAATTTTGGTCCCAAATCGTTGCTTCTCTTCCTGTTATGGTTTATCTGTCGACACTTTTGCATGAGATGGGATGCCAGTTCTCCTAAAAATGATGCAATGTCCATCGCGTCCGCACTTTATCCCAGCCCGTGTTTCGCCCGGGTAGCAAAAAAAAATGAGGTGAGATTTTGTCCAGGTCTGTTAAAAACGGGTGAGCTTTTGTCCGGCGAGCTTCTGTCCGGTGAGCTTTTGTCCGGTTACCAGAAAACGTGCATGTGTGTGGAAGAAAGAAACCTCGATATCCTACTGACCATTTTACCCTCTTTTCCAAAGTTAACAAAAGCATCAAAGAGAATTTCAGGCACCGCGTTGCTGCGCCTGCACTTTCAGATTTTCGGCATTTAAAGTTTTGATATATAGGTTTTAGGCAGACACTTTTAAGGTTTCGAAGTTTTTCCTGTTCTTCAAGTTCATAAAATTTTCAGTTAGGCTTTCGCTGCCTAGGGAGATAAACCACAGAAAACACTCGCCCGCAATTATTAATTTGGAAGAAATATACCCAAATCTTAAGAAATAATACAAAAAATGACAATTTCTTTTTTCAAAGCTGACGAATTTCAATGATAAAAAATTGATATATGTTTCACATGATCCAACAGACTCCATATAAAAAAAAAAAAAGATCTGTGAGCTTTTTTTCGCATACGCTGAATGGCCGGTGAGCTTCTCTCCGCATCCGCCGGTTTTGCGGTGAGCCTTTTTCCGGGGAGCTTATCTCCGCTGAGCTTTTCTCCGGGATTCAAACATGTGGACGAATACAATAATTGCTATGCACAATGGTCAGCAACAGAAATAGTACACGAAGATAGTTCAAAGGAAGACAATCCGGATACGAATAACATGAACTGCATCTGTCAGGCTTCTTTGTAGCTTGTTAGTAATTCAGAGAAATTTTTGCAACTCTAGTTTAGCATTGTTTAGCATTGTTTTGGTTGTCCATTATTTGCAAAGGTTTCATTCGTCCCCTTGATGGTGTTTCCTCTATACTAGAAGTCGGGGTGCGAGGTTTGGGTCAAACATGGAGCTTTATGCCTCCCTTATCAATGGCTGTTTTTTTATGCAGTTGGGTTGAATGTATTTTTGTGCACTTCTTTCATTCTTTGTCCTAGAAAGAAAAAGTTCTGTTCAGATAGGAGTCCAAAAGCCTTTCGTCTAAGCCATCCTAAGGTATCCACTGTGTGTGTGTGTGTGCGTGGTAGTTCAAAAGCACTGCACATTTGATCTCTAGCTGTCAAAAGGTTTTCTGTCTAAAACGAAAGGCAGTTGTGCTTTGTAGGTGGCCCCACAGTAGTTTTTTTTTTTTTTTTGTGATCTGGGTGAGGGTTGCGCACACGACCTTGAAAAACAGGATGTTCGATGGTTCTGTGGCGGTTGTAGTTCTGTATATACGGAGGGTGGTTGAATAAAATGATTGGCTGAGTTAGAGACGCTGTCTCTGCCTGTTACTTTCTCTTCCATTGTAAAAAAAAATTCCCTCCTTCTGCCCCAGTCTCTGGATAACTGGCGAACTGTATAAAAATGCGGGGGAAAAAAACTACAAGTATAATTATTTTATCGATAATCGTGATCCTGCTCAATTGAAAGAGTTTAAAAAAATTTAAAATCAAATTAAAGTTCGATATACAAAAAAGAAAGTGTGAATATTATCAAAGCGAATTTCTGAATATTCGCAATGACCACCAAAAGCATGAGACGCGATTAACTATCTAAGGAGTAGGAAGCAAACTCGCAGCAGTGTGAAGGAAATCTTTAAAAATAACCTAAGTGTCACCGGTACAGACCTTGAAGACGAAATTAATCGGCATTTTATTAGGATAGGCACGTGCTCGGGAAAAAAAATACAAGCTCAGATAACTGCATGCTGGCAAGAAATCAAATGCGATCTATCATGCTTATTTCAATGACCCCAACTGAAATTGATAAATAAGAGGGAGTTTAGAAAATGATGTTGCAGCTGGTGATGATGAAATGAAAACACTACCAATTAAGTGCACCGCGAGCATAATAGGTCCTATGTTATCACACATAATTAATGCAGTGCTTGAGTACGGTATTTTTTTCTGATGAATTAAAAATCGCGAAAGTAAATTCTGTCTACTAGGGAGGCGGAGAGACACCAGTTAAGAGTTTTAGGCCCATTTCAGCCCTCCCGGTTTTCTCCAAAGTTTTTGAGCGTGTAATCAACGACAGGCTATGTAGCTTTTCAAAAGCATCATATTATAACTCTGGCTCAATATGGTTTCCAGGAGGAAAAATCTCTAGAATCAGCAATCATCGACATAAAAAATAAAATTGCGGAAAATATTGAAATGTTCACATTTTGTTTCTTAATTAATTTAAAGGAAAAGCATTTGACACTGTACAACACGATATTTTACCTGAAAACTTTAATATATAAGGTGTACGAGGAATAGGGCTAAAGTTAATTAAAAGCTATCTCACTGAACGCTACCAATATGTATGCTTAAATAATAAGTCATATAGAAAAATGAAAATACAACGTGGCGTTCCCCAAGGCTCTACTCTAGGGCCTCTTCTCTTCTTTGTGTATATAAACAATACAACGGAAATACCAGGCTACCCTCAGTTAATAATGTACGCAGACGACACTAGTGTTTTTTTGCTGGTGACACAAAAGAGTTCGTAGGTAAATTAGCCAATAATTATCTTCTAAAACTCTCAGGATGGCTAGAAACCAATAGTTTAAATCTAAGTACGAGCAAAACTAAGTATGTAATTTTAAGTCGACAAATCAACGCGATCATAGCACTATCAACATTACATTTGAAGGCACGTTGCTGGATCAAGTTAACGAGCAAACACTTCGGGGGGTGTGATTTACTGAGGACCTTCCATGCTTCACTTATGTTAATATGCTCAAAGCTGATCTATTCAGATTTACTGGAAGCATCTATAAAATACAAAATTTACTACCTACTTGGCTTATGCAAGAATTATACTACTCCCTATTTTACTCCAAAATAAGCTATGGCATCTTGGTCTGGGGAACAACAAGTAACTACAATAAACTAATTATATTGCAGAAGAAAATCTTGCGTTTATATGAAAATTATAGATTCAAAAGATTTAAGCAGGCAGCCACTTTTTAATAAATATAATACGCTCAAGGCAGACCAGGTATTCTATTTCATACTCCTACAATTGATACACAGAAACAAACCCCACACTACACCAACAGATAATCTGAGCACATTCAATATTTGAAATTCAATGCGAAAGATGCCGGCCATAAGAACTAGCTATGGCCGAAAGTGGCTAAATTTCAAGAAAAGTCAAACTTTAAACCGAAAAAGATATGTTTATGGACTTACATAACCTTTTTTTTATAGTTTAAAAGCGATTGCAGGAGGAGGCTCATGGCAAGTGGGATTGCTTCTTCATCTGTGTAATGTTGCGAAAACTCTATGATTGTTTATTTCTTTATGTATAGGTGCTCTGATTTTTTGTGTATATTTTCATTCCTTGTTTCTTGATGTTGAAGTGTGAGAGATTATCTCTTTTTGTTTTCTTTTGAAAAGGACACTGTTTTGTGGCTGATGTTAATGTTGTTGCTTGCTCGTATTTATTATATTGCTCAACGGAGGCATGTTTTGTGGTTTTCGATTTTCAGTGTCTTTTTTTTTCTTTTTTATACATATTTAATTATACATAAACTCGTGATCTTGACATAGATTTACGCAAAGTTGATAAAATATTTTGGTTTGTTATTTTGTTTTGAATCGCTTTCGTAGATCGCAACATTTTTTTATATTGTATTTGTCATATTTGTTACGATGTTGTGCTGCACCGCTAAACTGTAAAAAAAAAAGAAAGGGGGGACTTGTCAGGCACAGAGCTTTTATCTCTGCGCCTGACACCCCCCGCCACCCCCCCCCCCCCCCTCCTTCCCTTTTACCCCACGCGGTAAAATCCGCGAAGCAGATAAGGGCAAAAAATAATAATTGTAAACTTCCACCAGGTCGCCTACGCACTGATTTCGAGAACTATCTGGGGTTTTCAAAAGAAAGGTCTCACCGAGATTTGAACTCGGATCGCTGGATTCAGAGTCCAGAGTGCTAACCATTACACCATGAGACCCATTCCTTCCGACGCCGGGAATCGAACCCGGGCCTCCTGGGTGAGAGCCAGGTATCCTAGCCACTAGACCACGCCGGAACGGAGACGTTGGGAACAAAACCTGCTTTTCTTCTGGCGGTACTCCAGAAACCAGGGGGTTTCGAAAGATAATTCTACGATGAGACCCATTAAAGCAGCTATATTAGTCAACTTCGGGATGGTAAGATTTTTTGAAATTCATGTCTTGCTTACTTTTTGCTGTATATATTTAGTCAGTTGTTCGAAGAAAATAAAATAGTCGCCACATCTGGTAATTTAGTCGTATTGTATAAAAATAAACGTTCTCGAGTGTTCGAGAATTTCGTGAATTGGAAAAAGCAGGACCTATGAGGGCAAGCGAATATTTATATTTTCTTGGGACGCGAATACTAGCCTTTAATATTTGCGACAAACAGTGTGTTTAATTTTAATTTTAATATTTCTGTGTTTAAAAAAGGGCGAGAGTTACACGGGTTCCATCTTCCTTATGCATCTATCAGACTTGGTGCACATAAGAGGAGAAAATTACCGACACAGTAACTTGGCTAATTATTCATGATTTGTTAAATAACCACATAATTATTGGTTTCATGGGTTATGTTGCATTGTCATTATTATCGGCAATTACAATTGATGTAGTCAATTGATATATATACAAAAACGATGTCAAGAGGTGTGGCGGACCCCAATCATTTTAATAAACGTTTTCTGATATGAAAGCGCAGCTCTTAGGCGCCCGTTTCCGGGTTTCGCGGCGTCGGCATCGCCGTCGGTGTCGGCGTAACCGCCCCGCTAAGTTTAGCGGGAAATTTAATTGGTGTTGAGGTCACGTGACGTCAATTTTCCCGCAAAATTTAGCGGGGAAAATGACATCACATGATTTCGTGTTACGTCACCCATGAACAAATTCAGTTTTTCGGCTAAATTTAGCGGAAAAACTGACATCACATGACCTCAACACCAATTCAGCATCCCCGCTATATTTAGCGGGGAACTTAAATTTGTGTTGAGGTCACGTAACATCAATTTTTCCGCTAAATTTATCGGGGAAAACGACGTCACATGACTTCGTGCCACGTCATCCATGAACAAATTTAGTTTCTCCGCTAAATTTAGCGGGACAACTGACGTCACGTGACCCCAACACCATTCTGAATTGTACTGAGGAGGAGGAGGGGCATACCCTTCCCTCCGTACCCTCCCCTTCTCCTCCTCATAAGCTGCGCTCTAATTTCGCGTTACAGAGACTTGTAAACGTCTTCACTGTTTTTTTAATTGCTACACACTTCAAGGTATTTATCGATCAATATTTGCGTTTTTCACAAAATATATCAGAACTGGGCGTAGAAAGAGTGCCGAAATTCCTCTGCATATGTATTAATGCGTAAAATAGTGGCGTATTTGTTTTGAGTGTTTTGTCATCATTTTGGCAGTGAGACGTCGGAACATCTGCCGAGGTGCACGCTTCCGAAATAATGACGAGGAGTGCTAAAGGACAACGCGACTCATTTTATGAACTATTGCGAATGGAAATTTCGACGCTTTTTCTCTGTACAGTTTCGAAGTGAGGCGACAAAAACGCCAAAATTTATTGATAAATATCTCAGAGCCCATTGGTATTCCGAAAATAGTTTGAATCGCTAGAGCCTCTAACCCTAATGGCCGTGCATTTCCCAACCGTGACATGACCCATAAAGTCAATAATTAAACAAATAGTTAACAGATTTTAGTTAGCTTCGCCAGCTTACCGCCACCGTTATTCCCTCATCTAATGTAAGCCTGATAAATACACAGTGAAGACGGCACCTGCGTAACTCTCACCCCTAAAAATGATAAGTATTAATTAAAATCCCACTCTGTATAAAGGTCGCGAATGTGACCTTCCTGCATAACTCGCAAAAAAAAAAAAGAAAACTGGGACCGTGAAAATAAAACGTTTACATTATTTCCTAAAAAAAATGTTTTCTTTATTTTTCTTTTTAATACAAGCACAAATTGTTCAACGCATAATTTCAAGGAAAGTGAGTTAAAACGTTCGTACTAAAACATTGTTTCCAACACGATTCTGCGGATGTGAAAGTGCAACTCAACTAGGTTAAGACAGCTACGAGAGCCCTTTTCATCTAAATATCTTCCCGTTTCTCTTACTAGGGATTGTTGCAAAACTTTTAAGCACATAATATACATCTGAAAGTCAAACACATAAACATATCACCTTATTTCAGTAATTGTTTAATTTCAAAATCATAGTCTTGTAAACATTTAGTGCAGCTATTTATTAATATACAAGAAAAAAACATAGGGGACGACATACACTCAGAGGCCACATTTATTGACTTTTTAAAGCATTTCAGAATGTGTATTATAGTGCACTAACGTCTATGCTAAAACAATCTTGACTTTTTCTATTGTTCAGCTCCTGAATAGCGATATTTAATCAATCGTACTAAGTGCACTGCAATTACCGATTGCTCACCATCAAATTGTCGTTTCTAATTGAGAGTCCGCTAGGGCAATAAATACTGTGCTTTAGCAGCAGCTTCTTTGTAATATTCGTAAATGACTTCACGGATCACATAGCGTTTAGTATTCAAATTTTCGCTGATTACTGCGTGATTTACCTATACCTGTTTTCAATTAAAAAAAACAAAAGTAAGTTTTGCGAGTTGTTCCTACGCGGCGCGAAATAGTTCTTACGAGATTCGGTTGTCGGAGGAAAAAGCGATGCTTTTGGCGTTTGGAACGTGTACGTCTTGGTGAGATAACATATATCTAATCTAAAATTCATCTACATATTTCCTCATTATCTACATAAAAGGGGAAATTAGTAATGTTCCGCGAGGATCCGGACTTGTTTTACTACGGTTCTTGAGGTGAAAACATGTATAGATGTATCTAACCGAAATAATCAGATGCCTCTACAAACTGATCTTAGCTCCATAAACGTTTAGTGCGTAAAGCTGCCATTGACAATGAACTCCTTTTAAACTCGACTGATTTCTCTCACATGCGTACATAGTCCTCTTTCTTTTACTCACACCCTGTGCTACCACCCATGCGCTCGTTTTTCAAATATCTTGGCCTTCACTTATCGAACGACCTTTCACAAAACACCCGTATAAAACATTGTTTCTAGCTCTAATCACTCTTTGATATATTTTTGACGCAATGAAAAGTTGCGTCGTCATCAGTAAGACAGCGAGCATAAATAACGGTTGTCTGACACCAACATTACCTTAAAAGATGCAAGCTAACTTTGATTTACTCTCACTCAGAAGGAAATTTTCACGACTATCTTTCTTTTACAAGAAGTTACTATCATAACTGTGATATCTAATGGACTGTTGTACTACGCAGACTAGATCATTCTAAGGAAATTAGGGAGTTTAAAGAAAGGATTATTGTGCGGCAATTCTAATTTTTTCCTAATACTATTAAACATGAAACGAATTACATGATGACACTTTTCTGATTTCATCTACTGACCATTGTTTAGATAAACTATCACGCGATAGTTGAGCGGAACAAAACAAAATTTTATTTCTCTCAACGTGCGTTTTCAGAGCGCTTGGTCTGCTACACTGTGTTTGGGTCTGCTCTGCTTTTCAAGATCTCTGGAATGGTGATGATTGATAAGACGCAAAAAATGCAAGTACTTTTTTATTTCTCCATTTGTGTAACGGAGTGATATGCATGTTTTGATACTTTTTGTCGGTACCGAAATTCACTTTTCCCGGTGGCTTTCTTTCGATACCAATGTGGATTCCATTCGTTGAAGTGTTATGATTTCGTAGCACTATTTTGACGTGCGAACTTGCTTTCTTCCGTGTGATTTTGATCGAGTGTATTTCTCCAACAAATGTATTCTAACCCCCCCCCCCCCCTCTCACCCTGCAACATTGCCTCTTGGCGCTGCGGGGTAACATGTAATAAATAATAAATAAAATAAAAAAAATCGTTTGAGCTTAGGTCCAGTCACAGCCTACGCTACGAGGTAACGAGATCAAGCAAGCAGCCTCAAAATCGCAAGTCACTGTGCCTTTGTTTTGTTTATGCTTGGTTCAGCGATGATAGAACACGCGCAGAAACATGACGAACAACAAGATATGGTTCGCTTTTGACGATGTCTAATCGGTACCATCAGCTCGTAGCGTGGGCTGCGTCTGGACTTAAGGTGAAACGAAGTTTAAACCAACACAGTGTTTACAAACAAGCCCGCGTTTGCCCACACTGGGTGTGGGCATTGCGCCTGCGCAGAAACCTGATTCGCGTGAGGCGAAGCTTCTACGCATGCGCAGTGCCGACGGCAGCGCCACCGCAGTGGCGTGACGTCAGACACTTGAGTTGGTCTATAGACAAACTCAACTCTCTGACGTCACGCCGATGCGGTGGCGCTGCTGTAAGCACTGCGCATGCGCAGATCCTTCGCCATGGGCGAATCTGGTTTCTGCGCGCGCGCAGTGACCTCACCCGGTGGGCAAACGCGGGCTTGTTTGTAAACAGTGTGTTGGCCGATAGTTTCACTCGATTGTCTTTATTTCGCATTGATAACGCCTGTAAAGATCTCCCCATTTTGTTTCATTTGTGTAGCAACTTGCAACTAAAAAAGTTCGACTGAAATAACCTGCCTAAAAGCTGCAACCTAAAGTAATCCTACCAGACTAGCAGAATTACCCATTCACGTGCAGTTTAACTTCGTACGTAAGCGTCGACCAAAGGTTTACAGAGATTTTATTAAATAAATATTGTATTTGTTTTGCTTATTTTGTATAGCATAGAGTTCGACGATTTGAATGACTACGTTTCGTTGTTAACTGCTTTGGTTTCTTTTATGTAATCATTTTGGACCACTCCTCCCCCCTTGTGTAATGCCCTGATGGGCCTTAAGGGTAAATAAATGATGACGATGATGATGATGAAGAAGATGATGATGATACAAGAGAAAAAGCGCACACAAAAAGCTAAACGTTTTAATATATAGGGTGTTTAATTATATTTCTAACAGATAAAAAAAAAGGTGGTGAGAGTTGGACGAGTGTCCTCTTTAGGATTCATTTATCACGCTCGGCGGACATTAGATGAGGGGATTGTCATTAGGCTACTTGAGTAATTAACTAACGTTTGGTTTTAGGGTTCATATTGAAATTCCAGTAGTGAGCGCAGCTACTTTTAGAAGTCAAACCAATTGAAATATTTAGCAGAAAGATAATGGTATTTAAGATATTAATCGGTGAATTTTCGCGTCTCTTCGCCCGATACAAACATTTCGCTTAAAAAGACTGCCTTATGCCCACGTCCACAGTGACGCTTGGAAGAGTGACGTAGTCATTTCAGTCATGCCGTCACTATCTCGGCAGCGTGCAATATTAAAGGCGTCCTTGATGGGTGCGCCGACGGCACAAGTGACAATGTGAATGAAATGTCTACAGGGTGCGTTCATATAAGGGCGGTCATAGTGGTTTCACGCCTTTTTGTTTTCAGTTAAAAACAATTTTGTCAGATAGAGAAATCTGTTTACACAATGGCAAAAACCTTACTTTTGCAAGAACATTTTTTGTATCACCTTAGGTGAGGTTGAAACAGGACTTTCCCAATTGCGCGTCGACGCAACTTTGAATGCGCCTACAATGGAGAATACAATTGTCTACGTTATCAATTTCTTTATGCCGAACGCACACAAACTTTACTACGAGCATCATTTAAACTTATATTATTTGATCATTTACTTAAAAATAAAATAAAAAAAGAAACTTGCTATTTTTATTTGCACTCTTTTGTAACAAGGCATTTTCGGCGAATTTTTAGGACACTTTAAACGATTAAACCTTTAACCTAATTCTTTTGACCTGAGTTTCTAATACTGTAACCATAAATTTTATTGCGCCCGAAATCGTCCAACAAATTGAAAAAGTAAAAAAAGAAAACAAATTTTGGGCTCAAATAATAATAAAAAAAATCTTCGATTTTCTTCTAACTTTATTTGATGGATCCTTCACAACCGGTAATTTTATATCGGCAAAAACGTGTTGCATTATATTGTCGAAAATAAAGAAAATAAATGTATAACCAGGTCAATTTTGAAGTCTATGACCGTTGTGTGAGTGTGTGTGTGTGTGGGGGGGGGGGGGGAAGGTTCTCTCTTAATCCTGCTTGAATTGAGGTCAAGGCTGCGTGTCACACTATAAACATTGAAATGTGATACGTAGACACCTGCCGTCGATCTATCGGGTATACTCAACACCTCCTAGACAACTTTAAATCCTGCGCGTCACGTCACATGACGTGGGACTATGATAGGAAGCGAACCCCACGCGAACGCTGACGCGGCACTCGCATCCAATCAGCGCGCGTGCTGGCTCCCGGACGTGACGTCATGGGACGTAGCGCGCAGGCTTTGCTGTCTAGGGGGTGCTGGTAGACTGCACGTATTGAAACAAAACATCCGAAGGAGCCGGTTGTTGCAATGCGACACCAGTCTCGGGAAGCCGACACACGAGATCGGAGCGACCGCAAGTCAGGAAGTTTTAGACGCGATCGCCAACAAGCCGGGAGGCCAAAACCGCTTCTTTATATCTTGGACGACTCATTTGTAACCGAAACAGTTAACATATGTTTGCGTTTATACAAAAAATCTCGGTAGATCTCAAAATTAACACACGAGCTCTTTTGTCAGTGGTGTGGCTGATACTGCCTATCAAAATATAACTTTGCTGCGCGTCCGGTCCTTAGAGTGTTGTATTTGTTTGATTACATAGTCACTGCTACCTTTCCATTGCAATACTGAAATGTTTGCAGTTGACTGACAGAATTGTTCGATTTTCTTCTTTAGGCATAACTAGGAACGTGCGACGTTACGGAAGCTTCTGCTCTGACCGATGTCAAACGGTGCGAGGGCAAAACAATAACAAGTTGTGTTAAAAAAAAAGGAGTGAAGGAAAGCTAGGTAGCGTCGGTCACTCAACGTCGGAATTTCTTCTTCCCCGTGTGTGCTTGATCGCCACTCAATTCGCTGCCATCAAAGGTCCTGCAGGATCTCTTGCGAAGCCTCCTAAATAAGCTGGGGCTTCACGCAGGGGCAAGAGAGTGTGGGTTGGAGAGGGAGGGGGAGGTTTGGGGGCGGTGATGTTGTGTCCGTATAAGCAGAAAAGAAGGACACATACTGAAACAACCTGCATTTGTTTATTTGGACTAAGTACGCTCTTGATGAGAAACTGTTAGCGCAGCCACTGAATGTCGCAAGCGGTATAGTAAAACACCTCCAGAGTTGTATCCACTCAGAGTCTGAACACCGTTCCATGTGCAAGAAATTATGTTCAGTTGGTATTTCATATTTCCACATGTGAAACGACTGGATTCCAGGCACCCTATTGGCTTTCTTCCGCTTTTACTTTTTTATTTTCGAAATACTTCAAGCTTTTTTTTTTTATCTAACGTGCAGCAGGCAGACATTTGTCGTTTTGCCTGCTAGTGACACAAACGCACCTGCGCCTTGCGTGGCATCAGTGGCTGACGTCCGCAAATTGCACAGGGTTGTCAGATGTTTCACAAGTCCCTCTACGCTATCGCATGCATCATTGTCGTGCCCTGTTGTCGGAAACATCTACCTCGTCATTTGGAGTTCACTTCACTATCCTTGCAGGCAAATTGTGTTCCGTGGAGTGCATCTCGAAGTGCTGAATGTTCAACGTGTCGTGAGTTGCCCCTTCATTAGTCGTCGCCGTCGCGTTTGCGGAAACTCTCGTTGTGCTCTGGAGACAACAGAACTGGAGCCACATTTCGGGTTCACGCGTAGACAAGACGCGAGGCAATCGGAAAGCGACGGCAAATGGTTTAGATAAATACAAGTTATACAATCACACAGATAATCACAAATTTCAAAACGAGAGACAACACTCAGAGTGTACAGCCGGAGCGAGAGACAAAGGTTGAAGGGAAATACCGTAAACGCCAAGGCCAAGCAATGGGGGAAGGTCAGGGAGCAAGGAAAAGGAAAGGGGGGGGGGGGGGGGGTGTCGCGTTCAAGAAAAAGACGACATAAGTGCTAGTGTCCGAAAATTAGTCCATCGTTTAAGCCATCGGAAATTCAGTGCGACGATTAGGAATCAAGCGGTTTTCTTCTTTTTTGCGAGTGCGGGAACGGAGGAGGCCAGATTTAATAACTCAGACTCTCCTGTTAAGTTTGTTGTTCTCGTTACGAAAAACGTGGTCGGAAACGTGTGTGGAGAGGTTATGATCAATTTTGTTGGCGAGCCTCAGAGTCCGCAATCCGGCGGTACTCAAGGAAGCTTACGGAAGCTCGCGCTGCAGAATCGGAGGATCCTGGGTTCGATTCCCGCCCCTGCCCGTTTCGATCTGGATGAGAATCGTACCGGCACGTGCTCGTGTAATCACTACTGCGTGATGAACGTTAAAGACCCCCAGGCTAGCGGTCGACTGCACTGGAAAAATTTCTCATCTTCAGCGAAAATCCTGGCGCCACTCTGAGTCAGAATAACATTTCATAGTCTAAACATCCTCAACACAAATTTAATTCTAGAGCGCAGCTCTTAGGCGCTGGTTTCCGGCTTGAGCGGCGTCGGCGTAACCACGAGCCCCCCCCCCTCCGAGGACCTCGCGAGGACCTCGGGAGGACCTCGGGAGGACCTCGGGTTCCTTCGGGAGGACCTCGGGTACCTTCGGTGACCTCGAGGAGGGGGGCACGTAACCCCCCTCCCCCCCCCTTCCCGAGGACGTCGGGTTCCGTCAGGAGGACCTCGGGTACCTTCGGGAGGAACTCGGGTACCTTCGGTGACCTCGAGGAGGGGAGGTCACGTGACCCCCCCCCCCTCCCCGAGGTCACGTAACCCCCCTCCCTGAGGTCACGTGACCACACCCCCCCGCCCCGAGGTCACGCGAAACCCCCTCAGTACTTCCCTCCTCCTCCTCAAGAGCTGCGCTCTAATTCGGCGTTACAGGGAGTTGTAAACGGCTTTCACTTTTTTTTATAAAATATATGATCATCTGGAATTGTGTGCTTAAAGTTAAGGGGAAAAGCGACATGCCTGCAGGTAAGGCATCTGGGGGCGTTACAGGGTGCTCTGCCGGCTGACTGTGAAGGAGATCTAGGGGCGGCGGAGAGAAGACGGCTTTTTACCCGGAGAGGGTTTTGAAGATCGGCCGTCCCTAGCGATCCCTTGAGAAATTATTCAAACTATTTGGTCACTAAACTACATACATAAAGTAGTACACTGGAAAGGTAGCGTGATGAACATATAATCAACCGTGTACAACACCCGAAGTACAACGCGTTGCAAAGTTCAGTTTTTATGGGCAATATCAACAACGTAACTACACAAAATAAAAGGACAACTAATTTGTTATTTTGCAGTGTTCTATTTTGCCTGGAAACAAAGACGAACAAATAAGGGTGCCGTGGTATGCGGTGTTCGAGTATCACTAGTCGTAAAGACAGAAAAAAAAAAAAAAAAAAACTAACCCTAATCGAGTTAAACATAAACCAGGTTACACTTTTTTTTAAGTTTTAGACTATATAATGCACCATGGTTTTGCAGATATGAAATTACCGGTCCTGAAGGATTCACCGTATAAAGATAGAAAAAAAAAACGTAGAATGATTACTTTTTATTAAATGATGGCGTGCGCTTCAGCGGTCTTGGTTATGGACAAAACATTAATGAACATATAGCTTTAGCAGACAAGCTTTATTAGATTTTTTTCTTATCCTACGGCGGCAAGTTCGAATTTTAAGAAGTATATGAACAGTAAGAATGTAGACTGCGTAGTTGAAATCTGAGTTTATACTGTTCAATTTTGTCACAATTTCCCGAAACTTGGTGCGACGGCCCAGAGATGGCGCTAGGCTTCCAGGAGTTTGGTGAGATTAAAATATTTCGCGCGGAAATCACATTTTCGATCGAGGAAACGAACACACGTCATTCTGATGTATACAAAAATATAAATTCTCTAAACAAACGGCCAATTGATTTGATTGCAATAAAACAGTCTGTCTTCGTTATATCTAAGTAACATAGACGAGTGCGGGTGCATATGATGCAAGCAATTCGAATGAATTGAAAGCACCTAAAGTGGATATCACCTTAACGAAGCACTAAACATAAAGTAAAGTTGAACGTTAGAACTAAATATAAAAAAAATATATTAGAGCTATGACCACTATTTTATTGACGGGATTAGGAAATGTTAATATTAGGAAACAGTTCAACTAAACACAAGAGACATAGTTTTTAATTAAAAATTTGTCTTGTGTAACCGCTGTCCGTTTCCTTTTTCTTCTTTTCTAATCGAGTGAAATTAACCAAAACATTTTTACGGAATATGCAATATAAACCAGTTCGTGAAAGATGATGCAGGCTAGGATATATTGGAGTTTCAAAAAAAGAATCAAATCTAGCGACATTTAGGTGCTGTGTTCGCATTCAGTCCTGTAGTTTTATCCTCCGATATGTCGCGTTAAAGGGTGAAACGATTTATTAAAAACACAATTTGAGCCAATTTATGAAATCATACTAAAACACAAATGTTCGAAAGCCACAGTACAGCAGACACAAAAAAATATTATCAAGTCATTTCAACGCTTCAAAAGCGAGCTGGAAATCGTCATGCAGAATCTGGTTGGTTTACACATCTATACACCCTGATTGAGAGAATTGCTTTAAGCAGCAAAACTATATATCTCTTGGAAAGTCACAATTTAGTTGCGCAGTTTTTTACATTTATAGGGCTCACATAGTGTGAAATGCAGCATTAATGTTAGACTTACAAGTTCCTTCAGGATACTCCGAATTTGTTCACAATTTCACCTTCATCTTTCAGAGCGAACGGTACTAGCTTGCCTTTATAACAGCCCTGAGTGGACAACACTTTCATCCTCCGCATCCGATCCGCATCTGCAGATTTTGTATACGCATCCCAACCGCATCCGTGAAATTCGGAACTCTCCCACCCTCCATCCGCGAACTCATTTTACATCATGAAGTCAAGCATGATTACAAATTGAAAAAGCATCTGGATGGATACTATAAGCTGTCTGCTTACCTTTGTAGAACGAACTCTTTGTGTCATAATGCGGTGAATGTCATTTTATCGCAATGTGTTTTATCATATTTAAGAAATAAGCGATCATCCTTCTAGAGACACTCCGCATCGCTGGAACGATGATCGCGGTTATGAGTTTATTTTGGGTGTCCGTGACACTGACACTATGTCCAGAATATGCGCTCAAAAGGTAAAAAAAAAAAGAAAATAATATTCATTTCTTTGTTTGTTTTTATAACCCACTTCAAGCAGACACCTATTTTATAAACATGAAAATTAACAAATCGCAGGCTAATAATATTGTGTTATTTTATTTAGGCAAATCAATAAAAACAGTGGAGCCGAAGGGCGCTCACTCCCCGCAGCAAAGTACTCGCATATATTTGGTAAGGCGCGAATGCACCATTGGGAAATTATCGCAATATTCAATAATGGAAACATCTCCTATCGGTTTCAGCTTTAAACATGAACTCAACTGCCTGCACGGAACCATATACTTAAAAATAACTCAGTGCAACCTGTCGAGAAAAAGAAAACGCGCAGACACCCAACGTTTCAGTTGTTGAGGTTGCTGTTAGAGGAAACAAAGTATCATCAACATGGACGGATTCAGACTGGTTCGCCTCTCTTAAATTAATACCCGCTAATGAGAAGTCTCTCTCCGTTGATGCACTTGATGCTGGGATGTCATGCACAAACTGTGCTACAAACATGAGGTGCGGCAGCTCGTGCTGGCGCAAGTTGCACGACTCCAGATGATCGAATTCAGTCTCCTCGATCTACTGGTTGGTGAAAAAGCAACTTTGAGGCTTCTTCTACTTGCTTGTAACTTGTACGTGTTTTTTTTTCTTGTTTATTTTAATTTAAAGAACGTTTTTCGGTTTTTCCATGTAAAACAAGAACACACTTTCCCGAGACGACTGATGCTCCTGCATTCTTTACTTTTTCTAGGGACATTTTTGGTGAGATAGAACGTTCTAAATCCATCTTCGCTAAGAATAAAATCTTTCTTGACGTAAAGAACAATTTCCTCCCCGGTTGCCACCTTTTATCTAAAGGAGTAGTTTCCTTTCGCAATACATTCGATCATGCACTTCATAGTAACACTTCCTTATTCACTCTACATTGAACGGTCCCACAAGTTTATGGGATGCCTCCGCGAAATTGTAGATCCGGACCCGCGGACCCGCATCCGATTCGCATCCGCAGTCCCTGGCTTACGCATCCGATCCGCAATCCGCCTAATCTGGTTCATTTTTAACTAGGGGTGTGCGAATATTGAAATTTTCGAATACGAATCGAATACGAACAAGACAAAAAACGGGCTGCGAATATCGAATCGAATATCGAATATGTCTTGTAATAAAAAATTGCAAAACAAGCGGTAACAGCAGATTTTATTGCCTTTTTAATATAAATCAATTCAACTGCATTTTGCTGGGCTGCAGCAGGCTAAAAATGCTTCTAGTAATGCACTCATTACAAAATATCCTGTAGGAAAATTAACTGTTCAACGTGGTCAGAAAGTTGGCGCTCTCGACGCGCCGCGACAACATTTCTGCCAGTAGAAAGACTCTTTAATTGGGAAACCTGCGAAATTTCACAAAAGTTTAAAAAAGTTTGACTTATGGACAGTGTTGGCCGGCTCCTACGCGAATATTTCGAATTTTGGGAAAGAAATAATTTAGAAAGTAGTTTATTTTATATTTTATACAATGGTTACCAATGTTTACACCATATAAAAGCGAAAATATGCGCTTTTAACGCTTTCATTAGTTATTAATGTGAACCAGTGATGCCAATAAACCCAACAAATATTGCGCTTTTCCTTCGCCAGGTAAGTCCCCTAGTTTGTTTTAGTTTTTTTTCGGGCATGCGCACAAAAGTAGAACTTCAGTCGAACCTTTGTCGAACATCACGTTGAAAGTTCGAAAAAGTCGTACGTCGTCTAACTCGAACCTGGGCAGGTTCGCGACATCCCTAGTTTTGACTGCGCGGGAGTGGCAGGAGTTGTTGTCGATGGCGATGCAATGTTCTGCTCGCACCTAGCTTTTTTTTTTTAATTTTCAAACATTTATATCAGATAAAACTCTCGAGATTTATATTTATATTTCACTCTCGAGGTTTATTTTGTTGAATCAATTTATAGAACGCGCAATTACATCACATATTACTATAAAAGTGCCACACAACGAAGGAGTTGGTGAAAAAGAAACCGAAACGGATCCTGTCTTGCTGCCATCGGAAAGATAAAAACAGAGCAGACCGATAACGCACGCATCAAACGCCTTTTTCAGTGAATAAGCATATTCATAGGGGAATGCGTGGCAAGCAGATTATTCGTTACTTGCTCGAATATTCGTAATTTGTGCGAATATTTGCCGTTTTTCCCGAATATTCGGCTTTAGCCCAATATTCGGGAACTTCCGAATATGCAATCTTCGAATCGAATACGTTTCGAATAAGGAAAATATTCGATTCGTATTCGAAATTTCGAATATTCGCACACCCCTATTTTTAACGCATCCGTCAGTTTACTGCGGATAACCACGTATGATCCACGCGTGATCCGCAGATATGCAGGGCTCTACTTAAAAAAAAAAAAAATTGTTTATATTAAGTTTTAGGAAAAAAAATATTTGTCAAAATAATATTTAACTTAAATAAATTGGTGCAAAAATCCCATCGCGAGACTCATTTCAAGTTGGAGAGCGATGCTGATGTTTTGGGAACGCAAAGCGAAAATAGATACATGTTTTGGAATCCTTTCTAGAAATACTGAACTCCCCTAAAGTATTTATTAAATGCCTTGGTTGATGTATCTCGAAAAGTAAACTTTGACCGAAATAACTTAGCGCCACATTTACGCCGCGAGACTAATTTTGAATGAAGAGTGACGTGCTTCTATTTTGGTATGTCCTTCCGAACTGTATTCGTTGTCCCATCAAGGAACAAAGAAAAACGTTTTACGTATTATTCATGCGCTGCACAAAGTAGTTCTTACAGGATCTGATTGTCAGAGGAAAACAAAACGATAATTTTGACGTTTGAAACGTGAACGTCTTAACGGCATAACGGAAAGCTAATTAATCTAACATTCACCCACATATATCTGAATTCACCACACAAAGAAGTAAACCAGTTATGTTCCGAGAAAGCCGGTCTTTTTTCTACTACGTTTCTTGAGGTGAACACGAGAATAGAAGCATGTCGCGATACTCAATTTGAGTCTTGCAAGTTAAATATTTGCAAACGTTAATTTGTTTTCGTGGAAAGTTTATTTGGCAACATGCGTGTTTTAACTAGACCCTTAAAAGTGGTAGTTGAGTGTCCCTTTGAAGGAACGCTAAACACCCGATGAATATTTTAAGTGCCGGGACAGGACACGGAATATTAATAATTTCTTACCATATTAATTTTCTCCTTCAAAAAGGTGTCTTGGCGCCATATTTAGCCGCGGAGACATGAGTAAAAAGTGATTACGGCCGAATTTGTAAACGCTGCTCGACTCGGAACTCCACTCAAACTCCACTTGAGGACGATTTTGAGCTTCATAGTTCAAACTCAACTCAAAACTTCCCTCGACTGAGGAATTACTCAACGATTTTCTTCAAAATCTCAAGGTTGCCTCGGAGCTACCTCGACATTTTCCTCGAGACTCGAGTTGGTTTATGGGTGTCATGGCGGCCGTAACATCGTCCACTGGGTTCGTAGGTTTTGTCGTCAGAGCTGACAAACTCCTGCACCACAGCGAAGGCGAGATCCTTCCAGTGTAACGACGTCGTTTCAGGAGCTGCCTGAACGCGGTGGAAGAGTTCAACGACTGCGAATTTCTTGGACTACTGCTTTACGAAAGCGACGGTGGGCAGCCCTCAGAAGTCCCTGTCGACGCAGCAGTGCGAAAGCAGTCATGATCTGCCGGTCCCTCCAATGCTTGAGCTCTTCATTGCGTCGCAGTTCTACTGTGGTGGGACATTCAGGTGCACGTTAACGGGGGCCTAGCTGGTAAATGTGTCGCAACCCAGTGTGCCGGGCCGTTGTGCAAGTGTCGCGGCCCACCGCCAATGCGTTGTGCCACTGTCTTGTAAATTTCCCGATGAGCGCAGCGGACTGGGACCTTGGGATGAGAGACTTTTATGAACTCAACTTATGCAGTAAAATTTCTCGTTTGATACTGTATGAGCGAAACGTGCCAAAAAGCTGAATTCGAATTTTTGCTAAAGGCCCATCCACACTGCAACATTTTACCTCTTGATACCTAGAGCAAGGATGACGGTGGTACCAGTGATGCACCAATAAACGCATTTTCAATCGAGGTTATGAGGGCTTCCGTCGAGTTGCGATCTTGAGACTCGGACATCCGTGCTTCGGGCATGGCAACTGATTAAAGGAGTAGCTCTGCATGCAGGCAAAAGCTCGTTGTCTGCAGGCGACATGCGAAGCGTGACTGTCTTGGTGACTTGCGGTCGTATCAACACGTACTATTAGAAAACGTTCTCGAACACTACTGTGTATCTTCATGAAGCAATGCAATCATGCTAGAGCAGTTTAATGGCTTCATCAGCAGCAGGAATGGTGGGGCCATGCATAAGCTTTCAATCCCACACGTACAAAGTACAAGCCTGCACTTAAATAAGCACGTTGAATATGTGGGCTCCACTGACAATGGCACATTGATAGTGCTCTTAGTGCAAAATGACTCTGGTTTCACGCCAACACAAGTTGGCGTTGTTATTTTACTCACTGTTGACAGACTGACACGCGCTTGTGCTAGTTTTAACTAAAAAACAACTAAAACCTAAACCTGGGCACATAGAAGCTTAAAATTCGCCAGTTTGGTGCTTTCAAAGCGCATTCACTTAAAGATGACAAACACATATATTCATATTTAAAACAAATGTTATGGACGAAGCATGTTGGCATAATTTCGTCTCCACGTATCTCCGAGAATGCTGGAGGGGAGAACGAAATCACAAGGAGTTCCTCCTTGAAGGAATCGCCGAGAAACGTTCGTGAAGCACAATGTTTCTTGAGTGGAAGCGCACATTTTTCCTCCACTCGACTGAGTGGAGTTAAAGTTCCTAGAATATTGCTAGTTCCTACAAGTAGCGACATTTTTTGAAGCGCCTACTGCGTGACGGTTCAGGTTTTAGGAAGCGAATGGCGGCTCACAGCAGAGGACTCAACTGAATGACGCCATTTTGTTCCAGCGGAACGTGCTTTGTCATTTGTATATGTTGTCGTTAGTTGTATAACGAAGTATCAAGAAACTTTAAGTGTAGTTAGAGTCGAGCAGCGTTTAAGAACACGGCTGTAACTTCGATTTCGAGGTCTCGATCTGAAAATAGATGTTTTTGTTTTTCTTTTTTATCACTCCTAATTTAAAGTTTGAAAAAAGTGCCCGTTTTACCGTATGAGTCCAACCGCAGCTGACACTACAATCGGATGGAGCCAATCAGTAGCGTCAAAAGTGCATCGTCTCGGCGACTGCCATCTTTGTTTGTTTTCCATCAACGGCTCAGCCACTCACGCGCATAAAAAAATTGCAGGATTATGGGGCATTCGCTGGGTGTGATTGGCTTAGCCGGGAATGGCAAACGGACAAGGACGTCGAGCGCTACTGCAACTCTCAAGACCCGACAGTCCAACAAGTCTACCTCACCATAGAAGGACAAAAGATATATCCAACAGACAAACCAGTCCGACTCCTGGGCCTCCACATAAAAGCCAAAAACAGATGGACTCGTCAAATCCACTTGCTCAAGCCACAACTGGATCAACTGCGCCATATGATCCGGAGAGTGACCACTAGACATTGGGGAATGAGGGAAGCAGACATTCTTCGCCTGGTTCAAGCCTTAGCCATATACAGCATAGTCTATGTGGCTCCTTACATAAATCTCCTCAAAGCGGAACAAGCCCGATTGGAAACTACCATCCGAAAGGTCACCAAAACGGCCCTACGTCTTCCAGCCTCGTCATCCACGCAGGCTCGTAGAGATGGGCGCCCACAACTCGCTCACGGAGTTGGTTGAGGCCCACCGCGTCAACCAACTATTCAGACTCGGCAAAACACCTCCAGGAAGGGCCATCCTCTCCCAATTTAATATCACCCCCTTTCATGTCGAAAAAGAGTCCAGGAAAACACCACCCGCTTGGGTGGTGTTTTCCTTTATCCTTATCGAGGTCCGCCCACTTCCCAAGAACATGCACCCTACGAAGTACAAGGGAAGGCGAGAAGCACGTGCCAAAGTGCAAAACAAGATGCTTCAAAACAAAACTTCTTACAGCGTAGCATACACAGGCGCAGCCCTAGTTAGCGCCGGAGAAGCGGTAGCCGTGGCATGCATTGATCAAGATGCCCCACAAGTTACAGCTCTACACACAACTATAGGAGACGAAATCACGATGGGGGAGCGGGTGGCTATTGTTCTGGCCAATACCCAGCACCCCGGTTACATCATCACGGACTCTCAAGACGCTTGCCGGGTATACCTATGTGGTCTCATTTTCCTGGAGGCACGCCAGATCCTCGACACCCACCAACCACGTGAAGGGAAGCGGACCATCAGCATCATCTGGACTCCGTCCCGTACTGAGACCGAAAAGAGGGGTAATGCCGGAGCTCATCACTTGGCAGGCGAAGAAGCTGACGCCGGTGCCATGGTTTCAGGGGACGAACACCCAGATCAGCAACCGCAACCACCCACCCCACTCATCACCTACAAGAACCTGACCACTTACTATCGGGAGCAACGGCGCACTCTGCTACCACCTCATCATACGCTTGACAAAAGGAACTGGTCAAGTGGCGTGTGCTCCAAACCAACACTTACCCAACGCCATCCAGACTAAACCTGCTTTACCCCCAGCTCTACCTCCCACCCACATGCCCCAACTATCAACAGGACCGAGGCACAATCTGCCACATGGTCCTGGCCTGCCCGAAACATCCAAAACTACAAAACACAGCACGGCTTCAAAACCACCTCAGCTCTTCGGAGACGGCCATTAGAGCCTCGGACACGGAAGATCGGCTCCAGTTGGTTATCCTAGCCGATGAGGCGAGCAAAGCCAATGGGACCCCGGACATAGGGACCACCCCAGGGTGAACACACGAAGTCATCCTTGATGACCTCATCCTTGATGACCTCAATAAAGTATGTTCGCTCTCTCCATCAGATCGTGTAGCGTCGGCCGTGTATGGACTTCTAGCGAAATGGGAGTATGAAACGAATGGGACAAGAAAGGTTGAACGATAGAGTGAGTATTCATTTGCTCGTGCGCCTCGCATATGGTTCAAGCTGTTTTGACCCTGTCTCTTTTGGCACCTATTCAAAGACTCCAAGCTCAACCAGTTGGCCCAATGAACCACTTTCCTAACTTGAATTGAGTCTCACGCGGGAAGAAAAAAACTGTAATAAACAAAAAAAGATTTACTTCATCTACATCGATTTGAAATAACTTTGTTTTAAATGTATTTTTACGTTCTGCATTTTTTATTGGTTCTGAAAGATTTACTATCAGTTGTTTCAATGAACCAGAATCCACAAAAATAATAAGAAATAATTATAAATAATGATAATAATAATAATAATAATAATAATAATAATAATAATAATCATAATAATAATAGTAATAATAATAATAATCATAATCATAATAAAAATAAAAATATTCATAATAAAAATAATATACTTCATTTCCATCAAAATTTGATTGTGGAGATCAAGCAAAGCTGCCACAAAACGTTGTCAATGAAAAATAATAAATTTTAATTTCAGTTACACATTCTTGAAACGAAATGTAACAAGGTGTGGATTCGGGCTAGTTGCTTTTACATAGCTTAAGGGAATAAGCTGGAATGATGCAGGTTTATTTTGTATACAATGAGGGAATTATAATGAGTCACACGGAAATGGCTAAAATAAAGGCATTTCTTTGTGTTTGAATCACGCACACTTTAAAATACAGGTCTGACCGAGATTTGAACTCGGATCGCTGGATTCAAAGTCCAGAGTGCTAACCATTACACCATGAGACCCAATCCTTCCGACGCCGGGAATTGAACCCGGGCCTCCTGGGTGAGAGCCAGGTATCCTAACCACTAGACCACGCCGGAACACAGTGATCTGAAAAGCGCGTGCTTTTTCTCTTTCGATACTCGAACTAAGGGGATTTAAAAAGAGAAAGGTCTCACCGAGATTTGAACTCGGATCGCTGGATTCAGAGTCCAGAGTGCTAACCATTACACCATGAGATTTTTTTATTTCTTTATTGCAGAAGGATTGCAAAAACGGTCATGTCACTTTAAAAAAAAAGCTCTGCAAGACTTATTGCAGGGCACATTAAAATCCTCGCATTTCGAGGAGCGGTTTACAAATGTCTAGCCACTCGGGCTTCGCTTTACGGTTTGAAAAAACACTTTCCACTTGCTTCACAAGGCTGAAAAAATAATGATGCACTTCTTTCACACTGGGGTCGGCATGACGGACCGCCATCCGCGACCTCCAAATACTGCACAAACCCAACAACATAATCATATCAAAAGGTATGCCATCATCATTACTCACATTCAAAAAACGTATGACTGATTGGCTAATGCACAGTTCTTTCTTCAACGTGCGCTGGAGCACATCCCAAAAAAATACCGCATCCCAGCAAAAAATGAAAACGTGTTCGATGGTCTCAGGTTTCTTACACAAAGTACACTCTACCGACCACGGAACATCAATACCCTTACCTTCAAGCCACACCTTAACGGGCAGTGTATTGGAATGCAATTTAAAAAAGAACGTTTTAACGGAAGGGGGAACGCACATATTCTTCACTCGCTTGAGCACATCTTGGCCCCCGCTACAGACTACAGTCCTATACAACGGGTCTGGAAACAAACTTATCAATAAATCGCGTGTAAGCGTTTTCTTGCGAACAGCGGACAAATACTCAAAAGAAAAACCGGCAGACAAAAATAACACCGCGTCTACCACCTCCTTTTGGAATCCCACTAATCTCTTAAGTTCGCCGACATGGGACGAAACAAGAAAAGATGGCAAATGAGAAGACAATTTGGTTTGTATAAACGTACGTATGAAAGGATGCTCTTGGTCTCGTAGAAAAAAGAATCGGGACACAATCTGTTTGCAAAACAAATGCGAGAGACCGAGACCACCGTGACGAATCCGATGGAAAAGATTGTCTCTCCTCATCGGCTCCCACTTTGAATTTTAAATAAACGTGGCAAAAACACGGTGAAATTTCTGCACATTCAAGCGAGCACAATGAATAGCCTGCATCACGTACCATAATTTTGCAATTAGGAAAATATTACACACTGTCGCTCTGGCAAATATGGACAGTTCACGCTGCTTCCAACGGGAAGCGCGCCTGTCCAGGTCGGCGGCGACTCCCGACCAATAGGATTTGCTTTGCCTATAACATTTTAGTGGCACACCGAGGTAATTGCATGGCACACGGTCCCAACACACCCCTTCAAACACCGAAGGGGTTGTGGCCCACTCTCCGTGCCAAAACCCACGGCACTTGCTCAAATTTATAGCTGCCCCTGTAGCCTCACAGAAGTTTCTTGCCAACGTCACAGCCGCGCTGATACTTGGTTTATCGCTACAAAAAACCGCGACATCATCTGCATAGCTCATGACTTTTATCTCCTCATTTTCCAACCGAAATCCGTGACATTGCTTGCTGTTCTGAACGCTTAAACAAAAAAGTTCCAAATAGAGGTTAAACAATAACGGCGACAAGGGACATCCTTGTCTTACGGATGTTCGCACACGTATCGGTTCAGTCAACTCCCGGTTCACAATGAGCCTAGTGGTACACTCTTGGTACGCCATTTTAACCCCGTCCAAAATACGCTCGCCCACATTCACGTGCTTTAAAACATCAAAAAGGACATCGTGCTTAACTCGATCGAAAGCCTTATCTAAGTCCAGTTGAAGCATGGCAACTTGGCCCATGCCATCGTCACATGCCTCCAAAACAGTTCGGGCAACGTGCACATTAGTCAAAATAGATCGACCCTGTATTCCACAGGTCTGATGCTCTCCAATGAGCTGGTAGGCAACACTCTGGAACCTCCTCGCTAGGATTTTAGCAAAAATCTTGTAATCTACATTACACAGAGTTATCGGGCGAAAACCAGTGACTTGACGTAGTTTCGCAACGTCATCGCTTTTGGGGATTAACACAGTGTATGTACAGAGCGCGACACTGTTAGCGCGAACAAGCGATCGCCGGTTTTTTCAGTTTTTCTCTTTGAAACCAAAGGATGTCATCAAAGTTATTATTGCTACGGAAAGAGTTCATTTAGGTCTATAATATAGGCGATAAATATTCGTGCTCGCTAATACTATTTAGAAGTAAAATGCGAAAATGCGCCGATGTCATGTTCGCGCTAACAGTGTCGCGATGTGTACGTGAAAAAGACGGCGGCAGTACTTTCCTTTCGTATGCTTTACAAATAACTTCTAAAAAAAACGGGGTGATGACGCTCTTGTATTTCTTATAAAATTCGGCGCATAGCCCGTCCGGTCCTGGCGTTTTCGAGCTCGGCAAATCGTCTATTGCTCTCTCGACCTCTTGAAGAGTGATCGGCTCTGTGAGATTTTCCTTCTCCTCTTCCGTTAGTTGCGGCAGGGACTCTAGAAGTTTTCCACACATAGGGTCCTGCCTTCCTTTAACTTGGGTTTCAAAAACTTGCCTATAGTGTGCGACAAAAGCCTGCTCAATACTACTTGGGCTCGTGTTAATCACTCCGTTGTACTCGATTTCGCCAATTTCGTTGCGAAGCGCGAACCTTTTCTCATCTGCCAAAGACCGTTTAGTAGGCTGCTCTCCCATCAAGTACTTCTCTGATCGAGCCCTAACAATGGCTCCGCGGTAACGCTCTTGATGAAATTGCGCCAGGCGTTGCTTAACTGTTTCCAAATCTTTAAGAGCTGTGCCGGGTTCGCTCACACTCGGCTCTGGACAGAGCTTGCAAATCTTCGATTAAGCCACGTTCGTCGCTAACGTGCCTCGTACGCTAAAATCGACGACCTTTCGATAGCAAGCATCTTCACTTCCTGCTTGATGAGCTCCCATGTCTCGAAAATATCGCCCCTTGCGGTTTTAAAAAACGTTTTGAAGACGTTATCTACCGCTGCAAGAAAACTTTCATCATCAAGCAGTTTTGTGTTAAGCTTCCACAGCTTCCAGTTAAACTTGGCCTTCGCCGGCGCTTTTTCGCCGATTGTTGTCGAAATCATGCAATGATCCGAAAAAAACACTGGTGTGACGCGATACTTTCTTAACATTGCTGCCGCGGAGGCCGATACGTATACTCTATCTAGGCGCGCATGAGACGACGCTTGGAAATGGGTGAAACGAATCTCGCTCGTTTCATTCGTCACCACTCCGGCGTCAACCAAGTCAAAGTCTTCAACTAGTTCGCTTAAAACTTGCACACTCTTGTCACTGCTCCGCCTCAGGGGCGTCCTGTCTGCTGCCCTTACAACGCAGTTGAAATCGCCCAACAACACAATCGTTTTATCACATTCTAGAAAACGGCGTAAGCCAATAAAAAAGGAAACACGGTCTTTAACCGTACTAGGCGCATACACACAAACAATTCGCCACTGAAAAGACGCCAAGGAAAAATCGCACATGATGAACCTGCCCTTCTGTGTCGGTGGTTACAGCTAACTGCGACAAGGGCAGGGACTTTTTAAGAAAAAGAAAACATCCGGCAGAAAAACCAACCGCGTGGGTGACACAAACTTCGTACGACTGCAGAAAAGGTCTAAGAGCACTAGCAACCTGTTCCTCCTCAGCCATTTTAGTCTCTTGCACCGCTAAGAAATCGGGTTTCTCTTTAAGCAGCAAACGCTGCAATTGGTATTGTTTTTTCCTGGCGCTCAAACCTCGAACATTTAGCGATGCGACCGTTATTGCTGGTTGGAACGTACAAATCATGTGTTTTGCTGTAGCACTTGCCTTGGCATTCGGACGTCAGTCTTTGTAACCAGGCGTCAGCCGCCTTACTTGCTGTTGAGTCGCCTCCGGTCATCTGGGGTTAAGGTGGGCGTGGGCTGGAAACGCCCCTTCTTTGTCCTCTCCATCCAAGGGTTGGGCCTGGGTGTCATGCCCGGCGTCGATGGAGGGTTCTCGTCGAGACCACGCTTGATGGACTCGGTAACTTCGTCCTATAGTGTCGTGACCTTCGGAAGGCGCCTTCTCGAAAGTCGGGGGGGAGGCCTCGCGCGGGGCTACGGTCTTCTCCATTGGCGTCGCCGTGGGAGGGGGTGCCGCGCTGCCTGGTTCAGGAAAGCCACCAGCCACCTCCTTCTTGTCCTTTACAGGTGAGACTTCAGTCGAGCCTTCCGCTCCAACAGGATGACTGCAGGGCTCACCAGACGGTGGAGCTTCGTCTTGTTGTCCCTGAGCGGAACGCTCAGCCTCGTCGACATCCATGGTTAGGGGCGAAAGGTCTTCCGCCGCCGCTCCACCAGTTACTCGGGCGTAGGTCTTTACGCACTCTTCCTTCTCGTGGCCGAAACGTGAGCACACCGAGCACTTAGGCACGCGGCAGTCGCGCCTGATGTGCCCGGCACGCTTACAGCGCAGGCAGACCGGCGCCCTCCCTGGGATTACGATAAGGACGTTCGCCCCCTGAAGCCGCAGCTGATGAGGCATTCCGTCGGGCGTGACGCCACTCTTCAGCGTCATGCGCACCACCCGGGTAGTCGACTCGATGCCCTCGAAACCCTCGACGTGCCACTTCTCACGTGCGACTTCTGTAACCTTGCCGTAGGGTTCCAAAAACTTGCTCACCGCAGTCGTCGGTCACATGATACGGGACCCAATGGAGGCGTAGACGAACTTCTGTGCTGCTGGGGTCGATGACAACACACCTCAGGTCCTTCACCTTCAACTCTTTGCAGTCGATGAGCCGCTTCTTGGCTTCCGGCGTTCGCAGCGTGGCTAACCAGACGTGGTTCATCTGGAAAGCACCGAGCGCCACAATCTCGGACAGGACGGCGCACCGCTTCAGTTCTTGCCGGAAATCTTCAATACGATAGGGGCGGCCTCTCAAATCGCAGTGCAAAAGAACTGAATTTAAAATCGTTGCCCCCATTGGGATGGGAGGCAGCACCACCTTGTAGTTCTCGGCAGACGTTGACGCAGCAAAAGTAGAAGTACCGCGGCCAGCTGGGGCCGTTGTCGCAGCTCCGTTGGAGCCAGCCATCCTGCGACCGTTCTCGGCGAGTGCCAGAAGCAGAATCTCCTAGACCACGCCGGAACACAGCGAGCTGAAAAGCGTGTGCTTTTTCTCTTTCGATACTCGAACTAAGGGGATTTAAAAAGAGAAAGGTCTCACCGAGATTTGAACTCGGATCGCTGGATTCAGAGTCCAGAGTGCTAACCATTACACCATGAGACCCGATCCTTTCGACGCCGGGAATTGAACCCGGGCCTCCTGGGTGAGAGCCAGGTATCCTAACCACTAGACCACGCCTTTTTTTTTTCTTTATTGCCGGTTTGGCACATAAACGTAGTTCAACAATCACACAAAAATTAGAAGGTTAAAAGCACCCGGCACGACCTAGCCGGCGCACATGGTTTAAAAAACTCTCAGGGCGACCAGACTGTCTAACACTGGCATCCATTCAGGCTGCTCACTCTGTGCTTTATACAATTCTTTTAAGTGAACAATATGCTCGATAAAGTAATCCCTCACGGGGCGAGCATCGACGTCAGCATGTCGCACAGCCATCCGCGATTTCCACATGCTGTGCAGGGCCAAGGCCATCAACATGTCGTAGGGAACACCCCCTTCACTTTCTACAGAAAGAAAACGGATGCCATAAGGTGACACTGGGAGACTCTTTTTTAAAGTACGCTGCATAATATCCCAGTGGAATACCGCATCCCAGCAATCCAAGAAAATATGATCGATAGTCTCGGGTTTCCGGCACAAGAGGCAGTTAATCGACCAAGGAACAAAAATACCTTTTTCCTCGAGCCAGGGCTTAACGGGAAGCGTGCCGGTGTGCAGCTGAAAAAAGAAAGACTTCACGGCTGGACTTACTGGCATCCGTTTAACCCTTTTGAGGACATCCTGGCCCGGGCCCTCACAAAAAAGAGACCGATACAAGGGCACGGGGAAGACCACCTCAACTAAGTCTTTGTACAGGCGCTTTCGTGTAACTTCGCTTAAGTACTCCAACGAAAATCGAACCTTGAGAAAACGGAAAGCCAAAATCACTTCGCGCAGAAAACCTCGAACCCGCGTACATCTGACATCACTCGAGGACACAACAAACTCAGACAATGCATTACGGAGCCTAACTTGTAATACAGTCCGCAGAAAAGGATCCCCCTGATCCCGCAGGAACATAAATCTTGACACCACTTGTCGCAGAAACAGATGAGCCAGACCAAGCCCGCCACTTTTCACAGAGCGGAACAAATTTGTACGACCGGTGCGCTCCCACACAGACCCCCACACAAAAATCGCGAACACTCGGTGGAACTTTTGAACGCTGATTCTAGACATACACAAAGCCTGGAGCACGTACCAGACTTTAGCCACAATAAACAAATTACAAACTGTGGAGCGGGCAAACATGGAAAGATTTAGACCCCCCCACTTTGCCGTTTTATCCCGAGCCCTCTCGACTTCTTCCCTCCAGTACTCAGTAGAATCGCGGTAGTGCTCAAGCGGCACTCCAAGGTACCTGCCCGGCAAACAAGACCAAGTAATTCTTTCAAAAACAGCTGGTGTACTTTCCCAGCTACCATGCCAGAAGCCCACGCATTTATCCCAATTGATAACACTGCCCGAAAATTTACAAAAATTAAGTGCTTCTTTGACTACCTCGCAAACACTTTCTTTGTCGTCGCAGAAGACGGCAATGTCGTCTGCGTACGAAAGTACCTTGACTTCGCTCGACAACAGCCTAAAACCGCGTATTCTTTCATTGAAAAGAAGTTTTAAACAAAAAGGCTCTAAATAGAGAGCAAACAACAATGGCGATAATGGGCACCCTTGCCGTACCGAGGAGAGGACTTGAAAACTTTCAGTAACTTTCTTATTAACGATCACACTCGCAAAACACTCCGCGTAGGACATCTTAACCCATTCCAACAATAAAGACCCAACGTTCACGTGTTCTAAAATACAAAAAAGGACGTCGTGTACTACTCTATCGAACGCCTTTTCCAAATCAAGCTGCAACATAGCTACGTGACCTTCGAAAGCATCACAACATTCCAAGATACTTCTTGCTACGTGGATGTTTGTTGCAATCGTTCGCCCCTTGATGCCACACGTTTGGTGGGGCCCGACAATAGATTGTATCACACCTTGCAGTCTTCGCGCTAAGACCTTCATGACGATTTTATAGTCTACGTTTGTGAGGCTAATGGGACGGTAGGACTTAACAGACAACAGTTTCGCGGGATCATCACTTTTGGGGATTAATACTATATGCGTTTTCCGGAAGGATGGAGGCACTGCTTTTCTATCGTACGCCTCCGTTATCGTACGGTGCAGGACCTCAGCCACATCAGCTTTGAAAGCCTTGTAGAAGGCGGCACCTAAGCCGTCGGGACCGGGCGATTTCCCTGGAGTCAGTTCGTCAATAGCCTTCTCTATTTCTCTCACGCTGATCGGTGCCTCAAGGTCGGCTTTAATTTCGTCATCTAATTTAGGCATGAGTGGCAAAAAGACGCTGGCGAATCCTTCTTCCACGTGTCTGCGGCGACCCAAAAGATCTTGGTAATATTCCACGAAAGCGCGTTCGATGGTCTTTTTATCGCGAGTAACCACAGCCCCATGCTCTATTTCTTTTATTTCATTTTGCGCCACATATCTTTTCTCGTCCCCAAGTGAACGCTTCGTCGGCGTTTCACCCAACCACAGACGTTCAGCGCGGGCTCTTATCACGGCTCCTCTATATTTTTCGATATCGATAAGCTCCAGTTTACTTTTAACTTCTTTTATTTCTTTCATAAACTTTCCGGGCTGTGCACATTCAACGCTCGAAAGAAAATCTAACTGACACTGTAGCTCTTTTTCTTTTTGCTTTTCCTGGCGGCGTAAGATACACGATCTTTCGATAGCGTTAATTTTGACTTCGTCTTTAAAGTGCTCCCACAGTTCAACAGAGTTTCCCGACTCAGCCTCCAGCAATTTCCCGATGCTTTGTTTTACCCCGTCCATAAACATCTCATCTTTCAGTAGCTTATCATTAAATTTCCACAATTCCCAGTTGAACTGCGATTTTGTTTCCTTCGATCCGATTGAAAACATTACCAGGCTATGATCACTGAAGGAAACGTGTTTAACTTCGTAATTTTCGCACAGTGGAACGAGGGCTGCGGAGACATACGCTCTATCTAGCCTCGCGTGACTCTCGCGTTGGAAGTGTGTAAACTGGGTAAAATCTGCCTTCGACAAAACAAACCCGACGTCCTCTAAATTGCACTCCTGCACTAACGAGTTCAAAAATAAAGCACTCTGGTCCCGAAGCGGCAGCTGTCGCGCCCTGTCTTCTATTGCGCAGACGCAGTTAAAATCACCCAAACAAATAACAAATCTTTCACAGTTTAGGTAAAATTCAACGCGTTCAAAGAACATTCTCCTATCACTCTCCCGGTTTGGCGCATAAACGCAGATAGCTCGCCACTGCAACCCCGAAAAAGAAAAATCACAAACAATCAAGCGACCTGATTCACAAACAATCACTGTTTCTGCCACAATTCCCAAAGAATTACGTAAAAAAAGAGCACAACCCCCTGATGTACCAACGGAGTGGCACACACATACATTGTATCGCGATCTGAAAGGTTGCACCATGCGGTCCGTCTGCTCTTCGCCTTCCACCTTTGTCTCTTGGACAGCGACTACGTCAAGGTCGTTTTCCAGGAAAAGGCGGCTCAGCTGGTACTGCCGCCGCCTTGCTCCCAGGCCTCGCACGTTCAGCGTGGCGACGCGAAGCGCTGTCCCAAGGCTTACTGCCATCAAAAACTAGATCAAACGGGCCGCATGGTGCTCACCTCAAGTCGGTGAAAAACGACGACAGACTCACAATCCCGGTGTACCGCCCGGTGGGTCCGACGAGAGGGTTCGCCGAAAGTTCGGGCCACAAAGCGGCGGCACGAGGACATCGTCCCCTCGGACTTCTGTCAGTTTCCACTCCTAGAAGGAAGTGCCCAACAAAAAAATAAAAAACGAGCCATCGCATCTACGGGGGCGGTGTCGCAGGTGGTCGCCTCTCCGGAGGGATGTTGGGCTTAGGCTTGAGGCTTGCCCGACGCACAGGAGCCGCTTTTCGGGGCGGTTCCTCGGGAAGGGCCGCACTTGCGGTTAAACCTTCGTTGACGTCTTCGCGAGCCCGCTTGGGGACTGCGCCGCTGGAGCCTGCCTCCTCGACGCTCATGGCTTCCGACTCCTCGCTGGGCGTCGCCACCACAGCCGAAACTGCGGTCTCCGTGACACCTTCCGTAGCAGGGGTATCGCCCACAGGCTGCGCCTCAGGCTGAAGGCGTCGCTCACCGTCGCTCCCGCTGTCGGCCCTGCCCCCGGCGGACAGCTCGGTGGGCGTCGCCTTTGTGGGAGGCTCGCCACCCCCGCCGCCGGCCGCCTCTTGGGACTCGACCACATCCATGAGTAGCTCGGACGTGTCCTCATCCCCCACGGGCCCCGTCACGCTTGCGTACGTCCTTACGCATTGGCTGTCGTCGTGGCCGAAGCGCCGACAGAGAGCACAACGCGGCACACGACACTCTCGACGAATGTGGCCTTTCCCTCGGCACCGGAGGCACAGCGGCGCCCTGCCCGGTACAACCACGAGCGCCAGGTCCCCAGCGACGCGCAGCTGATGAGGGAGCGAGTCCACGGTGACTCCGGCTTTGAGCCTGATGGACACCGAGCGCGTCGTGGACCACATGCCGGCGCACCCCTGGGCCCGCCACATGTCTCTGGCGACTTCCGTCACCTTTCCGTAGGGTGCCAAGGCCACTCGCACTTCGTCGTCCGGAACGTGGTGCAGCAGCCAGTGGAGCTTCAGGCGCGTGTCCTGGTTGCTTGGGTCGACAACGACGCACCGTCCCTCCTTGACTGTGACGTCCCCGGCGGCGAGCAGTTTTCTCTTGCCCTCGACACTCTTGAAAGTGACGGCCCAAACGTGGTTGTACTGGTACGCCCCCAAGGCGACCACCTCGGGGAGCAGCGCCAGGCCAGCCAGGGCGTCGCGAAAATGTTCCAGACGGTATGGCCTCATGGTCACATCGGCGTGCAAAAAAGCAGTATTCAAAATTGTTGTACCTGTTGGAAGCGTTGGCAGGATAACTTGGTAGTCCTGTTCGACAGAAGCCATGTTCCTGTTACCGCGGCCAAGGGCCGCTGAAACCGCTCCAGAGGAGCTCGACATTCCACGTCTGCTCACGCCGGTGGCAGGAAATGGAATCCCTAGACCACGCCGGAACACAGCGAGCTGAAAAGCGTGTGCTTTTTCTCTTTCGATACTCGAACTAAGGGGATTTAAAAAGAGAAAGGTCTCACCGAGATTTGAACTCGGGTCGCTGGATTCAGAGTCCAGAGTGCTAACCATTACACCATGAGACCCAATCCTTCCGACGCCGAGAATCGAACCCGGGCCTCCTGGGTGAGAGCCAGGTATCCTAACCACTAGACCACGCCGGAACACAGCGAGCTGAAAAGCGTGCGCTTTTTCTCTTTCGATACTCGAACTAAGGGGATTTAAAAAGAGAAAGGTCTCACCGAGATTTGAACTCGGATCGCTGGATTCAGAGTCCAGAGTGCTAACCATTACACCATGAGATTTTTTTATTTCTTTATTGCAGAAGGATTGCAAAAACGGTCATGTCACTTTAAAAAAAAAGCTCTGCAAGACTTATTGCAGGGCACATTAAAATCCTCGCATTTCGAGGAGCGGTTTACAAATGTCTAGCCACTCGGGCTTCGCTTTACGGTTTGAAAAAACACTTTCCACTTGCTTCACAAGGCTGAAAAAATAATGATGCACTTCTTTCACACTGGGGTCGGCATGACGGACCGCCATCCGCGACCTCCAAATACTGCACAAACCCAACAACATAATCATATCAAAAGGTATGCCATCATCATTACTCACATTCAAAAAACGTATGACTGATTGGCTAATGCACAGTTCTTTCTTCAACGTGCGCTGGAGCACATCCCAAAAAAATACCGCATCCCAGCAAAAAATGAAAACGTGTTCGATGGTCTCAGGTTTCTTACACAAAGTACACTCTACCGACCACGGAACATCAATGCCCTTACCTTCAAGCCACACCTTAACGGGCAGTGTATTGGAATGCAATTTAAAAAAGAACGTTTTAACGGAAGGGGGAACGCACATATTCTTCACTCGCTTGAGCACATCTTGGCCCCCGCTACAGACTACAGTCCTATACAACGGGTCTGGAAACAAACTTATCAATAAATCGCGTGTAAGCGTTTTCTTGCGAACAGCGGACAAATACTCAAAAGAAAAACGGGCAGACAAAAATAACACCGCGTCTACCACCTCCTTTTGGAATCCCACTAATCTCTTAAGTTCGCCGCCATGGGACGAAACAAGAAAAGATGGCAAATGAGAAGACAATTTGGTTTGTATAAACGTACGTATGAAAGGATGCTCTTGGTCTCGTAGAAAAAAGAATCGGGACACAATCTGTTTGCAAAACAAATGCGAGAGACCGAGACCACCGTGACGAATCCGATGGAAAAGATTGTCTCTCCTCATCGGATCCCACTTTGAATTCCAAATAAACGTGGCAAAAACACGGTGAAATTTCTGCACATTCAAGCGAGCACAATGAATAGCCTGCATCACGTACCATAATTTTGCAATTAGGAAAATATTACACACTGTCGCTCTGGCAAATATGGACAGTTCACGCTGCTTCCAACGGGAAGCGCGCCTGTCCAGGTCGGCGGCGACTCCCGACCAATAGGATTTGCTTTGCCTATAACATTTTAGTGGCACACCGAGGTAGTTGCATGGCACACGGTCCCAACACACCCCTTCAAACACCGAAGGGGTTGTGGCCCACTCTCCGTGCCAAAACCCACGGCACTTGCTCAAATTTATAGCTGCCCCTGTAGCCTCACAGAAGTTTCTTGCCAACGTCACAGCCGCGCTGATACTTGGTTTATCGCTACAAAAAACCGCGACATCATCTGCATAGCTCATGACTTTTATCTCCTCATTTTCCAACCGAAATCCGTGACATTGCTTGCTGTTCTGAACGCTTAAACAAAAAAGTTCCAAATAGAGGTTAAACAATAACGGCGACAAGGGACATCCTTGTCTTACGGATGTTCGCACACGTATCGGTTCAGTCAACTCCCGGTTCACAATGAGCCTAGTGGTACACTCTTGGTACGCCATTTTAACCCCGTCCAAAATACGCTCGCCCACATTCACGTGCTTTAAAACATCAAAAAGGACATCGTGCTTGACTCGATCGAAAGCCTTATCTAAGTCCAGTTGAAGCATGGCAACTTGGCCCATGCCATCGTCACATGCCTCCAAAGCAGTTCGGGCAACGTGCACATTAGTCAAAATAGATCGACCCTGTATTCCACAGGTCTGATGCTCTCCAATGAGCTGGTAGGCAACACTCTGGAACCTCCTCGCTAGGATTTTAGCAAAAATCTTGTAATCTACATTACACAGAGTTATCGGGCGGAAACCAGTGACTTGACGTAGTTTCGCAACGTCATCGCTTTTGGGGATTAACACAGTGTATGTACGTGAAAAAGACGGCGGCAGTACTTTCCTTTCGTATGCTTTACAAATAACTTCTAAAAAAAGCGGGGTGATTACGCTCTTGTATTTCTTATAAAATTCGGCGCATAGCCCGTCCGGTCCTGGCGTTTTCGAGCTCGGCAAATCGTCTATTGCTCTCTCGACCTCTTGAAGAGTGATCGGCTCTGTGAGATTTTCCTTCTCCTCTTCCGTTAGTTGCGGCAGGGACTCTATAAGTTTTCCACACATAGGGTCCTGCCTTCCTTTAACTTGGGTTTCAAAAACTTGCCTATAGTGTGCGACAAAAGCCTGCTCAATACTACTTGGGCTCGTGTTAATCACTCCGTTGTACTCGATTTCGCCAATTTCGTTGCGAAGCGCGAACCTTTTCTCATCTGCCAAAGACCGTTTAGTATAGCTGCTCTCCCATCAAGTACTTCTCTGATCGAGCCCTAACAATGGCTCCGCGGTAACGCTCTTGATGAAATTGCGCCAGGCGTTGCTTAACTGTTTCCAAATATTTAAGAGCTGTGCCGGGTTGCTCACACTCGGCTCTGGACAGAGCTTGCAAATCTTCGATTAAGCCACGTTCGTCTTAACGTGCCTCGTACGCTACAATCGACGACCTTTCGATAGCAAGCATCTTCACTTCCTGCTTGATGAGCTCCCATGTCTCGAAAATATCGCCCCTTGCGGTTTTAAAAAAACGTTTTTAAGACGTTATCTACCGCTGCAAGAAAACTTTCATCATCAAGCAGTTTTGTGTTAAGCTTCCACAGCTTCCAGTTAAACTTGGCCTTCGCCGGCGCTTTTTCGCCGATTGTTGTCGAAATCATGCAATGATCCGAAAAAAACACTGGTGTGGCGCGATACTTTCTTAACATTGCTGCCGCGGAGGCCGATACGTATACTCTATCTAGGCGTGCATGAGACGACGCTTGGAAATGGGTGAAACGAATCTCGCTCGTTTCATTCGTCACCACTCCGGCGTCAACAAAGTCAAAGTCTTCAACTAGTTCGCTTAAAACTTGCACACTCTTGTCACTGCTCCGCCTCAGGGGCGTCCTGTCTGCTGCCCTTACAACGCAGTTGAAATCGCCCAACAACACAATCGTTTTATCACATTCTAGAAAACGGCGTAAGCCAATAAAAAAGGAAACACGGTCTTTAACCGTACTAGGCGCATACACACAAACAATTCGCCACTGAAAAGACGCCAAGGAAAAATCGCACATGATGAACCGCCCTTCTGTGTCGGTGGTTACAGCTAACTCCGACAAGGGCAGGGACTTTTTAAGAAAAAGAAAACATCCGGCAGAAAAACCAACCGCGTGGGTGACACAAACTTCGTACGACTGCAGAAAAGGTCTAAGAGCACTAGCAACCTGTTCCTCCTCAGCCATTTTAGTCTCTTGCACCGCTAAGAAATCGGGTTTCTCTTTAAGCAGCAAACGCTGCAATTGGTATTGTTTTTTCCTGGCGCTCAAACCTCGAACATTTAGCGATGCGACCGTTATTGCTGGTTGGAACGTACAAATCATGTGTTTTGCTGTAGCACTTGCCTTGGCATTCGGACGTCAGTCTTTGTAACCAGGCGTCAGCCGCCTTACTTGCTGTTGAGTCGCCTCCGGTCATCTGGGGTTAAGGTGGGCGTGGGCTGGAAACGCCCCTTCTTTGTCCTCTCCATCCAAGGGTTGGGCCTGGGTGTCATGCCCGGCGTCGATGGAGGGTTCTCGTTGAGACCACGCTTGATGGACTCGGTAACTTCGTCCATAGTGTCGTGACATTCGGAAGGCGCCTTCTCGAAAGTCGGGGGGGAGGCCTCGCGCGGGGCTACGGTCTTCTCCATTGGCGTCGCCGTGGGAGGGGGTGCCGCGCTGCCTGGTTCAGGAAAGCCACCAGCCACCTCCTTCTTCTTGTCCTTTACAGGTGAGACTTCAGTCGAGCCTTCCGCTCCAACAGGATGACTGCAGGGCTCACCAGACGGTGGAGCTTCGTCTTGTTGTCCCTGAGCGGAACGCTCAGCCTCGTCGACATCCATGGTTAGGGGCGAAAGGTCTTCCGCCGCCGCTCCACCAGTTACTCGGGCGTAGGTCTTTACGCACTCTTCCTTCTCGTGGCCGAAACGTGAGCACACCGAGCACTTAGGCACGCGGCAGTCGCGCCTGATGTGCCCGGCACGCTTACAGCGCAGGCAGACCGGCGCCCTCCCTGGGATTACGATAAGGACGTTCGCCCCCTGAAGCCGCAGCTGATGAGGCATTCCGTCGGGCGTGACGCCACTCTTCAGCGTCATGCGCACCACCCGGGTAGTCGACTCGATGCCCTCGAAACCCTCGACGTGCCACTTCTCACGTGCGACTTCTGTAACCTTGCCGTAGGGTTCCAAAAACTTGCTCACCGCGTCGTCGGTCACATGATACGGGACCCAATGGAGGCGTAGACGAACTTCTGTGCTGCTGGGGTCGATGACAACACACCTCAGGTCCTTCACCTTCAACTCTTTGCAGTCGATGAGCCGCTTCTTGGCTTCCGGCGTTCGCAGCGTGGCTAACCAGACGTGGTTCATCTGGAAAGCACCGAGCGCCACAATCTCGGACAGGACGGCGCACCGCTTCAGTTCTTGCCGGAAATCTTCAATACGATAGGGGCGGCCTCTCAAATCGCAGTGCAAAAGAACTGAATTTAAAATCGTTGCCCCCATTGGGATGGGAGGCAGCACCACCTTGTAGTCCTCGGCAGACGTTGACGCAGCAAAAGTAGAAGTACCGCGGCCAGCTGGGGCCGTTGTCGCAGCTCCGTTGGAGCCAGCCATCCTGCGACCGTTCTCGGCGAGTGCCAGAAGCAGAATCTCCTAGACCACGCCGGAACACAGCGAGCTGAAAAACGTGTGCTTTTTCTCTTTCGATACTCGAACTAAGGGGATTTAAAAAGAGAAAGGTCTCACCGAGATTTGAACTCGGATCGCTGGATTCAGAGTCCAGAGTGCTAACCATTACACCATGAGACCCGATCCTTTCGACGCCGGGAATTGAACCCGGGCCTCCTGGGTGAGTGCCAGGTATCCTAACCACTAGACCACGCCTTTTTTTTTTCTTTATTGCCGGTTTGGCACATAAACGTAGTTCAACAATCACACAAAAATTAGAAGGTTAAAAGCACCCGGCACGACCTAGCCGGCGTACATGGTTTAAAAAACTCTCAGGGCGACCAGACTGTCTAACACTGGCACCCATTCAGGCTGCTCACTCTGTGCTTTATACAATTCTTTTAAGTGAACAATATGCTCGATAAAGTAATCCCACACGGGGCGAGCATCGACGTCAGCATGTCGCACAGCCATCCGCGATTTCCACATGCTGTGCAGGGCCAAGGCCATCAACATGTCGTAGGGAACACCCCCTTCACTTTCTACAGAAAGAAAACGGATGCCATAAGGTGACACTGGGAGACTCTTTTTTAATGTACGCTGCATAATATCCCAGTGGAATACCGCATCCCAGCAATCCAAGAAAATATGATCGATAGTCTCGGGTTTCCGGCACAAGAGGCAGTTAATCGACCAAGGAACAAAAATACCTTTTTCCTCGAGCCAGGGCTTAACGGGAAGCGTGCCGGTGTGCAGCTGAAAAAAGAAAGACTTCACGGCTGGACTTACTGGCATCCGTTTAACCCTTTTGAGGACATCCTGGCCCGGGCCCTCACAAAAAAGAGACCGATACAAGGGCACGGGGAAGACCACCTCAACTAAGTCTTTGTACAGGCGCTTTCGTGTAACTTCGCTTAAGTACTCCAACGAAAATCGAACCTTGAGAAAACGGAAAGCCAAAATCACTTCGCGCAGAAAACCTCGAACCCGCGTACATCTGACATCACTCGAGGACACAACAAACTCAGACAATGCATTACGGAGCCTAACTTGTAATACAGTCCGCAGAAAAGGATCCCCCTGATCCCGCAGGAACATAAATCTTGACACCACTTGTCGCAGAAACAGATGAGCCAGACCAAGCCCGCCACTTTTCACAGAGCGGAACAAATTTGTACGACCGGTGCGCTCCCACACAGACCCCCACACAAAAATCGCGAACACTCGGTGGAACTTTTGAACGCTGATTCTAGACATACACAAAGCCTGGAGCACGTACCAGACTTTAGCCACAATAAACAAATTACAAACTGTGGAGCGGGCAAACATGGAAAGATTTAGACCCCCCCACTTTGCCGTTTTATCCCGAGCCCTCTCGACTTCTTCCCTCCAGTACTCAGTAGAATCGCGGTAGTGCTCAAGCGGCACTCCAAGGTACCTGCCCGGCAAACAAGACCAAGTAATTCTTTCAAAAACAGCTGTTGTACTTTCCCAGCTACCATGCCAGAAGCCCACGCATTTATCCCAATTGATAACACTGCCCGAAAATTTACAAAAATTAAGTGCTTCTTTGACTACCTCGCAAACACTTTCTTTGTCGTCGCAGAAGACGGCAATGTCGTCTGCGTACGAAAGTACCTTGACTTCGCTCGACAACAGCCTAAAACCGCGTATTCTTTCATTGAAAAGAAGTTTTAAACAAAAAGGCTCTAAATAGAGAGCAAACAACAATGGCGATAATGGGCACCCTTGCCGTACCGAGGAGAGGACTTGAAAACTTTCAATAACTTTCTTATTAACGATCACACTCGCAAAACACTCCGCGTAGGACATCTTAACCCATTCCAACAATAAAGACCCAACGTTCACGTGTTCTAAAATACAAAAAAGGACGTCGTGTACTACTCTATCGAACGCCTTTTCCAAATCAAGCTGCAACATAGCTACGTGACCCTCGAAAGCATCACAACATTCCAAGATACTTCTTGCTACGTGGATGTTTGTTGCAATCGTTCGCTTCTTGATGCCACACGTTTGGTGGGGCCCGACAATAGATTGTATCACACCTTGCAGTCTTCGCGCTAAGACCTTCATGACGATTTTATAGTCTACGTTTGTGAGGCTAATGGGACGGTAGGACTTAACAGACAACAGTTTCGCGGGATCATCACTTTTGGGGATTAATACTATATGCGTTTTCCGGAAGGATGGAGGCACTGCTTTTCTATCGTACGCCTCCGTTATCGTACGGTGCAGGACCTCAGCCACATCAGCTTTGAAAGCCTTGTAGAAGGCGGCACCTAAGCCGTCGGGACCGGGCGATTTCCCTGGAGTCAGTTCGTCAATAGCCTTCTCTATTTCTCTCACGCTGATCGGTGCCTCAAGGTCGGCTTTAATTTCGTCATCTAATTTAGGCATGAGTGGCAAAAAGACGCTGGCGAATCCTTCTTCCACGTGTCTGCGGCGACCCAAAAGATCTTGGTAATATTCCACGAAAGCGCGTTCGATGGTCTTTTTATCGCGAGTAACCACAGCCCCATGCTCTATTTCTTTTATTTCATTTTGCGCCACATATCTTTTCTCGTCCCCAAGTGAACGCTTCGTCGGCGTTTCACCCAACCACAGACGTTCAGCGCGGGCTCTTATCACGGCTCCTCTATATTTTTCGATATCGATAAGCTCCAGTTTACTTTTAACTTCTTTTATTTCTTTCATAAACTTTCCGGGCTGTGCACATTCAACGCTCGGAAGAAAATCTAACTGACACTGTAGCTCTTTTTCTTTTTGCTTTTCCTGGCGGCGTAAGATACACGATCTTTCGATAGCGTTAATTTTGACTTCGTCTTTAAAGTGCTCCCACAGTTCAACAGAGTTTCCCGACTCAGCCTCCAGCAATTTCCCGATGCTTTGTTTTACCCCGTCCATAAAATTCTCATCTTTCAGTAGCTTATCATTAAATTTCCACAATTCCCAGTTGAACTGCGATTTTGTTTCCTTCGATCCGATTGAAAACATTACCAGGCTATGATCACTGAAGGAAACGTGTTTAACTTCGTAATTTTCGCACAGTGGAACGAGGGCTGCGGAGACATACGCTCTATCTAGCCTCGCGTGACTCTCGCGTTGGAAGTGTGTAAACTGGGGGAAATCTGCCTTCGACAAAACAAATCCGACGTCCTCTAAATTGCACTCCTGCACTAACGAGTTCAAAAATAAAGCACTCTGGTCCCGAAGCGGCAGCTGTCGCGCCCTGTCTTCTATTGCGCAGACGCAGTTAAAATCACCCAAACAAATAACAAATCTTTCACAGTTTAGGTAAAATTCAACGCGTTCAAAGAACATTCTCCTATCACTCTCCCGGTTTGGCGCATAAACGCAGATAGCTCGCCACTGCAACCCCGAAAAAGAAAAATCACAAACAATCAAGCGACCTGATTCACAAACAATCACTGTTTCTGCCACAATTCCCAAAGAATTACGTAAAAAAAGAGCACAACCCCCTGATGTACCAACGGAGTGGCACACACATACATTGTATCGCGATCTGAAAGGTTGCACCATGCGGTCCGTCTGCTCTTCGCCTTCCACCTTTGTCTCTTGGACAGCGACTACGTCAAGGTCGTTTTCCAGGAAAAGGCGGCTCAGCTGGTACTGCCGCCGCCTTGCTCCCAGGCCTCGCACGTTCAGCGTGGCGACGCGAAGCGCTGTCCCAAGGCTTACTGCCATCAAAAACTAGATCAAACGGGCCGCATGGTGCTCACCTCAAGTCGGTGAAAAACGACGACAGACTCACAATCCCGGTGTACCGCCCGGTGGGTCCGACGAGAGGGTTCGCCGAAAGTTCGGGCCACAAAGCGGCGGCACGAGGACATCGTCCCCTCGGACTTCTGTCAGTTTCCACTCCTAGAAAAAGTGCCCAACAAAAAAATAAAAAACGAGCCATCGCATCTACGGGGGCGGTGTCGCAGGTGGTCGCCTCTCCGGAGGGATGTTGGGCTTAGGCTTGAGGCTTGCCCGACGCACAGGAGCCGCTTTTCGGGGCGGTTCCTCGGGAAGGGCCGCACTTGCGGTTAAACCTTCGTTGACGTCTTCGCGAGCAAGCTTGGGGACTGCGCCGCTGGAGCCTGCCTCCTCGACGCTCATGGCTTCCGACTCCTCGCTGGGCGTCGCCACCACAGCCGAAACTGCGGTCTCCGTGACACCTTCCGTAGCAGGGGTATCGCCCACAGGCTGCGCCTCAGGCTGAAGGCGTCGCTCACCGTCGCTCCCGCTGTCGGCCCTGCCCCCGGCGGACAGCTCGGTGGGCGTCGCCTTTGTGGGAGGCTCGCCACCCCCGCCGCCGGCCGCCTCTTGGGACTCGACCACATCCATGAGTAGCTCGGACGTGTCCTCATCCCCCACGGGCCCCGTCACGCTTGCGTACGTCCTTACGCATTGGCTGTCGTCGTGGCCGAAGCGCCGACAGAGAGCACAACGCGGCACACGACACTCTCGACGAATGTGGCCTTTCCCTCGGCACCGGAGGCACAGCGGCGCCCTGCCCGGTACAACCACGAGCGCCAGGTCCCCAGCGACGCGCAGCTGATGAGGGAGCGAGTCCACGGTGACTCCGGCTTTGAGCCTGATGGTCACCGAGCGCGTCGTGGACCACATGCCGGCGCACCCCTGGGCCCGCCACATGTCTCTGGCGACTTCCGTCACCTTTCCGTAGGGTGCCAAGGCCACTCGCACTTCGTCGTCCGGAACGTGGTGCAGCAGCCAGTGGAGCTTCAGGCGCGTGTCCTGGTTGCTTGGGTCGACAACGACGCACCGTCCCTCCTTGACTGTGACGTCCCCGGCGGCGAGCAGTTTTCTCTTGCCCTCGACACTCTTGAAAGTGACGGCCCAAACGTGGTTGTACTGGTACGCCCCCAAGGCGACCACCTCGGGGAGCAGCGCCAGGCCAGCCAGGGCGTCGCGAAAATGTTCCAGACGGTATGGCCTCATGGTCACATCGGCGTGCAAAAAAGCAGTATTCAAAATTGTTGTACCTGTTGGAAGCGTTGGCAGGATAACTTGGTAGTCCTGTTCGACAGAAGCCATGTTCCTGTTACCGCGGCCAAGGGCCGCTGAAACCGCTCCAGAGGAGCTCGACATTCCACGTCTGCTCACGCCGGTGGCAGGAAATGGAATAACCACTAGACCACGCCGGAACACAGCGAGCTGAAAAGCGCGTGCTTTTTCTCTTTCGATACTCGAACTAAGGGGATTTAAAAAGAGAAAGGTCTCACCGAGATTTGAACTCGGATCGCTGGATTCAGAGTCCAGAGTGCTAACCATTACACCATGAGACCCAATCCTTCCGACGCCGGGAATTGAACCCGGGCCTCCTGGGTGAGAGCCAGGTATCCTAACCACTAGACCACGCCGGAACACAGCGAGCTGAAAAGCGTGTGCTTTTTCTCTTTCGATACTCGAACTAAGGGGATTTAAAAAGAGAAAGGTCTCACCGAGATTTGAACTCGGATCGCTGGATTCAGAGTCCAGAGTGCTAACCATTACACCATGAGACCCGATCCTTTCGACGCCGGGAATTGAACCCGGGCCTCCTGGGTGAGAGCCAGGTATCCTAACCACTAGACCACGCCGGAACACAGCGAGCTGAAAAGCGTGTGCTTTTTCTCTTTCGATACTCGAACTAAGGGGATTTAAAAAGAGAAAGGTCTCACCGAGATTTGAACTCGGATCGCTGGATTCAGAGTCCAGAGTGCTAACCATTACACCATGAGACCCAATCCTTCCGACGCCGGGAATTGAACCCGGGCCTCCTGGGTGAGAGCCAGGTATCCTAACCACTAGACCACGCCGGAACACAGCGAGCTGAAAAGCGTGTGCTTTTTCTCTTTCGATACTCGAACTAAGGGGATTTAAAAAGAGAAAGGTCTCACCGAGATTTGAACTCGGATCGCTGGATTCAGAGTCCAGAGTGCTAACCATTACACCATGAGACCCAATCCTTCCGGCGCAAAAACAAAAAATCAAAGTTAATTACACCGTGAAGTGGAGTTTACCTCAAAACGTTTTTTATTGATATAAACCACGTTATACTAGAACAAAAGGAGCTTGATTTGTTTGTTTATTTTTTTATTTGCTGTAATACTTAAAACCACCGAAGCTTATATAAAAAACCCGAAGAATCAACTCCCTCCCTTCCGCCAGTCTTTTTTTTTTTTTTTCATTTTTGAACACACGGTGCCACTGGTGCCATTTCTTCTAAGGCCGGTTCCAAACAACTTAATAATTGGTATTTCAATTACACACACAAAAAAAGCAAAAAAGAAAAATAATTAACGATGGAAAATTATGGTTTTTGAGCTTTAGCACAGTTCGCGAGTTGTTTATGAGAGTGACTTTTTCTTTTGGTATCAGAGTGCGTAAGGCGGGGCATAATCTAAAAAAAAAAAGCGGCATGCTCGTGTAAGACAAAACATTTATATACTGACCGATGTAAGATAAACCTTATTTGTACAATTAGATCTATCTGTGCCTGTCTCACTCAGCCACTCTTTTTGTCGGTCGGTTTGTGTGCGCGCGCATGCATGCAAGTTGTGTGTTTGCTTCCCTCGCAATCTTATAGGCTTGCATATACAGGGTGTTTCACGAAAAGTGGACAAATTCGATATAGCGAAAAATTCACGTCACAACAACAACAAAAAAAAGTTTTGTGTCGTTTTGGTCCTGGTCAGAGGCCCATTTAAGAAAATGATTAAAGTTTGGGATAATTAAGTTAAGTATTTTTCCATAATTAAATTTTTAATATTGTGCTTAAGGGCATGGTTTCAATTAGAAAATTGCTCAGCATCATCAAAAAACACTAAATCAACAAATCGCAGAACGATAGAAGGCACGCGCAGCATTTTACGGCTGTCTGAAAAAGCGCACGAATTTGACGGGTTTTTAAGTTTCGGTTTGCAATGGGAGCGCTTCTCGGCCCCGACAGCACCGCGCCCCGGGGAGAAATAGTGCAACCAGCCTCTGCGGAGTTCCTTGAGGACAGCGCACCAGAGGTTGGTTGCACTATTTCTCCACGGGGCGCGGTGCCGTCGGGGCCGAGAAGCGCAGGAGACTAACACATATTGCTTGTGTTGAGCCTGTTTTATATACTTTCTTGCTCGATGTTTCTTTTTTTAAGTAAAGCAAAATAAGTTTTTATAGACATCATTAAATTACGAACAAGCAAAAATAAAAACTTATTTCTGATATTAGTTTTGAGGGAAAGGATTTTTGTGAGAAAGGCATCCTTGCGGGAAATCATCGTAGTGAGATTGCTGTGGCTTAGATCACGATATAAATAATCTTGATTTTTTTTCTCCACCCTGAACTCAATGGATTCGTGGTAGAGTAAATTCAGAATATCAATACCTCGTCGATTTTGTGAGAAAGTACAGTGGTTGCACTTTCTATTAACCGGGAATGTTTCTCGTCGGCAGACAGCCTGCAGAGTGATTGATAGAAGACGTTAAGTTTACTTCCTGGGATATATAAAAACGGAGAATAACTAGATGACCTTTATATCAATAAAGGGTCATTTTCTTACGAATACACACTGACTTCAGCGGCTTAATAAGAAGAAAGCAATGAAGCACTTTATGGTCATTAATACCATTCCTAAAGGTCAATAAATTAGCTAGACCAGGATCGGTGGTAAATACTAAATCAAGAACATTTGAATCCCTGTCGGTGATTCCTGTAGGGAAATAAAATAGCTGGACGAGACTAAAAGAAAAGCACACGTGGATAAAATCGCGGTTTACATTCGCCTCTTCCGAACAAGTTGGCGCCGAAGTATTCCAGCTTATACCCTGAAGGTTAAAGTAACCGAACAGAAAAAAACTGGCTTATTGAAATGATGCACGGCCAAAAAAGACAACTCATCACGAAGTAAATTGCAAAAGTTGGAATAAGCATTGGGTGAACGGTAGAAAACTCCAACTAAAAACAATCCCAAAAAGGACTTAAAATATAATTCAAACTATATCGAGAACACCGTGACCAGATAGCATCTGTCTCTGAATATTTCTCTTCATTACGACAAGAACATCACGGCCCTCGGTTGTCTGACCGGTCACATCGGTAAACATTAAAGTCAGAATACTCTGGCAGTATTTCACTGTTATTAATCTCAGAATTACGCATTGTCTACGATCGTAAAATGACATCCGAATTACAAGAACTTATCTTTGAAGTCAAATCATCAAGCTTCGTCGATACGCCGAGCACGTTAGCGTAAAGAACACTGATCACGTTTAGTGGTTCAACCGTATCAGTATATATATAGGCCTGTTTCTTTCGGCCAAGGGGCGCAGGCGCACCCGTATGACGCGACCATGTAATGCTTGCATCGAGCATAAAGCGCCACTGGCGCCATTCCAGTGTTCGATTATGCACGCGCCACGGTTGGCAAGGTTGGTTACAAGCCTGCGTCGGCATCTGTCTTCGCGCGGTAGCAGAGCATCTGAAAAAAAAAAAACAAAAAAAACTTGAATAAACGAAACAAAAAATGCAGCTCGCGCTGTCCTATAAAAACGATAAGAGAGATTTTCTTGCAGCTTTTTGTTTTTGTTATCGATTTTTCCAATATTTATCTGGCAACGAAATTCCGGCAGTTTAGCGTCCCGAGCGAAGTGAAAAGCCCAATGACGCGGAACCGAAACGCGACCGAGAAATATTCTATTTTGCTCGATAGAGGCGCTGCCCAAGCGTGAAAGTTACATGCCCACAGAAGCTCTTCCCGCGTTTCCCCATCTCACAAGGTCCCTGAGGGTGTCTGACGGAGATTCATATATGAACGTTCTGGGGCCAATGTGAAGTTTATCAAACCGTAGCTTAATGTGCAAAGATTGCTGTTTTGGCAAGCGTGACAAGGTTATGGCGCGCAGTACGAGAATTTTCGCAGAAGTCTTCCGAGAGTGAAAGCGAACTGCCCTTCAGCCAAATATTGCTTCGTAGCAGTTGGTGTTTACTTTTGAATGACAAAAACCAATGTTGTTATTGGTAGGTATTTTTACCTCTCTTGAAATACGCCAATCTATGTGCATGCTCGATGTCTGGACATTCTAACGTGATTCCGAGTTTTTGTTTTTAAATGATGGCCGCACTCACTGTGCTTTTCAGAAATACCTCGAAAAAGTTAATTATTACGGCGGAAACGGTTTTCCAAAGATTCACTCAATAATGATAGAAGCGAGGCTGTCACTCTATGGCCTGTTCGGCGAGTGTACTTCAGATACCATATATTTCGGCTTTGGTCTTGGAAGGTGATAGGAGTTCATTTTCGGTCACTGCGATATCATTGTTGATTGCTGAGAATGAGGTATCTAGCTGAGTTTGTTTATCAAGGACCGATTTTATGCCGCATCTGATTGAATCTTGACCTTCCTCAAGTTTCCGCGTGTTGTCGTTAATGGTTTTGTTTCAAAGCGGCCATTTTCTTGTAGCTCGAGCTGTGCTTCTTTGTCAGTGCCTGGGTTGGACTCATCGCATTAGTGACGACAAAATTACACTCCGGAGTCACGCACCACGCAATGAAATAGCACCCTTGGGCAAGGGAGCACTGCGAGGAACACCTTGTTTTATTTCTTAGACTGTTGGCAAACATGTAACAGGGTAAAAATTGTTGTTTCAGCCGTGCAAGGTCGTGAACGTTCTCCGGCGACGACTGCCGCGCCAGGGGCGGGTGCCGAAGTTTTGTACACAGGAAGAAGGGGAGTCACTGAGCAGCCCGTTCACGACATATCCTCTCCGGAACTGGTGACCATGCGGGACTGTAGAAAGCTTGCCCAAATCGCTGACGATGAAATTGCCACTCGCAGATGACTCGTCTGGGTCGAGATGCCGATGTAGCAAACCCGTGATGTTGCGGACTGCACTCGGCGGCGAAACGAATCTGAGGAAGTCGCACGCAAGTGGGGGCTGTAACAGGGTAAACATTGTTGTATCAGCAGTGACAGTCGTGAACGTGCTCTCGTTCTCAGTCAGTTCCGGCGTTGTCTGGCGGCTAGGATACCGTGCAATGTGTGCTATTGCCGAGAGGTTGAACGGGCGTTTTCTGAAGGATTTTAGGTGCGTCAAGGATTACCTCGTTGTTTTGACTCCAAGAGACACTCTGGAAGTAGTTCCATAACTTCGGATATTTTTTAGTTGTTTACGGAATGTTCGCCGGGTTTAAGCTTGACACATAAGGTGTCTACATGTGGAGTTTTACAATTTTTGGTCGTTAGCTTCGTCACCGACACTCCTACGTTTGCTGGGCCCATAAGCCTCGGTAAAAGCAAGTACATTGGTTGTCTGAGGTATTTAGTGTTCCGGCGAGCGGAGGAGGAAACAAGACCAGCTAGGTCGAGGATAGGAAAGATGTACCCCCTTTTTTTCTTCGTCTTCTACAGTTGGGTCGTTTCATGTCAAACGGCCCAGACGTTGCTCTTGACAATTTCCGATCTGAAAAAAAAGCAAAAAAAAAAGAGATCATGTTTTTCTTCTCTAATGTTCTTAACCTTTTCCTAAATTATTTTCGCCGAAACTATTTTTTTTGTATGGTGGAAGTGTAGTTTTAGCTTTTAAAATGGGCACATAACTAGACATCATTCAGTAATTTACTAAAAATAAAATTTTCTTCAAAGCACTTCACAATTTATTTTAGGTAATTTGAACGGCATTGATATTTCTATGTTGTGATGATTATGGAATTTGTATTGTTAAAATATTTTTAAACAAAATTCAACAAAAGTCACAAAAATTAGTAAACTTCTCAATGTTTTGCTTAATTATCGCTTTGTGCCTGGCAATTATAACTTTTTCTATTAAAAGCCCCATAGATGTATCACAAATAAAAACATGTTTGAAGCCGTACAACAAAAACCTTAACAGAAAGTGTTTTTTGCTATAATTGTGAAAAAGTCCGTTTTGCTGCTTGAACAGCCGTTTATCTGCGTGCGGGACGGTCAAGAACGATCTAGGAAAACTCCCTATTATCGCACCATATCCGTTGTTGCTTGCGTTACACCCGAAAAGAAGGACGAGTGGAAGCGGCTTCGGCAAACCGCGGCGTGTCTTTATCTATGAGACAGCATGCGTAAGGCAATTGCAAGTCAAAAATTCGCACGCGTAGAACCTAAAGTCTCTAGATGAGAGCTTCCTACAAGTAGCGACGTTCTTTAAAGCGCCCACTGCGTGACGGTGCAAGTTTTAGGAAGCGAATGGCGGCGCACAGCAGAAGTTTGAACTGAATGCCGCCATTTTGTTCCAGCGGAATGCGCTCTGTCATTTGTATTGGTTGTCGCTACTTGTAAAAGAAGTATCAAGGAACTTCAGTAGAGTCCTCTGCGAAACCTCTGCGAGTGGGGGAGTGTTCGCTGATCGCGAAGAGCTATGGGCTGTCTGCAAGGCTTGCAGTTTATTTTGCTTACACCAAGCTACATTTATTACGCCGAAAATGTTGTAAATGAAAGTGTTAAAAAAATCTGAGTATTATTTTATTTACGTGCGTCGGCCATATGTGGTATTTATATTGTCCAGTGCCTATTTTACGTTGCTTTATTTGTTCCTTGCATATGTTTATGTTATAAAAACTGCGTGTGTGTGGTTAGTGCCGTTCGAGTTCGCGCTATGCTTGTTTATCCGTGAAAATACCTTCTATTAAGCTAGCAGTTTTATTAGATAAGTAAATAAATAAATATACAAAAACCTTGAGGCACTAGCTATTCTGAGCTACCTGTGCTGACTACACAGCCAGCAGTCCCGGGACATTTAATAAGAATGAACTAAAGTCAATTAGTTTGCAGCTTATAATGAACAAATTTTGAAATTGTCAGAACGATCACAATGTTTGGGTACATTCAGAAATGTCTAGTCGAGGTTCTTGCTTCAAGCTAACAAGCGAAACAAACCTATTGCATCGTTCTTGCCCACTTTTTATGTACACCAAAAATACTGCCATGTGACGAGCTAGGGTTGGGCAATTGATCGATTAATGTTTTAATCGCGATTAATAGTTTTAACTGGTTAATTGGTTATACTTTGACTAACCAAAGGAAAGCAAAACTAAACACCTTCACCACGGTGACGTGGACGAGTACAGCCAACAAAAGCAACGACATTGCCGATACCCGTCTCAAAGACGCCGTACCACTCCTCCCCTGTGTCCCCCGCATCACATTCCTAAGGGAAACTGCTAGGAGTGGTTCAAAAGGCGAGAACTGCAAATCCTTCCACGCCTTTAAGTCCTCGCTCTTCTACACCAAATATGATTAATATCGTTAATGACGGTTTGCCCATTCAGGTATTGGTCGCCACCGGCGCTACAGTTTCTGTCCTTCGGGCTGACCTTTGTCGTCGACTGAGGAAAGTCACAACCCCGTTTTCTGGAGGTCCTTTTAAAGACGTTGGTCCACAAAACAATGTTTTTGTTGGTGTGTGCACAGCACGAAAGATTCGTTACTGTGTCGAATTTTCGGTGTTTTTTTCCTGTTCGCAGGACTTCATTCTCGGTTTTGACATTTTGGATGTAACAAACGCCCGTATTAACTGCGGACGAGCAGAACTGGAATTCGCTGAAATTCACCTACCGGACAACAGCCCTGCAGCGTCGAGGATAAAATTATCCGTGCTTGACGACACAAGGATTTCGCCATTCGCTTCAGTTTCTTTGCCGATTCAGTCATCAAAAGTTTCAGTAGCTTTTATAATAGCCTTCTCATCCGAATTATTTTCCAAAAGACAGTTATCGTAGTCCATTTTTTCAGTGATGCTCCCCGTAGGTGAAGTCGTAGCCTACGCCGAACTCTTCGAAGCTACAGAGATTTATGATTTCGACCATTTTATGCCTGCACCTCTATGTTTCTTTGCTCAGCACCACATTGAGGACGACAAATTCCTGTTGGCTACTGTGAATAGTAACCTTGATTCGTCCCAAGAATACTCAATTCGTTCTGTTCTGCAAAACTTGATTTCTTGATTTGACAGTCCGCAGTTCTCTTTCTGAAGTTCGACATCAGTGGTTCACCACATTGATACAGACAACAAGCGACCTTTACGTCAAAGCCCATACAGTTTCAGCGTTTGAACGTAGCCTAATTCATACTGAAGTTACCAACATGCTCAATAGACCCTTTACAAAAAACAGCGCCATCTGTTGAACGCAGCGGCAATCAACGTCAGCCGCCATCTTGCAGGGTTGGCGGCGGCAGCGCCGTTACGGCATTCCACTTGGAGAGACGCGACGTAAACAAACATGGACCCGTTGCTCTCGGGCAGGGGGCGCGAGCGCGTCCGCAAGACGCGACCATGTTATGCTGGCAGCACCATCCATGCGGCGCTGTAACGTTCGATTTTGCACGTGCCACGTTGGAATGCAAGCATCTGTCAGCATCTGTAAACGCGCGAAAACCAAACGTTTAAAACAAAAACTAAAATAAAAAAAAGAATTATGCAGCTCGCGGCCTCAGCGTCCCATTGAATATTCCTTTCAGCTTTATTATTTTATTGCTCTCTTTCATAGCTTCCGTGAGCCCGTATGTTTTACTTTACTTGATAGCGAAGCCGAAGCTATACTTGCTAAAGCATGTTCCCCTGAACGATGCTCGCACTGCACGAGCGCGCGTGCTTGGCAGGGACACTGAAAGCTCGGAGCTCATTTCGTTTTAGCGTGTCCAAAACGTGTAGACAAAAACTACTTCGCCATTATAAGTTTTTGTATGGTTATTGGGTAGTAATCTTAGACGTGTTGTTTTTTGTGCTTGTTAGACTACTCGTCGTGTTTATCATGGCGTATGTAAAAATGTGTCTCTAGTGTAGCAGGTATTACTTCAAAAAGTAGAAAACATACTAGTAGAACTTAAATCCCAAACAAGGTACTGAAGGTCACATAAACTAAAAATTCACGAAGAGCACTGTTCGTACGTATACATTGAAACTATCTGAAACACTAGTTCACTGTCAAAGCTCATCCGACCTTAGGCTAGTGAATTGCATAAAGCTGTCTGTCGTTGTTTGGGATACTTCTGGTCCCACCTCCTTGCGCGGTTTCTCCGTTGTCGACTCTTGAATGTTGTAAAACGAGAACACATATTTTTTAACATCTAGTGTGGTCTTCGTTGGCGTTGTGCTCGAGTCGTCGCAACAGCCACGGTTGGTTCGGATTCACAAGCACTTACGGAGTCCTCCAAAGGAGTCATTGAATACTATGAGCCATTCAAGGACTGGACCGGAGTACTTGTGGATCTTGGCCTGAATGGCTCTTCACATGATTCAGCAGGCCGGTCGCTGAAGGAGAGGGAGACTTCACAGGCTCAATGTCTCTTGAAGGCATGCCGGGACCGGTATCTCCAGCAGGAACAGCACCTGCAGGCTCGCAGGCAGGAACAGTACCAACCCGAGGCTCTAGGGTGGGTGCAGCCTCAAGAAGGACAATGAAGCTGGCACGCAGTTCAGCGGCCAGGGACAGGAACAGCCATTGGCCATGAGACCACAGCCGTATGCGGCTCAGCGCCAGGCACACATGCAGCATGCCCAGCTGCACCAGTAGACATCAGGGCCCCATCAGGCTCGGACGCAGCAAGAGGCCCGGCTCGGGTTGGTACTGACCAGGCTCGGGAGACACATGCCCAAGAGCAGGAAGTATCGTCAGCCCAGGAAACGGCTGCCGAAGAGGCCCCACAGCCGAGGACGGAAGACATCTAGCCATTTTGGGGGCAGGGCAAGGACCCGAAGTGTTTGGCACTGAAAGTTCCGGACTGTTAGAAAAAAAAGGTGCACTGCAACATCGTCATCTTCTTAGTCTGAATCGAAAGATTCTCTCACTCTCTTCAGTGGCGTCTTCGTTAATTTCGCGGCGTTCCAGCGGCGTCCATCTACGAATTCACATGTTGCAGGTCCTACTTGTGTTTGAATGATCTACGGAGTTGAATACTTCGCTTGTAACTTTACTCGATGGGATGATTTAAAAATTCGGATGGCTTGTCTAGGTCATCGAACAGCTCGACGACTGTCCGATTACGATTTCATCTTTTCTTGATACTGCTGCACACGCTGTTGCAGTTGTGCACGTGTCTCGGAAAAATCCACAGAGAGTGACCTGGTTTGCATCCCTTGTAGGTCCAAATTCTACCGATGAATTCTTCCGTGAAGACGCCACGATGGTGCAACTCCAGTAGCTGCATGCAGTGTCCGACGATACGCCTCCAGATGATCACGGACCGCATCTGGTAAAGGACGGCCCCTAACGACGGCCAACTGTGGACAGGAATTGAGGACTCCATCCTCGTGTCCATTGTAATATTCTCAGTGGGCCCGAGAACGCTCGCCAAGGATCAAAGTCAGACACGACTAAAGTGCTGGATGGATTTTTGATTTTTTAAACAAGTACCGCCAAGCTGGTACATGCTGGGACGCACTTGAGCCAAAAATGGCGGAGCGCCGCCGCCGATCTTATTTGGCACAGCGGCGCGGCGCCGGCATCTACTCGCAAACGGCGGCGCGTCACCAGCAGCCACGGCAGAGCAATACGAGCGTGCGCGTCTTAATAAGAAGTATTCACTGGGCGCCATATTTGTGGGTGATGTCTAGAGCGCACGCTCCGAACGAGCCCACATTATTAGGCTGCTAAGAACGGCAATCTTGAGGGTGCGGAATGCACGCTACAAAAGAACTGTGGAAGCTTGTCATCAGCACGCGCTCAGCAGTCGTGCACACAGCTATGGCCGCCAGTGAATACTTCCTATATGAGATGTGCCATGAGCCAAATATGACGACGCGTTGCCGGCAACCAAAAGGAGCCCCCTCGGCACGATCAAACGATGGCGTACTTAGATAACTCAGGATATGCAGCACTTTAGACACGACCAGCCCTGTCCGAATCCAATCACGATCTGTTCTCACGGGCCAGTCTGGCGGTATCACGCGGGCACGCCAGAACGTGCGGCACGACGGCGCCTGTTTTTGGCGTCGTTTCGAGTCACGAGCTGCAACCACTGCAGCACTGCTCGGGTCTCGACAGCAGGCGGCGCGCCGACAGGAAGCTTCGGTGTTATCTAAACTTTTGCTCCCGACAGTACTACCTTGGGTTGTTGGCCCTGCTCTTTTGCGTTTTAAATGGGAAATGTGCGAAACAAACGAGAGAAGTTTCTTTTATTCATGTGTGCGCCTTTAAGTGCCGTACATCGGATTTCCATAGTGCGCCGAAAAGACGATGGGAGGCGCTGAGGATTTTCAGAATGATCTATTGGCGATACATGTTGTTCACCACAAATTCCAAGCCTCTATTGGCAAATAGTTTCGCGAGATTGTGGCGGCATGGAGCTACGCTAACCACTCAAACCTCTTTTGTGCGATCTGTATAAAACGTCCAGTAATTCGTTTCAAGATTGCTTCAACCTTTTTTGCTCTGCTGGTAACAGAAAAGGGAATATGGCCATGCGGGCAAGCTGAACGCTTTGCGCCGACACGAAACATTTACTATTCTTCATAGTGGCTAGCTCGCAATTTGGCCAATAACTTCGTGAATATGCATTATTATTTGCTACAGATGTTGGATAGCTATAAATCAGATGCAGTAAACTGCGGTAGCCTCTTACCATACTCATTGAAACTGCTCCTGCGACTCCGCCAGTCATAATTCTCGATTAGTCGCGGTACGAGGGTGCCGTAAGCCGGGCAGCTAATGTCCAAGGTTGCCGTTTCTCAAGCCGGAATGTTTGTAGAAAATAAAAGCGACAACAAACAGAAAGGACAAATGGAAGGACGAGGTACGTCGCCTTTCACTTGTCCTTCGTGTTTTACTTTGCGCTTCTATTCTATAGCGTGTACGACCAACTCGCTCATCTGTATACCATTCGGCAGTATTGATTTCGCCTTAGACCCCCAAAACAAATCTACGAAACTATACAAAGAACAGACAAAAATTACACTTCGTAATTTAGGGACACTTCCCGCACTCAAGAAAGCAGTAATATCAATAAAATGTAAAAAAATAAAAACGCAGCGGGGTTACTTTTTAAGGGACCGTAATACAACAGTGGACTGTAACGTTTCTCACTTTGCACAAGCTTACTGACACGAGTGTGACTTAAGTATACTCGCTCGTAACGCCACTGACCAAGACGCTTTTCTGTCGCGGTGCAATATCAGGGATAAAAGTGGACGCTTTCTTTCAGTCTCTCCTTCGCAAAACTTGATGACGAGGTTGTGGGGATCCCATTGCTGGCGTTGTCAAAAATCCGAATACCAGGATTTTATCTGAAAGGCGCTCTATCTGCTGCCCCAAGGAAACAGTTAAAATCGCAAAACAAAACAATCATCTTATCATATTCTAAAAAATTGTAAGATACTAAAAAAAAGAAAATAAAACTTGGCCTTGGACCGTATTTGGCGCGTACATGCTTCCACCAGTGAATTCGACGGAAGCGAAAAATCACACAATAGAAAACGCCCTTCCGTGTCAGAAGTAATAACTAAGTCTGACAAGGGCAAATACTTTTTAAGAAAATAAATAAAACAATTTGCGCAATGATTGACAGCGTGGATTACGCAAACTTCTTACGACTAAAGGACTGGCCCAAGTGCGCTAGACACCTGTTTATCATCAGGTGTCTTTGTCTCTTGCACCGTTAAGAAATCCAGTTTCTTATTGACCAGCAAACGCTGTGACTGGCTGCTTTTACGCATAACCTCGAACGTTCAACGATGCGACCGTAACGTCTAATTGAAACGTTCAAATGTTGTTCAGCCCTGATTGTGCAATTGTGCCCTGCATTCGCATGAAAATACTTAAAACCGAAGCGTACGCGGTTTTACTTGCTGCCACGTCGAAAAGGAGGCGTCGGAAAAGTCGGTGCTTTTCCTCTGGTGGTATTCCAGCTACGAGGGGATTTCAAAAGAAAGGTCTCACCGAGATTTGTCACCGGATCGCTGGATTCAGAGTCCAGAGTGGTTAGCATTCCACCAAGAGACTCAACCTTTCTGACGCCGGGAATCGAACCCGGGCCTCCTGGGTGAGAGCCACGAATCCCCGAGAAAAGCTCACCGGAGATAAGCTCACCGGAGAAAAGCTCACCGCAAAACCGGCGGATGCGGAGAAAGCTCAATTTTTTTTCTTTATTATTTTCATATGGAGGCTGTCGGATCATGCGTAACATACATCAATTTATTATCATTAAAATCTGTTAGTTTTGTAAAAAGGAAAATGTCCTTTTCTGTAACGTTTGTTAAGCCTGTTGGGTATATTGCTCCAAATTAATAATTGCGGACGAGTATTTTCAGTGGTTTACTCTCTAGGCAACAAAAGCCTAACTGAAAACTTTCTGAACTTGAAAAACAGAAAAAAGTTTGAAAACTTAATAATCTCTGCCTAAAACCTAAAAAGCAAAACTGTAAATGCCGAAAATTGAAGGTGCATGCTTAGCGACACGGTGCCTGATATTCTTTTTGAAGCTTTTGTTAGCCTTTGAAAACAGGATAGAACGGTCAGTAGGATATCGAGGTTTCTTTCTTCCACGGACATGCACGTTTTCGTTTTCTACCCGTTCGTGCTGGTTTTTCTACACGTTGTGTTTGTGTGATAGTGCCCTTCTACGGCGAACCACCCATGACCTTTAGAGCTGCACACAGTCATTGTTATTTCTTTTTTTTTTTTCATATGTGATGTTCACTCAAATGAATCGCACGAAACTGAACTTGTTCTCTCGAAAACTTGTTTTCTCTACGAGAAAAAAAAAGTTTCAAGATTGCACGTTGGCCCTGCTCCCACGGCGGACTGCATTAGTTGCCAAATTTGCGGTCCTGTGGAAGGCAGGCAAAGAGTGGTACGCCAAAAATGTTTCCTGATTCTTGTAACACACCAAAGTATAAGTCACTTGCATGCAATTATTATGTGCTTCATAAATAAAGAAAAATATATGAAAAATTCATAACTTTAGACCAGGTGCAACCAATACATGAACTTTCAGGCCTTCTACCTTAATATGTACTGCATTAGCGAGTTTGAAAGCTTCACATAATATCGGCCAGGGCGTCTAAGTTATTGCTGCAAAATATTAACTTCCGATAAAAATAATAACATAAAAAAAGTATTTTGAAAAAACAAAACAAAAAATTGAAAAGAAGAGCCAGTCTTGATTTTATTTAAACTCTAGGGTACAACTCTCCTTAGGCCAGGTAAAAGGAACGTGCAAAAACATGTTGCACCGTTTACTTGGTACAAAAGTTCTAAGCGGTCAAAGTGGCGGTTGTGAAGCGTCTTGACTCCGGCATTTTTCGCTTCACCCCGCTGCTGTTATCTTTTTTTTTCTTCTTTTTTTTTAAACAAAAAGTGACTTTTTTTTTGTTACAAACAAGAAAGTTATGTGTTGTAGCTTGATGTTATTAAAAATATATTTCCAGATTTTTTTGTTTTTTGTGGTTTTCTATGGGCACTTATGAAAGTTTACGCTCCTTGATCGCGCTTGGACTTCGCATGTCTCGTTTATTAAAACTGTTGGGAGTAAAAAAACGACGCCTCGGGTACCAGGCTACGGGGCGCTTATGTTAGGACAAAGAGTTGTTGTCGTTTTGTCCGTCTTTTTATTTTGCCGTGTCTCCAGTTTATTATGGAGGTTTACGTTTGCAACGCGGTATACGTGGTTCGCGGTCGCCGTTGCTGTCAGGAGCTGGTAAGATATTTGAGCTTACGTTTATCGCGGGGCAAGCGTACACATCCCCCTTGGCTCCGCCGTAACATAAGCTCAACGTACCCTTGTACCCGAAGCGCCATGCCTTCATTCTCTACAGTTCTAATAAACGAGGCTCAAGCAGTCTTCAGCCAAACTCCGGCGCGAACAGTTGTCATCCGCTTCTTTCCTTACGTCTAAAAAATGAAAGCCGTTTACAACTCCCTGTAACGCCGAATTAGAGCGCAGCTCTTGAGGAGGAGGAGTGAAGGGTACTGAGGGGAAGGTATACCCATCCTCCCTCCTCTTCACCTCCTCATCCTGTCTGCTACTCCTCCCTCCGAGGTGAGGTGAGAACAACGTTTATTTAAACCAAGGACAAACGCCAGTCCCCAAAGCGTGGGCCACGCCGGTCAGACACCACACAAAAGACAGCCCCCAGACATATTTGAGCTTGAGCCACCGCGAAATCCGTGCCCCGAATGGCGCGGGGCAACAAGTTCAAAGAGAAACTCGGCAAGCGCCACCCGAACCACGAACACCGCGGCGACTCGCGTCCGCAGGCCATCCCCCGCACGATGAATGAACAGCGCGACCCCGGCCCAAGGGATCGACTCGGCGTGGTCGCTCTCAAGTGTGGCGTCTACGTCATTGGCGGCGTGAAATGATGATGTGTTTTATTATAACGAGGGCCCAAGTCCGCTCCGCCACACAAAGTCGAGGAGGGAAGTCAGGACCCTCGTCCGGCGCTCGGAGTCGCCGGCAGGATGCGCCCATTCTTGCATGGTCGTCGGAAGGTCTTCAGGAAGAAGAGTAGCCCAGGCTTTTTGACGCTGGGCAACCAAAGCTGCGCACTCCCAAATGAGATGGCTGGCAGCGAGGGTCTGGTGGGACATAGTAAGGGTGAAGTTTACGTTTCCGGGTCAGCTCGAAGCGATAGACATGATGAGGCGTGACCGCTCCACCTGTCCTAATGCGTCGAAGCAGGACCATCTGGTGCCTACGGAACATGTTTTCGGGTATTGGGAACTGTTCTGTGGTTCAAAGGGTCTTCAAGTCGGCGTTTCCAGTCCCGACGGACGAGGCGAACAGCACCGACTGGGTCGTACACGTAGGCTTTGCCTTCGGGAAACTGGTCATCGTTGGGTGACATGGGAGGCACCGGTAAGGTCCGCTGAGAGGAGGGGAAATCTCTATGCAGCTCCTCAAATGCAGCCTTGTGGGCCTTCTCGTTGCCGTCTATGCCCGCATGTCCTGGAACCCAGCGTATGCTGACTCGGACTCTTCGATGGCGGTACAGGCGAAGTGCAGTGTCGTAAATAGCGGCGATTGTCGGACTTGATGTGAGTAGATGCGTTTTAAGCGCGCGAATCGTGTTCTGAGAGTCTGTGAACACCGTAAGCGTGCCGGGCTCTGGATTCCTGACCTCAAACGTCTGGAGGACGAAGAGGACGGCGCGGGCTTCGGCTTGTTCGGGCGATGAAAGGGTCATGTTGGTGTTTGCAACAACGATAGGATCACACTCTGCAGGATCATGGGACGGGAACACTGCAGCTGGCGCAGACTAACCGGATGTGTGCAGGGCAGCTTCCGTATACGCGATGACCTGGGCAGGATCCTGAGTTAATGCGGTGACCTCGGCTTGGTGTTGACGGGCATAATGCTAGTGACGCTTGGCGTGGCGTTTGGCATCCATATTTCGCGGGACAGGCCGGGCATGTTGCGTGAGATCAATGAGATCCCATGGAGGCTTGGTAGGCGGCAGGTCGTTTATGTTCGTTACAGCTACTCCAATGAAACGAGCAACTGCCCTTCCCTGGAGCGTATGCTCAATCGGGCCATGTGGATGTCGAGTTGCTGCTCTAGTGTCTCTCGAAGGTCGACGAGGTGCAGGCACTTGCGAAGCTCTGACGTTCGTGTGTGTCGAGGGAGAGTCCGAGGATGGTTCGGCGGGCCTCGTTATACAGCGTTGCAATCTTGTCGAAATGCACTCGTTTGAGGGAGTAGAAACGCGCTGCATAGGCCACCTTCGAAGCAAGGACGGACGTGACCAGAATCTTGGCGATACGTTCTCCCGCGCCACCCAGACGATGGGAGATGCGACGGATGAGGTGTAGGCCGTGTCTCCATTGCCGCGAAATAGATTTAACCCATTCGGCTGCTACTTGAGAGCTGTACCCGAAATTCACTCCAAGGATCTTTATGAAAGGCTCTTTGCTTATGCGACTACCGTCAAGAGTGAGGCCAAAGTCCAGGATAGAATGCCCACGGCCGTACAACATGTACTTTGTTTTTTCCGGGGACGGAAACATGCCGACGCGGCGAAGGTGGGAGTGGATGGCATCTAGACCCGCTTGCAGCGCTGTCTTCTGCGTCAAAACCGAGCCTTGGCATGTCCAGATGGTAATGTCGTCGGCGTAGGCAGTAGGTCGTAGGTTCGGAATACGATGGAGGGCCCAGAGCAGCGTCGCCATGACAATGTTAAATAATGTCGGTGACAATACTGCTCCTTGAGGGATTCCAATGTTGTTCTCATTGGTAGTACTGCTACGCGCGTCAGGGCCGTAGCCCGACTTGACGAGGTATCGGCGGCCGGCCAGAAATGACCGGACAAAATCTAGTTGTTTCCCATCTAGGCCCTGCTCGTACATCGAGGAGACAACGGCTTCGTGTGGGACCGTGTCAAAGGCCTTCTTGATGTCCACCGTGACCACGACCCGGAGCTGCTGGCTGTTGGGGTGCCAGTCAGCGACATCATGGTAAATCATAGCCAGACTATCGTGGGCACTCAAATTCTTGCGGAACCCCGTTTGTGTGGGATGAAAGATCCTGAGGTTTTCTGCTTGCCACTGAATGCGTGCAAGCAGTGTTGCCGAATCGTGGGAAATTTCCCATATTGTGGGAAAAAGCATGACGGCTAGGGAAAAAGGGAAACCAGAATTTAAACATTTATAAAACGTGGGAAATATTTTATAATAAAAACTAAACCGGGTTTTTTTTTAATTTTCCTATCTACATCGAACAAGAGAAGGAAGTGGATCTAGCTACTCAGACAGTTTGCTGTTTTGAAAAGCCAATCTAATTCATCACGACTTACATCATGTGCATGCTGCAAGCCTGTCGCTACAGTACTGCCGGTTCGCGCGCTTTCCTCACCGCTAGCTAAGCACACACGTCCTCTGTCAGTGCAATATATCATCGATTGCATAGTGGGTGGGTTCCCTTTCACATCACGAAAACGAGCAGGCGATTTTTGTTTAGTTAACGGCCCGCTTGCCTTCATTTAGTTTCCCTGGTTCATTCAACCAAGGTATAATGCGGAAACGAAGGGGAGACCAGTTTGCAGTATGTCAACTTCTACATTTCGTAATTTATGCGATGCAAACTTCTACAAAACAAAAACATACGGGAGGTGTTTTTGCATTTAAATATACTTGGTGTCATGCCTATCTTAAAAACGACTTCTGTCACTAAAATGGCGTTGTAGGAAAAATAGGGAATTTATGCCCCTCGACGAGGAAAAAATTGAAGGGGCGGTGCGGCAACACTGCGTGCAAGTACCATTCGTTTCATCAACTTTCCCATTATAGATGTAAGGGAGATTGGACGCAGGTTTTTCGGGTCGGTCAGTGGTTTGCTGGGTTTGGGGATGGGGGTAACCCATGACATCTTCCAATCCTCAGGGAGGTGACCCGTGTGCCAGATGGAGTTGAACCAGTGAAGAATGCCTTCCCTTGCGGCACGAGGTGCATTACGAAGCATCGGGGCTGTAACTCTACCGGGCCCGGGGGCACTCTTAAGTTTGCACTGGCCGATCGTCGCATGAAGTTCCCACTCAGTGAATGGCTCGTTCCCAGGGTTTTCCGTGTCCACAATGTCTGCATTCACGGGTCTATATACATCGGGGGATGGGAGATCGTCAAGTTGCGGGAAGAATGCTGAGCCAAGCTGATCCAGGATATATTCCTCTGTGTCTGTCGAAAGCAGGGTCAGAAGAGGGACAGGGCTACACGACTTGCGCTTGCCATACATAGCATTAAAAGTTCGCCACACCTCGCCGAGCTTCGTAGTCCTGTCGAAGGACTCGCAATGGGCAATCCAGCGTGTGAGGCTGAAGGTCTGTGCGTATGTGCTAGCTTCCTTGGTGAGGAGGAACTCCAGTACTTGGTAAGCGCAGCCGTGCGACGATCCCACAGCGATAGTAGATGCGTGTCCGGAGTGGGTGTATTCATATCCACCTGGCGGAAGTCAGTCGCAGACTTTGTAGCCGTCGTGAGAAAGGCCGAAATGTTAGCCTCCCTTCGAGCGGCGTCGCCGTCGCCTCACGAGGGTCACGTGACGTCACCGGGGTCAAGTGTACCAGAATATTCTGGCGGGCTAGTTGGTTACACATACTAAATTACAAATAGCGCTAAGACAAGGACAGACAAAGAAGATTTTTAATACCTTCTTGGAGCGCCCCGGCTACAAATAGAATTATTTCTTCTTTTTTCGACACCAGCCACTTCCTTCACCTTCTTCATTATCGTTGTATATAAAACCGTCAGTTGTGAGTTAGCGCCTGTCCTGTCCACTTCTTTGTCTGTCCTTGTCTTAGCGCTATTTGTAATTTAGTCGAGTGTACTCACGGGGGTCACGTGACCCCTAAGATGTCACGTGACGATGGTGAGGACGTCATCAGTGACGTCATGTGTGACGTAATTGTGATTACGTCATCGTCATCGTCACTGATTACGTCATCATCACTGATGACGTCATGAACATCGGCATCCTCACTGATGACGTCATCAGTGACGTCACCACTGACGTCATCGGCATCGTCATTGTCAATGATGACGTTATCAGTAACGTCACCGGTGACGTCATTGACATCGTCATTGTCAATGATGACGTTATCATGACATCACTGATGACGTCATAGGCATCGTCATCATCATCGTCATTGATGATGTCATCAGTGATGTCACTGATGACGTCACGCGTCCCATAATGCACCGCGCGGTTACGCCGACGCCGACGGCGACGCCGCTCAAGCCGGAAACGGGCGCCTAAGAGCTGCGCTCTGAAACGTAACAACGACCTAAATATGACGGCTCGTCAACGCTTCCCCTTGACGAATATTTGGAAAATCTGCAACTCTGGGCGCATCAAGGTGGATTACTGCGACAGTTCAGCTAGATTCTTTTCGAATGCGCGGTGGCAGAGTTGGTGTCGGCGTGTCAGTGATGTCATCTGGACATTTCTGTGTTTGTGCGTGTGTGCACAGAAAAGGCACAGAGGCAGAGCTTCACTGCGCGTGAACTTTGACTCTGCCTGGTTCGTGGCCACCGTTGGTCGTCAGCGGGGGAACTCCTCGGTCGAAACAGCAGTGCGAAACCTTGGGGCTTCAGTTGGTTTGGCGGCGCCGACGAAGCAACGGGAGAAGCGACAGACGTCGTCGTTGTGCACTCAATGCACGCAGAACAAAGCTCACTCAGAGTTTTTTGCGCCAATTACCTCCGCGTTCACAAGGAGAAGATACCTTCCAACAGAAATCTTCACAGTGTCAACCTTCTAGATGTTGGATTACTGCGGATGTTGCATACTACCCGGATATGGTAATTTGCAGGATACAGACCATGGAGGTCTGCCAGCAATGCTTCGGGCGCCTGAAGGCGCTCCTATTCTCATCTGCCGGCACACCTGATGAAACAGACAAGACATTTCTTCAGAAAGACGCAGTCAATGACCATACCAGGTACGTGGATCTTTCAAAAGTGTCTCTGTTGAAGCCAGTATCTTCCATTCGGAAACTGCTCAGAAAATCTAATGGGTAGAGAAAACAGGCAGAGATTGAAAAGGAAGTGTTGACAAAAATACGCTCAAGTTTAAGTACATAGGCGATACTTGAACTTGCGAGTATTTTTGTCAATGCTTTCTTTCTAATCTCTGCCTGTTTTCTCTCCTTATTAGATTTTTTGAGCTGTTTCCGAATGGAAGATGCTGGCTTCAACAGAAAAACTTTGGAGAGTTGGACGCACCTGGTCAAGCTATTGACTGCTTCTTCTTCCTGAAGAAATGTCTCGTCGGTTTCTTCAGGTGTGCCGGCAAATGAGGATAGCAGCGCCTTCAGACGACCAAAGCAGTGCTGGCAGACCTGGTCTGTATCCTGCAAGTTACCAGATCCTGGTAGTATGCAGCATCAGCAGTAATTCAACATCAAGAAGCTTGACACTGTGAACATTTCTGTTGGAAGGTATCTTCTTCTTGTGAACGCGGAGGTTATTGGCGCAAAAACCTCTGAGTGAGCTATGTGCTGCGTGCACTGAGTGCACAGCGGCGACGTCTGTCGATTTTCCCGTTGCTTCGTCTGCGCCGCCAAACCAACTGAAGCCCCAAGGTTTCGCGATGGTGTTTCGACCGAGGAGTTCCCCCGCTGACAACCAACGGTGGCCACGAACCAGGCAGAGTCAAAGTTCACGTGCACTGAAGCTCTGCCTGTCTGCCTTTCCTGGGCATACACGCACAAACACAGAAATGTCCAGATGATATCACTGACGCGCAGACACCAACTCTGCCACCGCGCATTCGAAAATAGTCTAGCTAAACTGTTACAGAAATCTACCTTAATGCGACCAGAGTTGTGAATTCTCCAAATATTCTTCAAGGGGAAGCGTTGACGAGCCGTCATATTTAAGTCGTTGTTACGTTTTTACACGTAAGGAAAGAAGCGGATGAACAACTGTTCGTGCCAGAGTTATGCTGAAGACTGCTCGAGTCTCGTTTATTAGAACTGTAGAGAATAAAGGCACGACGCCTCGGATACAAGGGTACGGGGCGCTTATGTTACGGCGGAGCCAAGGGGGATCTGTACGCTTGCCCCGCTGTAAACGTAAGATCAAATCTCTTACCAGCTCCTGACAGCGACAGCGACCGCAAACCACGTATCCCGCGTGGCAAACGTAAATAAACCTCCTCCTTGGCTTCGCCGTGACATAAGTGCCCCGTAGCCTGGTACCCGAGGCGTCATTTTTTTTTTATTACCAACAGTTTTAATAAACGAGACATGCGAAGTCCAAGCGCGATCAAGGAGCGTAAACTTTCAGAAATGCCCATAAACTACCACAAAAAAAAACTGAAATATATATTTTTATTACTCAAGCTACAACATATAAATTTCTTATTTGTAAAAAAAATGTCACTTAAAAAAAAAAAAGAAGAAAGAACAAAGATACTAGCAGCGGGGCGAAGCGAAAAATGCCGGAGTCAAGACGCTTCGCAACCGCCACTTTGACCGTTTAGAACTTTTGTACCAAGCAAATGGTGCAACATGTTTTTGTACTTTCCTTTTGCTTGACCTAAGGAGAGTTATACCCTAGAGTGTTAATAAATTCAAGCCAGTTTTTTTTATTTTTTTCAATCAAAAATATTTTTTAAAAATGTGTTCTTTAAATAATTTTTTTCTATGTTGTTATTTTTATTGCAAGTTTATATTTTGCAGCAATACATAAGATGCCCTGACCTATATTATGTGAAGTTTTAAAACTCGCCAATGCAATACATATTGAGGTAGAAGGCCTGAAAGTTAGTGTATTTGTTGCACCTGGTCTAAAGTTAAGAATTTTTTTATATATTTTTTAGTTTATAAAGCACATAATAATTGTATGCAGTTGACTTACAGTTTGGTGTGTTACAAGAGTCACGAAACAATTTTGGCGTACCACTCTCTGCCTGCCTTCCACAGGACCGCAAATGTGACAACTAATGCAGTCCGCGGTGGGGGCAGGGCCGGCGCGCACTATTGAAACATTTTTTTCTCGTAGTGAAAACAAGTTTTCGAGACGAAAAGTTCAGTTTCGTGCTATTCATTTGTGTGTACATCACATATAAAAAAACAGAAAAAATAAAAATGTTGAGTGGACCTGCTGGTTCGATCTCTCGTGCAATCACCCTCGTGACCTATATAAGAACTAGTCTTCTGTAAGGTAGCGAATTGGGCGAGATGGTAAATGTTATGAATGATGAAAACCACTCAAACGACGAAGGCGGAGTGAAGACAACAAAAACGACAGGACGAAGTTGTTCTTTCAATCAAAGCTTTATTAGTGAAAATAACAGAAAGAAAACAGAGTAGCCGACATTGATTACATCAACAAACACCTACTCATCTATCAGGCACCAAACAATCTTCGGAGCTGAAACGGCTCACACACCGCTATTCATATTATCTTGCAAAACACAAGCCTTTTTATCTGACAGAGCTACCGTCGGTGCACTGTCAAGTTGTCAACAAATTGTTCGTTTTCACCGGTGTCCGATGTTCTGCTTTTATACTTGCGGCGTCAATTATATACAGAATGGGTGATTACTAATTTCTAAGGAATTAGTAAATATGCCCAATAAACTTCAAATATATTACAAAAAAGGACTATTTTTAATGAAGTCACGAATTCTTATTGTGTTAAATTCCAACGTGTGACGCACATTCCGCTAAGCTAAAAAAGAAAAACAAAACATCGGTGAGGTTTTTTTTGATGTTCGCTCAAGGTCCGATGAGCTTTTCTCTGCATCTGCCGTTTTTGCGGTGAGCTTCTCTCCAGTAAGCATTTCTTTGGTGATATTTTCTCTGACGCCCGAGAGCCAGGTATCCTAGACGCTAGACAACTCCGGAACGGAGAGAGCTGAAGAGCATGCTGCTTCTTCTGGCGACACTCCAACTGCAAGGGGATGTAAAAAGACAAAGGTCTCACCGAGATTTGAAGATTCAAAGTCCAGAGTGCTAACCATTACACCATGAGCCCCAATTCTTCCGACGCTTGGAATCGAACCCGGGCCTCCTGGGTGAGAGCCAGGTATCCTAGCCACTAGACCACGCCGTTTTTTTTTGTTTATTTATTGCCTGCTTGGCACAACAAACGAATACATGCATCACACAGAACATGAATGTTAAAAAAAACGCCAGCCCTTCCCAGGCCGGCCCAAATTGTTTAAAATTCCTTGAGGGCGACCAGTGTATCCATCACAGGCAACCATTCAGGCTGCTCATTTTGGGCTTTGTACACTTCCCTGATGTACACAACACTCTCAATAAAACAGTCCCTCACGGGACGTGGATCTTCGTCAGCGTGTCGCACGGCCATTCTTGTTCGCCACATACTGTGCATGCTCAATACCATGAACATGTCATAGGGCACGCCCCCCTCACTGCCAATGGGGAGGAAACGAATGCCATACTCTGTTATTGGCAGATCCTTTTTCAGAGTTCGTTGTAAAATGTCCCATTGGAATACTGCATCCCAGCAGCCTAAGAAGATGTGGTTTATAGTTTCTGGTTTTCGACATAACAGACAGGTAACTGACCAGGGAACAAATATTCCTTTTTCCTCAAGCCAGGGTTTAACAGGGAGTGTGCCACTATGCAGTCGAAAAAAGAACGTTTTTACAGATGACCTAACAGGCATTTTTTCCCCTCTTTTGAGAACATCTTTGCCAGGGCCAGCGCAATAAGAAGATCGATACAGAGGCTCTGGCAACACCACGTCTACCTAGTCTCTGTACAAACGCTTTCGCGATTTAACACTCAGATACTCCAATGAAAAACGCACCTTCAGGAACTGGAAGGCTCGGACAACTTCGTGCAAAAAACCACGCACCCTAGGACAATCAACCTTACTCGACGAGACAACAAAATGGGGCAGTGCATGACAGAGGCGAACTTGCAATACAGTCCGCAAAAATAAATCCCTCTGATCACGCAAGAAAATAAATCGGGACACAACCTGCCGAAGAAACAAATGGGCTAATCCCAACCCGCCACTTTGGACAGAGCGAAACAGGTTGGTACGACTAGTGCGTTCCCATCCTGATCCCCAAACGAAAACTGCGAAGACTGTGTGCAATTTCTGAACGCTGGTCCTCGCCATCCACTGCGCTTGAAGCACATACCATACTTTAGCCACAACGAAAAGGTTACAAACTGTCGCACGAGCAAACATTGACAAATCATGACCCCCCCATTTGAGTGTTTTCGCTCGGACCTCTTCGATTTTGGCTTTCCAATACTCCGTGGTGTCACGATTATGCTCGAGTGGCACCCCGAGGTACTTTGCCGGTGATCGGGTCCATTGAATATTTTCGAAAACACGAGGTGCACTTTTCCAGCTGCCATGCCAAAGTCCCACGCATTTACCCCAATGGACCTTTTCCGAGAAGCGTTCTGCGCACGCGCGAGCGCCCGATGCCAAGCGGCGGAAGTCGGCACGAAAAATCGAGGAAATTCGGAAGGAGGCTGTGGATCAGCGAGTAGAACACGTAATTTCCGCATATATATAATTGTGTTACACAAAAAAAGAAAGTGGACGGAAAGAAAAACACGACGTTTAGGTCGTGTTTTTCTTTCCCCTCTTTAAAGTCGCTTTAGGCACGCGCCGCAGCTCAGAGAGCGAAGAAACTGGTAGCGTAGCTCCCATTATCGATTGGTAGCGCAGGTAGGTCAGTTCCTCGATTTTTAGTTCGTGCAGCCACCGCCTGGTGCCGTCGGTATGTGGAAAAGGTCCATTGACGACACTACCTGACAACTTACAAAATGAAATAGCCACTCTCTCGACCTCTCTAACGCTTTCTGTGTCCTCACAGAAAACAGCTATGTCATCCGCGTAGGCAAGAACCTTAACTTCACTCGACATCAACCGATAGCCCCTTATCCGTTCATTATACAAAAGCTTTAAACAAAACGGTTCGAGGTAAACAGCAAACAACAGGGGTGATAACGGGCACCCCTGTCTGACCAACGACTGAACTTGAAAACTTTTACTAACTTCCCTATTATTAATAATGCTCGAAAAACAGTCCGTGAAAGACATCTTAACCCCCTCTAGAATCACCGAGCCAACATTGACGTGTTCTAAAATACGGAAAAGAACATCATGCACAACGCGATCGAAAGCCGTTTCCAAGTCAAGTTGCAACATGGCTACTCGCCCTTCAAATGCGTCGCAACACTCTAAAATACTTCTCGCAACATGGATATTGGTGAAAATTGTTCGTCCCTTAATTCCACATATTTGATGAGGCCCAACAATTGATGTTATAACGCCTTGCAACCTTCTCGCTAAAACCTTCATGAACACTTTATAATCTACGTTGGTCAGACTTATAGGGCGGTAGGACTTTACGGATAAAAGCTTCACGGGATCGTCACACTTAGGTATTAAAATGATACGAGTTTTGCGGAAAGACGGTGGCATTGCTTTTTTGTCATACGCGTCCATTACAACTCGGTGCAAAGCCACAGCTACATCGCCTTTGAATGCTTTGTAAAGAGCAGCGCCTAAACCGTCGGTCCCAGGCGACTTTCCAGGAGTTAGTTCATCGATGGCCCGTTCAGTTTCTCGCAGACTAATTGGCGCCTCGAGACTCGTTTTAACTTCGGCATCCAACTTTGGCATGAGTGGTAGAAACTCGCGATCGAATCCCTCTTCTACACGTTTACTCTGCCCCAAAAGACCTTGATAATGTTCCACGAATGCGCGTTCAATTAGTTCTTTTTCGCGGGTTATCGCCGTAATGTATTTCTTTTATGTTATTTTGTGACGCGTATCTCTTTTCATCGCTAAGCGAGCGCTTGGTCGGCGTTTCACCCAACCACAGACGCTCGGCGCGGGCTCTTATCGCAGCTGCTTTGTATTTTTCTACATCAATAAGTTCCAGTTTGCTTTTAACTTCTTTAATTTCTTTTGTAAACTTTCCGGGTTGCGCGCTCTTCATGCTTAACACGAAATCTAGCTGACACTGCAACTCTTTTTCTTTCTCTTTTTCCTGCCGGCGTAAAATACATGATCTTTCGATCGCTCTTATTTTAATTTCACTATTGAACTGCTCCCAAAGTTCAGCAAAGCTTCGCGTCTCAGACGCCAGCATTTGTCCAATGCGTTCTTTCACATCATTCGTAAAAGTTTCATAATTCAGAAGCTTATCATTAAATTTATAAAGATCCCAGTTAAACCGTGATTTTATATCTCTTCCCCCAATTGAAAACAAGACTAAACTATGGTCAATAAAAGATGCGTTGTTAACTTCATAGTTTTCACAGAGTGGAACAAGAGATGCAGAGACGTACGCCCTATCTAAGCGAGCGTGGCTCTCACGTTGAAAGTGCGTAAACTGGGGAGAGCTAGTATGAGACAAAACACAGCCAATATCCTCCAAATTACACTCTTGCACTACCAGGTTCAGAAATAGAGCACTCTGATCCCGGACAGACTGCCTGCGCACTCTGTCTTCTGCTGCGCACACACAGTTAAAGTCGCCCAACAAAATGACAAGTGTTTCGCATTTTATGTAATAATCAACGCGTTCAAAAAAAAAAAAAAAATACTTTCCGATCCTATTCACGATTTGGCGCGTAAACCCATATTGCCCGCCACTGTGATCCAGAAAAGGAGAAGTCACAAACAATTAAACGGCCTGTTTCGCATACTGTTACTGTCTCTTCAACAATACTCAACGAATTGCGCAAAAACAGAGCACAGCCTCCTGACGTTCCAACAGAGTGACACACGCAGACATTGCATCGAGCTCTGAAAGAGCTGCACCATGCGGTCCGTTTGCTCCACACTTTCAACCTTCGTTTCTTGGACGGCGACTATGTCCAGATCGTGCTCTAGAAAAAGGCGGCTGAGGTGGTACTGTCGTCGCCTTGCTCCCAGGCCCCGCACGTACGTCGCGACGCGGAGAGCTATCGTAAGGTTCACTGCCATTTACGAGTTAGAGCAAACGGGTCGGATGGTGCTTACCCCGGGTCGCTGAGAACGGCGACAGACTCACAGTCTTGTTGCGTCGCCCGGTGCACCCACCAACGGGATTGCCGAACGCCTCATTACGGGCCTCGACGTGCAGACGCGAAGCCGCCGTCCTCTCAGAGTCCCGTCGGTCTCCAGCTCGATAAGCGGTGCCTAGCCGAGCGCGGACCCTCGCTGCTATGTGGGCAATGTCACCGACGGACGTCTCTCCGGCGAAATGCTGGGCTTCGGCTTGACGCTTGCCCGGCGCACTGGAGCCGTTTTGGGGGGTGGCTCATCGGGGAGTGCCTCACCGGAGTTGGGTCTTTCGTCGACGCCTTCTTCACGAGCTCGCTTGGCGACAGCGCCGCTGGTGCCTGCCACCTCGACACTCATGGCTGCCGGCTTTTTGCAGGACGTCGTCGCAGAGACCAAACTTGCGGTCTTGGTGCCATCCGCCGAAGGGGTGTCGCTCATTACTCGCTCTATAGGTTGCAGGCGCTGCTCCTTACCACTCTCAGAGTCTTTCTTATCCCCAGCGGTGCGATCAGGGGGCGTTGCCCCTGGAAGTGGCCCGCCAGCTTCGTCGCAGGCAGCTTCCTCGGACTCGGCCACGTCCATAAGATGTTCAGCCTCGTCCTCGTTTCCTAAGGGCCCCCTGACGAACGCGTAGGTCCTAACGCACTGGCTCTCGTCATGACCGAAGCGTCGACAGAGCACACAGCGCGGTACACGACACTCCCGCCGTATGTGCCCCTTCCCCCGGCACCGAAGGCAGAGCGGTGCCCTGCCTGGGACGACCACTAGGGCCAGGTCGCCGGCGACACGCAGTTGATGTGGGAGGGCGTCCACCGTGACTCCAGCCTTCAGCCTGAGTGACACCGAGCGCGTTGTCGAGCACACGCCCGCGGCCCGCCACAGGTCTCTGACGACTTCCGTAACCTTGCCGTAGGGTGCCAGCGCGACTCGCACTTCGTCGTCGGGAACGTGGTGCAGCAGCCAGTGTAACTTCAGGCGTGTGTCCTGGTTACTCGGGTCGATCACGATGCACCGGCTCCCCTTGACGGCCAGCTCGCCGGCGGCGAGCAGCTTCTTTTTTCCTTCGGCACTCTTCAGGGTAACCGCCCACACGTGATTGTATTGGTACGCCCCCAAGGCGACCATTTCGGCGAACAGTGCCGCGCCGACAAGGGCCTCGCGATAATGCTCCAGACGGTAGGGCCCTGCACTCACGTTGGCATGCAAAAACACTGTATTCAAAACTGTAGTACCTGTTGGAAGTGGCGGCAGAACGACTTGGTGTTCCTGGGCGACAGAGTCCGAGTTCCTGTTACCGCGGCCAACGGCCGCTGAAACCGCTCCGGGGGAGCTCATGATTGACACGTCCGTACGCTGCGGCGGCCAGAAGTGGAATCCACGCCGGAACGGAAAGAGCTGAAGAGCACGTGCTTCTTCTCTGGCGACACTACACCTGCGAGGGGATTTAAAAAGAGAAAGGTCTCACCGAGATTTGAACTCGGATCGCTGGATTCAAAGTCCAGAGTGCTAACCATTACACCATGAGACCCAATTCTTCCGACGCCGGGAATCGAACCCAGGCCTCCTGGGTGAGAGACAGGTATCCTAGCCACTAGACCACGCCGGAACGGAAAGAGCTGAGGAGCACGTGCTTCTTCTCTGGCGACACTCCACCTGCGAGGGGATGTAAAAATGAAAGCCGCTTACAACTCCCTGTAACGCCGAATTGGAGCGCAGCTCTTGAGGAGGAGGAGGGAAGGGTACTGGGGGGGGGGTCACGTGACCTGGGGTCACGTGACGATGACGGTGCCGGTGACGTCATCAGTGATGATGACGATGACGATGCGGATGCTGATGACGTCATCAGTGACGTCACTGATGATGTCATCAGTGGCGATGCCGATGCCGATGACCTCATCAGTGACGTCACTGAATGAAGATGGCGATGCCTCGTGGGGGGAGGGTCACGTGATTTCGGGGGGCCACGTGACCCCCCCTCCCCGAGGTCACCGAAGGTACCTGAGGTCCTCCCGAGGTCCTCCCGAAGGAACCCGAGGTCCTCCCGAAAGAACCCGAGGTCCTCCGAGGTCCTCCCGAAGGATTTCGGGTTCCTTCGGGAGGACCTCGGGTTCCTTCGGGAAAATTTACCCATAATGCACCGCGCGGTTACGCCGACGCCGACGGCGACGGCGACGGCGACGCCGCTCAAGCCGGAAACGGGCGCCTAAGAGCTGCGCTCTAAAAGAGAAAGGTCTCACCGAGATTTGAACTCGGATCGCTGGATTCAAAGTCGAGAGGGCTAACCATTATACCATAAGACCCAATGCTTCCGACGCCGGGAATCGAACCCGGGCCTCCTGGGTGAGAGCCAGGTGACGTCATCGGCATCTACACGCGCGGATGTGATATGGAGGAAATTAAACTCCGTTTTAAATCGCGTTCCAAATCGGCAGCCTGTAGATAGCATTGTCCATGAAGGGGTGTACTTGGATGGTAGTTCTTTAGCTAACACTTTCAGTGACTACTTTGCGGGCTTAGTTAGTGACAATACTACCACAGATGCGTTTTGCAGTTACTTAGAGTATAGTAATAACCATTCTATTTTTCTTGAACCCGTCACAAGTTCTGAGGTTTGCTCCGTCTTTATGCAACTGAAAAATAGCAGTAGTTGTGACTGTGATAATTTGCAAATTCGACCTATTAAATACATACTTGACTTGGTAGCACCCTGTCTGTGTCACATTTTCAATCTGTCCTTAACAACGGGGTTATTTCCTGAGAAGATGCAGATGGCGAAAGTGGCAGTGTTACATAAAAAGGGTGATAAAAATATTCTCAGCAACTACCGACCCCTTTCTATCCTCCCGTTATTCTCCAAAGGCCTAGAAAAAATAATACATACTCGTCTAGTTCAATTTTCTGATAAGCATAACCTGCTGTCTCCCGCTCAATTTGGTTTTAGAAAAGGTCGATCGACCGAATTAGCATTACTAGAGCAAAAAGAATATATTTTGAAAAATTTCGAGGAAAAAAAGCAGGTTCTGGGTGTATTCGTGGACATCACGAAATCCTTCGATTTTATCAACCATAATATCTTGCTTAAAAAACTTGAGCGTTATGGTGTCCGCGGGTTACCTTTAGAACTTCTACGCTCCTACTTGCGACACCGTTGCCAATATGTTTCTATTGGCCAATTCTCTTCTGACGTTAAACCTATTCACTCAGGTGTCCCACAGGGGAGCATTCTTGGACCGTTTCTTTTTAATATGTACATTAATGACATTGTAAACATAAGTCCTGCAAAATTTGTCATATATGCCGACGACAGTAGCCTATTCTTTTCTTCAGATAATAGCGATGATCTTGTCACAATCGCCAATGACACTTTGTCCAAACTTGGGGCATGGGCAAAAGATAACTACTTAAAAATTAATACTGATAAAACTAAAGCTATCATATTTCGACCCAAGAATAAGTGCGTAAATCTAACGGGAAGGATTGTGCTTGACTCTACGCCAATTGAAATTGTCAGTAATTTTAAAAGTCTTGGAGTCATATTTTCGGAACATATGTTGTGGGACAGTCACATTAACCACTTACTTGCAAAATTATCTACCATCATAGGTCTGACATTCCGTAATGGCAAAACACTCCCAGTCAGTGTGAAGCTATTAATTTACAATTCTTTATTCTTTTCTCATCTGAGCTACTGCAACCTCGTCTGGGGTAACACCACTTTCACAAACCTGCAAAAAGTATTTTTACTGCAGAAAAAAATGGTTAGAATATTATGCAACCTGCCTTATGATTTCCATACAGGCAGTTTGTTTAAGAAGTTTAGCTTATTAAAAATTCATAGCCTTTATGAATACAGATTGATTCTGAGTTTAAAATCAGAGAAAATGAAACATTATAAATCGTTGTCAACTCTAGCGGCATTGACACCAAATCTACACGTTCACTTAACTAGACACATGGAGCATTGGAAGGTTGTGCACTGTTCTACTAACTATGGTAGGCAAATGCTGCGATATACCATACCAAAACTGTTAAATTTCCTTCTAGAAAAAGAAATTTGTATTGATACTATCTCCTTCAAGGCTTTGCGTTCTCTTTATCTGTAGCAGTGATTTACCTCCCCCACTCAAATGATTCTTTAATTTGTTTATGCTATATAGAATGCACTCTTTTTGTGTTTTTCGGATTTTTTTTTCTGCAACGACTGTGCATACCATCTATTTAGGTGATTAATAACTGTTTTTTAATCTCGTGCATATATATATGTAAATATATATATATATTTGTTTTTGTTTATTTTCTGCTGCAATGCCAATGTACGGGGCCGAGGGCTGGTCAAGCCTCCTTTGAGGCTTTTACCCTTTGTTCCACCATGCTTCATGGAAATAAACTATTATTATTATTATCCTAGCCACTAGACCACGCCGGAACGGAAAGAGCTGAAGAGCACGTGCTTCTTCTCTGGCGACACTACACCTGCGAGGGGATTTAAAAAGAGAAAGGTCTCACCGAGATTTGAACTCGGATCGCTGGATTCAAAGTCCAGAGTGCTAACCATTACACCATGAGACCCAATTCTTCCGACGCCGGGAATCGAACCCAGGCCTCCTGGGTGAGAGACAGGTATCCTAGCCACTAGACCACGCCGGAACGGAAAGAGCTGAGGAGCACGTGCTTCTTCTCTGGCGACACTCCACCTGCGAGGGGATGTAAAAATGAAAGCCGCTTACAACTCCCTGTAACGCCGAATTGGAGCGCAGCTCTTGAGGAGGAGGAGGGAAGGGTACTGGGGGGGGGGTCACGTGACCTGGGGTCACGTGACGATGACGGTGCCGGTGACGTCATCAGTGATGATGACGATGACGATGCGGATGCTGATGACGTCATCAGTGACGTCACTGATGATGTCATCAGTGGCGATGCCGATGCCGATGACCTCATCAGTGACGTCACTGAATGAAGATGGCGATGCCTCGTGGGGGGAGGGTCACGTGACTTCGGGGGGCCACGTGACCCCCCCTCCCCGAGGTCACCGAAGGTACCTGAGGTCCTCCCGAGGTCCTCCCGAAGGAACCCGAGGTCCTCCCGAAAGAACCCGAGGTCCTCCGAGGTCCTCCCGAAGGATTTCGGGTTCCTTCGGGAGGACCTCGGGTTCCTTCGGGAAAATTTACCCATAATGCACCGCGCGGTTACGCCGACGCCGACGGCGACGGCGACGGCGACGCCGCTCAAGCCGGAAACGGGCGCCTAAGAGCTGCGCTCTAAAAGAGAAAGGTCTCACCGAGATTTGAACTCGGATCGCTGGATTCAAAGTCGAGAGGGCTAACCATTATACCATAAGACCCAATGCTTCCGACGCCGGGAATCGAACCCGGGCCTCCTGGGTGAGAGCCAGGTGACGTCATCGGCATCTACACGCGCGGATGTGATATGGAGGAAATTAAACTCCGTTTTAAATCGCGTTCCAAATCGGCAGCCTGTAGATAGCATTGTCCATGAAGGGGTGTACTTGGATGGTAGTTCTTTAGCTAACACTTTCAGTGACTACTTTGCGGGCTTAGTTAGTGACAATACTACCACAGATGCGTTTTGCAGTTACTTAGAGTATAGTAATAACCATTCTATTTTTCTTGAACCCGTCACAAGTTCTGAGGTTTGCTCCGTCTTTATGCAACTGAAAAATAGCAGTAGTTGTGACTGTGATAATTTGCAAATTCGACCTATTAAATACATACTTGACTTGGTAGCACCCTGTCTGTGTCACATTTTCAATCTGTCCTTAACAACGGGGTTATTTCCTGAGAAGATGCAGATGGCGAAAGTGGCAGTGTTACATAAAAAGGGTGATAAAAATATTCTCAGCAACTACCGACCCCTTTCTATCCTCCCGTTATTCTCCAAAGGCCTAGAAAAAATAATACATACTCGTCTAGTTCAATTTTCTGATAAGCATAACCTGCTGACTCCCGCTCAATTTGGTTTTAGAAAAGGTCGATCGACCGAATTAGCATTACTAGAGCAAAAAGAATATATTTTGAAAAATTTCGAGGAAAAAAAGCAGGTTCTGGGTGTATTCGTGGACATCACGAAATCCTTCGATTTTATCAACCATAATATCTTGCTTAAAAAACTTGAGCGTTATGGTGTCCGCGGGTTACCTTTAGAACTTCTACGCTCCTACTTGCGACACCGTTGCCAATATGTTTCTATTGGCCAATTCTCTTCTGACGTTAAACCTATTCACTCAGGTGTCCCACAGGGGAGCATTCTTGGACCGTTTCTTTTTAATATGTACATTAATGACATTGTAAACATAAGTCCTGCAAAATTTGTCATATATGCCGACGACAGTAGCCTATTCTTTTCTTCAGATAATAGCGATGATCTTGTCACAATCGCCAATGACACTTTGTCCAAACTTGGGGCATGGGCAAAAGATAACTACTTAAAAATTAATACTGATAAAACTAAAGCTATCATATTTCGACCCAAGAATAAGTGCGTAAATCTAACGGGAAGGATTGTGCTTGACTCTACGCCAATTGAAATTGTCAGTAATTTTAAAAGTCTTGGAGTCATATTTTCGGAACATATGTTGTGGGACAGTCACATTAACCACTTACTTGCAAAATTATCTACCATCATAGGTCTGACATTCCGTAATGGCAAAACACTCCCAGTCAGTGTGAAGCTATTAATTTACAATTCTTTATTCTTTTCTCATCTGAGCTACTGCAACCTCGTCTGGGGTAACACCACTTTCACAAACCTGCAAAAAGTATTTTTACTGCAGAAAAAAATGGTTAGAATATTATGCAACCTGCCTTATGATTTCCATACAGGCAGTTTGTTTAAGAAGTTTAGCTTATTAAAAATTCATAGCCTTTATGAATACAGATTGATTCTGAGTTTAAAATCAGAGAAAATGAAACATTATAAATCGTTGTCAACTCTAGCGGCATTGACACCAAATCTACACGTTCACTTAACTAGACACATGGAGCATTGGAAGGTTGTGCACTGTTCTACTAACTATGGTAGGCAAATGCTGCGATATACCATACCAAAACTGTTAAATTTCCTTCTAGAAAAAGAAATTTGTATTGATACTATCTCCTTCAAGGCTTTGCGTTCTCTTTATCTGTAGCAGTGATTTACCTCCCCCACTCAAATGATTCTTTAATTTGTTTATGCTATATAGAATGCACTCTTTTTGTGTTTTTCGGATTTTTTTTTCTGCAACGACTGTGCATACCATCTATTTAGGTGATTAATAACTGTTTTTTAATCTCGTGCATATATATATGTAAATATATATATATATTTGTTTTTGTTTATTTTCTGCTGCAATGCCAATGTACGGGGCCGAGGGCTGGTCAAGCCTCCTTTGAGGCTTTTACCCTTTGTTCCACCATGCTTCATGGAAATAAACTATTATTATTATTATCCTAGCCACTAGACCACGCCGGAACGGAAAGAGCTGAAGAGCACGTGCTTCTTCTCTGGCGACACTTCACCTGCGAGGAGATTTAAAAAGAGAAAGGGCTCACCAAGATTTGAACTCGGATCGCTGGATTCAAAGTCCAGAGTGCTAACCATTACACCATGAGACCCAATTCTTCCGACGCCGGGAATCGAACCCGGGCATTCTGGATGAGAGCCAGGTATCCTAGCCACTTGACCACGCCGGAACGGAAAGAGCTGAGGAGCACGTGCTACTTCTCTGGCGACACTCCACCTGCGAGGGGATGTAAAAAGAGAAAGGTCTCACCGAGATTTGAACTCGGATCGCTGGATTCAAAGTCGAGAGGGCTAACCATTACACCTTGAGACCCAATTCTTCCGACGCCGGGAATCGAACCCGGGCCTCCTGGGTGAGAGCCAGGTATCCTAGCCACTAGACCACGCCGGAACGGAGAGAGCTGAAGAGCACGTGCTTTTTCTCTGGCAATACTCCAACTGCGACAGAATCTCACAGAGAATCAAGAAGATCCTCAAAGCATACGTAAGTAACTTGTGACAGACTGTGAATCAATTTCATTAATTTTTACTTATTTCAAATGTACACTCCTTGAAATGGCCCTTGGCTCAAAAGGCGATGGTGTCGCCTGACGAGGAGGCACCAAGGTCCAATAGGGGGGGGGGGGGGGTGAAAAAGGTGCAACATCAAAAAGAAGGGGAGGAGGGGAACTTCGGATATATGTGCATTAAGAAAAGCTCACTTTGTGTCTCAAGGAAACGCGCTCGCTCAAAACAAGAAATATATCACATTGTACACACGAAATAAACATACATAGAGAACACAGACAACCATATTCATCATCACTAACATCTCTAAATGCATCACACTAAATTACTTAATAGTATAATGATACAAGTTGGGAATTAACACCCATGATAAAAATCACAAAAAGTGAAAGTAAAACATGCAAAGAAAATGTAGAAATGTAGCATCATTAAATAAATGAACGTATCACCCACAGACTATGAATGAAAAATGTGAGACACTAAGGTGCAAAAATTGTGCCAATTATAAAAATCACAAAAGAATGAAGCCAAGATAGAAACAAAAAATTAAAAAAAAACTGGCAAACGTGATGAGATAAAACAGCGCAAATGGGTACCAAAGGAAGAGACAACCTAGACAGGACTGGCACGCATTGATAAAAATGAGACTCTCTGTAACGCCGAATTAGAGCGCAGCTCTTGAGGAAGAGAAGGGGAGGGTACGGGGGGAGGGTATGCTCCTCCTGCCCTTCACCCCTCCCCTCCTCCTCTCCGCTCCTTTTCGATTGAGAGAAATTTTCGCTACATTTCCCCACTAAATTCAGCAGAAATTAGCGGGGAAATTTTTTCACTAAATTTAGTGGGGAAATTTTCCAGCTATATTTATTTGGGAAATCTTTTTGCTAAATTTAGCAGGGTATTTTTTCCGTTGAACTTAGCGGGGAAGTTTTTCCGCCAAATTTGGCGGGAACATTTCTGCTAAATTTAGTTGCAAAATATTTCCGCTAAATTTAGCGGGAAATTTTTTTCTGGTAAATTTAGCGGGATACTTTTTAAGCTAAATTTAGCGGGAAAGTTTTCCGCTAAATTTATCGGAAAAATTTTCCCCCTTTTCCTCCTCCTCCTCCTCCTCCTTCGTGACCCTCGTGCGTCACTCGTGACCCTCGTGACGTCACACGTGACGTCACGTGTGACGTCATTATGGGAAACGTCCCATACTGCAACGCGCGGTTACGCCGAGGGGCGACGGCGACGCCGCTCAAGCTGGAAGCGGGCGCCTAAGAGCTGTGCTCTATAAAGTAACGATTGAACGAGTATATATGTTTCGAAATCATACACAAAAATAGCATCATTTAAAAGAATTGTCCACTCAATAAAATTAAGTCACCAAAAATGACCACGTTAAAAAATGAAAGACGTTTACAAATCTTGTGACATTAGAGCGCAGCTTTGGAGAAGGAGGTGGGAAGGGTACGGAGGGGACGGTATGACCCTCCTCTACTTCCGTACCCTCTCCTCCTGCTCCTCCTCCACCCCTCCTCCTCTGCTCCTCCGCCTTCCCTCCTTTCCTACTCTCTTCCTCCTCCTCTTCTCCCCTCATTCTGTCCTCCTCCTCCTTTTCCTGCGTACCCTCCCATCCTCCTCTTCCGTACCCTCCACTCCTAATTCCTACATACCCTCCCCTCCTCCCACAGTTTCCCCGCTAAGGTTTGCTGGAAAATTGACGCCACGTGACCCCAACACCAATTCAGTTTCCCCGCTAAATTTACCGGGAAAATGACGTCACATGACTTCGTGTCACATCACTATTGAACAAATTCTGTTTCTCCGCTAGATTTAGCAAGAAACGTGACGTCACGTGATCTCAACACAAATTTAATTTTTCGCTAAATTTAGTGGGTAAACTGAATTGGTGTTGAGGTCATGCATGTGCCCTCCGTTTTACCGCTAAATTTAGGGGGGAAAATGAACGCGCGGCGACGGCGACGCCGACGCCGTTACAAGCGGAAACGGGCGCCTTAGAGCTGCGCTCGAAACGTATGAACGTGATAGTACACGGAAAAGTATGTACACGAGAGAATGTTTAAAGGCCTGAAAGAATTACGAAAAGCCCACCTATAATATTTTTAACTAGTGGGAAATTAGAAAGGAACGTATGTCTTTCTTAAACGTAAACTTTGCGTTCCAGTAATTATGGAATTAGAAACAAACGGCACTTAGGAACTGGGGCACTTGAAATTTGACATTTTGCTTACCGTAGTTGATCCTTGTGAATAAAATTCTAATATACTCAAGTTGCCCTTAAACTATATTCTGTCAAATCTGAAAGAATAAGGTCAAAGCTGCTTACTTCGTTTGCGTCAATGAATTGCCCAAGCTTTTAACAGTATAGCCTAGAAAGCGGTAGAACGTTTACCGTTTCGAATAAGCCTTCGGCGTTAGTACGAAAATATGGCTATTATTCGTAGCATACGTTTTAGTAGGCTCAAAGGTCAGCATAATTCGATTTAACCGTACTTCCCCATACTAATAGACTAATATAGTTTTTAGCAAAAGAGGAGTAGGGTGGTTTCATTTGAATTTGACCAATCTTGTCGGGGTGGGTCCTCAGAATTATCTGTAAAAAATATATGTAAAATCTCAAATCCCGTAGTGAACAAAACTGTCCCTCAAAAATATTAGAAATATGTAGTTTGAGAGAAAAAAAAAATATGAAACGCCGCCGGGTGGAATGCGTGAAAATCGCAATTCGATTTTTGGTAAAGTTTAGATGGCATTTGCAAAATATTGAGTTCTCACTTAGTCATAATATATTTTTTTACTATAGACATGGAAGGTGTGCTGTTGTCTTTTAACATTCTTATTTACTTCTACATAAAATCGCAAACATGCCACCCAGAGCAATTTTGACTGACATTGAGATAACTATAGGGTGGTTCAAGTCACCAGGCTCGATTTAAAATGGACCGTAAAAATCGACGCCTGCACGTAGCCGTCTAAACTTTTCGTCAAAGGTGTAGTTCACAGGTCGTTTTTTTTCTTGTAAAATTACAAAGCGTAGTTCTCTTCTAGTAAAAAATAGGGCCAAGAAACTTGCCAGGGTCTACGGCGGGCGGCGACCCAGACGACCAGGTCTAGTAGCGGGGTGTGTTTGGCGTTCGTATTGATAGATGGCGCCGGGAGCAGCATCTGAAGGTGCAGCCGACCAGCGAAAGATAGCAGACGACATGCAGACGAAATCCGTTGGCAGCAAAAGCGCCGCCGTTATGCAGACGCGGTTTCTTTTACTTTAAGGTTTGCTTTTATTGTTCGCATTTATTTTTTAACAGAAGGTACATTTCAAAAGGATTATATTCATTTTAATAAACCACGGTGGTCGCGAGCATTCGCGATAAGGAGGTAGCGCCATCTATCAATACGAACGCCCAACACACACCGCTACTGGACCCCTGTCGTCTGCGTTGCTGCCCGCCGTAGACCTTGCAAGTTCCTTGGCCTTATTTTGTACAGAAAAAGAGCTACGCTTTGTAATTTTATAAGAAAAAACCGACCTGTGAATGACTCCTTTGACGAAAAGATTAGATGGCTACGTGCAGGCGTCGATTTTTCGGTCCATTTTAGATCAAGCCTGATGACTTGAACCACCATATATATCAAACGATCGGTAAGGAGCTCTGCCATGAGAAACGTAGCGATATGTAGCTATTGATATAAGCTATCGATTGGTATATGCTTATTGTTCGTTGAACTTATTGGAGAAATTTGGTTTCGCTCCAATGTGTGCAAAAATTGAAATAATGCAAAATTTAAAATCCATTTTCTAGAAAAAAATATTTTTTTTTCTTCTAAATTGTTTACTTCATAACCCATACGGTGTAGAAATACTGTATATAAACCTTGGGTGTCTTATTTTTGTTGTATTTTGATGACGACTAGCTAAATAAGTCAATTTTACGCCCGTCGCTCAATCCACTGTTCTACTATGCTGGATTCACTGCAATGGTACTGGCGGCCTCATTAATATCAGATGATTTTAGTAGCCAGGTTATCATGATGAGTTTGCTGTTATATGTTCTCATAACAATTCCAGAAACACCTGAGGCACGTTACGGAGGGCAAAATGAACCATTGATGTTGTCCGTCTGTCCGTTTTTCCCTTGAGCGTTCCTCATCTATTTTCCAATATTCTCTGCACTCGACAATCGACTGTGTTCAATCACATAAATACATTGGTGTACATTTCTCTCCTAATCTGTCTTGGATTCCTCACAATAACTCCATCACTGCCGAAGCTGCTAAAACACTAGGTTACATCCGACGCTACTTGCACTCTGCACTTCCAGCCTTACGGCACCTTGCCTACGAAACATGTGTCCGTCCGAAAATTGAATACGCATCTGCCATTTGGTCCCCTCACCAGACCTACCCCACTAACACCTTAGAACCCATACAAAACTTCGCTGCACGATTCATCCTATCTATGATCGTACTGCCAGTGTGTCCGTAATGAAAGCTCATCCCTGCCTCCCCACTCTCCATACTCGCCGTAGAATATCACGCATTTGTCTTTTCCAAACGATTTTTTTTAAAATCACTCTGAACTCAGACAACCGCTTCTGCTGGATATCCACCGTTCATCCGGACGAATTTTGAACTCTCTTAGCGTACGTCGCATCCCTGGTTCCACTGTCACTTTTAACAACTCGTTTGTTCCTCTTGCCATAATTAATAATCTGCCAGACCATCTAGCGCACATCAGTGGACTTGATCTTTTTAAACATGCTGTGTTATTGTTAAATATTGTATAACCAGTGTCTTGTTTTTATAAGTGGCCACCGCTTGGCCACCATTTATTTTTATATTGTTTTTGTTTACCATCTGTATAAAAATTTCCCCCCGTACGTGTTCCCTCTATTGCCCCCCCCCCCCCCCCCTTTCTTGTGTAACGCGCCTAACGGGGCCCTTAAGGGGTAATGAATGAAATGAAAAACAGTAATGCCACCTGCGGTCTGAGGGTGGGGCGAACGAGATATTATATTTCGAGATCTAGCGGGTGATTGTTCTTATTAACGTTACTAAAACACTCAGTTGGGAAACTTGCCCTTGAAACTTGATCCGCTGGAGTCCACCGAGACCGAGCTAAATACGATAACAGCGCCACCCTTTGGCGACGAGTTGAAACATGAAAGTTGCTTTATATGGCTACTGCAAGATGGCCCACCGAGATGGCGCCACCGGCCCTTCTGTGACTCGACGGAACCAGTAAGTGCAGCCATGCAGTTCACAGAATGGCCGCTGCGGCAGAAATGGCAGCGTTGCGATCGCCATTAGCTCGGTACTGGGATAAGGATCGGCGCCACTTTTTCAAAGCAGGCTCTATGACAGTTTCCCAACGGAGTGGTTCTAGTAATGTTGGTTCTTACCGAATAAATCGCTGATGCAGAGTACGAGTAAGTGAACTTGCATACGGGCAACCTATGGTATATATGATAGCCCGGGTCCCGAAAGAGATGAAACTACTTACAATTATTGCAAAATCTGTTATAGCTAGAAAGAACAATGGTTTAAAATTTCTTATGGCTTTGCGATTTTGACTCTAAATTTCACGGCTAGAGGAAGCTTCTCGCCATCCCTTTTACTATGAACAGGAGCGAAGCTGGTGGGAAGAAAGTAGACCTTCCGGAAACGGCAGCCGACGCTTCACCAAGTTGGATATCTGGTTGTAATTTTTTAAGTAGTTTAACAAATGACACACAAAATATTTCTGACGGCCACGTAGAGCTTTTGTCAAAGGGAGTCGTCTTCAAAATAAAAATATTAAAACACAGTTGTTTTTTTTTGCGTTAAACGGGGTATGAACTCTCATCTTGTAAGTAGCACTCTGTTGTTCATTGAACTGACTCAAGCGCCGGTCCCTTTTGATCAGCGCGAGGGAGAGTAATGATGGTCTCAGACTACGCCCTACGGTAAGCTTTGTTGATATCGTGTCTCCGACCGAGGCTGTTTACCGGACCGGTTCGCTGTGCCCAACTATCCTCCTTTCACCAAAGTACCTCACTTCGCAAACGTTTCCGGTGATCTTTTTCCGTTAGGACTATTGTGGTTGAGTCCTAACAGAAAAAAGTTGACCGGAAACGTTATATAAAAGGATCTCTAAAAATCATGAACCTTGGGAATGTAGTCAATAAGCCATCCCTCACTTTGGATACAAAACACAGAAGGTTCCTACAATTTTGATGCCTCGGCGCATTAGGTCAAGTGATTCGTTGCGGCCTATGAGGGTTTAGTTGTTTTTGTCTGATTTCAAGTTTTATGAAGATCAGTTCGTTTTGAATTGGATTCATAGCCATTTTGTTCGTTGCGTCCTTCCTTTTTTAGTGCAACGGGTTTCGCCAGAAATGTGTACGTTTTGAGTGATCCATGAAACGTCTTTCTTTTTGTTTTTTTTGAAGGCACTGCCGGTGTGAACGATGCTAAAAATATTGTATTTTGTTTCTACTGCATGAAGAAGGTCACTGCTTCGCAGCTCTATCGTAAAAGTTGCTTTGTTGTACTGCTTGTAGCACGGGATTCCCATTTCTCTCTCTATTTCTCGTCTCTTGTGTTTTGTGTAGGATTTGATGCCTATGTGAGCTTCTTTGTTGTCGAATAAATTTCAGCTGTGTTTTAGACTTTGTGTTTGTCCATCTCTTCTCGTCCTAGTCTCGGGGCTTTTAGTCAAATGTTTAAACACCACCAGCTCGTTTGCGCCCTAACCTTTTGTTCACTGAGTCCTTCCGTTTTTACGTTTGCTAATTAATACTGAACGAGGGTTGTGCTGGGAGTACGGCAAACAAAAGTTCAAAACAAGTGCTATCAAATTTAAGTTGCCGCCCAAAAACTGTGAAGGCGGGCGTAGTTAAATCAGAAACCAGGAATGCACTAGACATGTCATTTATTAATTTTACGGCTCAATCCTTGGAAAGACAGTGGACAAGTTTATACAAAGCCGGCTATGAAGGTCAGCTCATTGAAACACAATTATAACTAAAATCGCAGTCAAAAGTGCAGGAGAACAGAAATCAAAGAACAAGTTTGCTGTAATTCCGTATTACCATAAAATATCGAAGAATCTAAAAGCAATCCCAAAACAGTTCGTAGTAGACACCGTTTTCAGTTCATGTTTTAAATTAAGTAGACTCACGCCATTTCAGAAAGGTTCGAGTGGATGCAGAAACACCCACCGTGAGAAGTCAGTCCCTTGCAAAAATGAAGTGGTCTAAAGACCTTTCCAGCGGCAGTCTCGAACGAAGCGATCTACAGCGCGCGTCCCTGGTTTTGAGAGGGTACGTCAGTGTTGCCCGACTGCGCTGGGCTATGGAGTTTCTCGTGAGTGGGCTTTGGCAGCCTGCGTAGGCGCACTTCCGGACGCTGGTGGAGGCTAAATTGCCGCGTTCTATTTTTTGTTTTGTGTTCTATGGCGAAGAGAAGTTCTCGGGGTTTTTAAGAATGCATTGTACAATTTTGGGAACAGAAACAAAGAAATGAAAGCTGTTTTGGTGAGTCGGTGCACGACAGAACAAATGCAACTGGAATGTTTGTTCCATATTATGTTGATAATTTTATAACACCATACACTCAGCCGTGTCAATCTATAAAGGTCTTAACCTTAGAATATATTTGACTGAACAGGATATCCGAACTGCATGGATATTCCCCGCCCACAACATAAAATTCAACGAGTCTCATCAATCGAACAGCATATATTGAACGTACCCCACAGTGCCACGTTATCCGAACAGGTTTTGATAAAGATCTCAAATAACACAGCATATTCAATATACAGTGTCGACGATAGTCTCTCCACGACGATCGGACGGAATCCGGCGTGTTTTGGGGGCACATGTAGAAGAGAGCTGCTTTTTTTGCACTGCTTCAAAGCAAATGAACGAACGTGTCTATTCCGTCCCCACACCCCGGACCCGACCCTATCAGCTATTTTCCGCGAAGACCCGGAACACAAGCCAAGAAAGCTTTTTGGAAATTATCTCAACGAAAATAATCCTTCAAGTACGTCGAACTGCCCGCGTCGCGGGCTGCGTGAAATTCGCTCTCTTGGTTCGTTTCCTGCGAAGGCTGCGCAGGCTACGAGCCCTGGTATTCCCTGGTTCTCACAGTGAAAGACAACACACAAAGGGTAAGCATTCTAAACGGGCAAATAAATTAAAAACTTAAAAAAATAAAATTCGGCGAACTTTGAATGCACAAGGCAGCTGGCCGGGTTTCCACAGCTCAGGCAACTGGCAGAAATATCTGGCTGATAGAGGTTGCTCGGTTCGCAAAATGGCGGCGGCCGGAAAGCACTTTTTGCAAAGGTCTATAAGATACTATGCAAGCAAATTGTTGTGTGTATGTTTATACAGCCGGAAGTTAGTCTGCCTAAGTGGGCGTCCGGTATCTCAGCTGTAGATGAGCAATTTAGCCAGTGCGGTACAACCGCTAACCTGGGCACTTTAACGTGCACCACGCGACCGCACGCCGGTACGATGCTCATAGAGATCGAAACGGGATGGGGCGGGGATTGAATCCAGGATCCTGGGTTCTGCAGCGCGAGCTTTCGCTCCACGTGCTCCGAGCTGGTGTGCGCTAGACCACCCGGCCACCGATCTGTAGGCGCAAAGGGGATTTTCGCACCCGCTTCTCTGGGGGTTCACCCCTCCGGGCTTGTGTCAATGCCGTGGCAACGAGCGCCTGATTTTCATGTAGGCATTCAATCAGCCTCCAGACGCTTGCGTAGGCGTGGCCGACAAACTTCTGGGACCCGGTATTCGTTCCGGGCGGCGGAGAAAGGCTCAGCGGAGAAAAGCTCACCGGAGAAAAGCTCACCAGAGATAAGCTCAACGGAGAAAAGCTCACCTCAAAACCGTCCGATACGGAGAAAAGCTCCCCGGAAGTTCGACGGATGCGGAGAAAAGCTCACCTACGAATCTAAGAATCGAGCGTTCACTCAAATAAAATACGTTCACTCAACTTAAGCATGCTGGGATGCCTTATACGCATTCGGTCATTCTGCGAATACATTTTGAAAATATAAAAATATTCTGTAACATGTCAGGCCTTGCCTGACGAAAATAAAAAAAAAAGTGCAATAGAGCGCTAAATAAAAAATAACGGGGGAAATATAACCAGTGTAGGGGGCTGCAGCTTGAGTAGTTTCTCGATATTAATTTTCGAAATTACTTTTTATGTAGTATAACGACGCCGCATTGCCAAATCTCCGAATCTCCAAAGGTATTTCCTTAATCTCGGCTGCCTCAGAATTAAATATGGTAACACGCGAAATAGGTTGACACATAAGCGGAACGAGGGCTACATCCAGGGTGGAGAATAAAAATAAAGATGACTTAAGTTGTTCTTTAAATCAGACCAGTTTTACTAAGTTGATTTAAATCAAACCTTGCCCGCAAAAATAAACCCAAAAATATGTGTGTTCAGTTTTTTTTTATTAATACTTGATAATTTCTACATGGCCATATATTCTGTATTGAAATCAAAGAATCATCACATAAGAAAGGTTTATATCGCACTGAACGCGAGCAAGAGGCAGTGGTCTTCGGAGCAAATTGATGCGTTGAGCTTTATTTTTACCTCCGGTTTTGTTCGTCAGTAAAATCACATCGTCTTGCAATGAAATCAGAACACACGACAGACAGAAACCAGAAACGAAAAGTGACAAAGAAATGTGGTTTTGCAAGAAAATTAAATTAAGAAAAAAAAAAAAGTCAATGCAGCGTTTGCGTTTACAAAAAAAAAAAGAAACGCTGTTTTTTTAATGTATGGCGGAGTTTTTATAAATAAAATGTTCAAATTGCAGTAATTTTTTCCGCATTGTTTCCAGTGATGGGAAGAATTGATGAAACAACCTGCCGTGTTTAAAAAGGCATATAGTAATAAATAATGAATATTTTGAAGCTACAGTGATATCAGTCTCATCTAGATGAAATAAATCTGACATATTTAAAAAAAAAATGAATTTCTTAGTTGTTTTTTTTATTTTGCCCACAGCAGGGCGATCTGATGTGAAGTGTTTATTCTGCGTGACACTGTCAACATAAACAAACAAATAACTTTTATTTGCAATTTAGTGGTTGCCATAAAGCTACTAATGCGGTGGAAATTGCTCATTCAGGGAACAAGCTTATGCGATAAAGGTTTGACGCAGATCAACCCCTTCTAAAATGCGATAAATCGCTTCGCGCTAACTCGGTCGCACGGTGTACCGCCTGCGTTGGAGACGCCTAAAACCTTGGCAGCACTACTGCTATTAAATGATAACGACCACTTTACACAATAATTTTATTCGAGGTGAGCTTTTCTCCGGGTCTGTGAAAGGACTGGTGAGCTTTTCTCCGGACCCGCACAAAAGTGGGTGAGCTTTTCTCCGGTGAGCTTTTCTCCGGTGAGCTTATCTCCGGTGAGCTTTTCTCCGGTGAGCTTTTCTCCGGTGAGCTTTTTTTCCGGTGAGCTTTTCTCCGGGATTCATTCGATCCTTCGCGAGTGTTATTCGTCCGGTTTTTATTTTGAAGAGTGACGTCGTAAATATTCCACCGTTCCGGGGGAAACTCCGGTCGTCGTCGGCGCACAGTCAGGCAAAGAGAAGAATTCGCTCTGGGTGCCGCCGCAGAAGGAGCAGAAGCATAACCGAAGGGGCCGTTGACATGCGTGCAATCAAAGTAGTCCAGCAGGTTGCCGATGTTACCGGCAGACTTTTTCCTGATGTAGGTTAGTTCTTTGGACACAAACTGCGCTGCAAGGAACGCCAGCCTATCCAAAATCCCGCACAGCTTTCTAAATTGGTCATCTGTCTTGTCCAAAAGGTCCAACTCCCGCTGCTTCAAAATATTAAAAAAGAGTCGCAACTCAATGCTTTGTATATTACAGTTTTGCTTCAGTTTCCCTTTCACATCACCCTGATATAATACTTGATTGCCAATATATTTCCGACGCTCAATGATGGAAATAATTTAAATTTTCTAGCCATTCACTTTAAATATTACCCTGCACCCCAAGAAAACCCACGCATTAGTAATGAAGAGACATTGTGCCTAACCTTTATGTGCGCGTTTAGCTTGACAAAGGTACAATGACAAAGCGAGGTCACCGAAGTGTGACTTCGCTTCTTCGGTCACTTTTGGGGTTCGAAAACTTCGGTTCACGAAGTTTCTTAAACGTGGCACAAGGGTGCTCTGACATACCTTGAGTTAAGCAAGCTTTGTCTTATCAGCTCCACTCAGTTTCAGTCACCTAAAGTTTGGTCCCAAATCGTTGCTTCTCTTCCTGTTATGGCTTTTCTGTCGACACCTTTCCATGGGATAGGATGCCAGTTCTCCTACAACTGGTGAAATGTCCATCGCGTCCGCACTTTATCCCAGTCCGTGTTTCGCCCGGGTAGCAAAACAAAAATGAGGTGAGCATTTGTCCAGGTCTGTTAAAAACGGGTGAGCTTTTGTCCGGTTACCAGAAAACGTGCATGTGTGTGGAAGAAAGAAACCTCGATATCCTGCTGACCATTTTACCCTGTTTTCCAAAGTTAACAAAAGCATCAAAGAGAATTTCAGGCACCGCGTTGTTGCGCCTGCACTTTCAGATTTTCGGCATTTAAAGTTTTGATATTTAGGTTTTAGGGAGACATTATTAAGTTTTCGAACTTTTTCCTGTTCTTCAACTTCATAAAATTTTCAGTTAGGCTTTCGCTGCCTAGAGAGTAAACCACAGAAAACACTCGCCCGCAATTATTAATTTGGAAGAAATATACCCAAAGCTTAACAAATAATACAAAAAATTAAATTTTCTTTTTTTTTAAAAAGCTGACGAATTTCAATGAGAATAAATTGATATATGTTTCACATGATCCAACAAACTCCATATAAAAAGAAAAACAAAATCGGTGAGCTTTTTTCCGCATACGCTGAATGGCCGGTGAGCTTCTCTCCGCATCCGCCGGTTTTGCGGTGAGCTTTTTTTCGGGGAGCTTATCTCCGGTGAGCTTTTCTTCGGGATTCAAACATGTGGACGAATACAATAATTGCTATGCACAATGGTCAGCAACAGAAATAGCGCACGAAGATAGTTGAAAGGAAGACAATTCGGATACGAATAATAGGAACTGCATCTGTCAGGCTTCTTTGTAGCTTGGTAGTAATTCAGAGAAATTTTTGCAACACTAGTTTAGCATTGTTTAGCATTGTTTTGGTTGTCTATTATTTGCAAAGGTTTCGTTCGTCCCCTTGATGGTGTTTCCTGTATACTAAAAGTCGGGGTGCGAGGTTTGGGTCAAACATGGAGCTTTATGCCTCCCTTATCAATGACTGCTTTTTTAAGCAGTTGGGTTGAATGTATTTTCGTGGACTTCCTTCATTCCTTGTCCTAGAAAGAAAAATTTCAGTTCAAATTGGAGTTCAGAAGCCTTTCGTCTAAGCCAACCTAAGGTATCCACAGTGTGTGTGTGATAGTTCAAAAGCACTGCACATTTTTTGTGATCTCTAGCTGTCAAAAGGTTTTCTGTCTAAACCAAAAGGTGGTTGTGCTTTGTAGGTGGCCTCACATAGTTTGTTTTGTGATGTGGGTGAGGGTTGCGCACGCAACCTTCAAAATCAGGATGTTCGATGGTTTTGTGGCGGTTGTAGTTCTGTATATACCGAGGGTGGTTGAATAAAATGATTGGCTGAGTTAGAGACGCTGTCTCTGTCTGTTACTTTGTCTTCCATTGTAAAAAAAGAATTCCTCCTGCCCCAGTCTCGGGATAACTGGCGAACTGTATAAAAATACGGGAAAAAAAAACTGCAAGTATCATGGTTGTATCAATAATCGTGATCCTACTCAATTGAAAGAGTTAAAAAAATTTAAAATCAAATTAAAGTTCGATTTACAAAAAGGAAAGTGAATATTATCAAAGCAAATTTCTGCATATTCGCAATGACCACCAAAAGTATGGGACGCGATTTACTATCGAAGGAGCAGGAAGCAAACACGCAGCAGTGTGAAGGAAATCTTAATAAATAACCTAAGTGTCGCCGGTACAGACCTTGAAGACGAAATTAATCGGCATTTTATTAGCATAGGCACGTGCTCGGGAAGAAAAATAAAAGCTCAGATAACTGCATGCTGGCAAGAAATCAAATGCGATCTATCATGCTTATTTCAATGACACCAACTGAAATTGATAAAATAAGAGGGAGTTTAGAAAATGATGTTGCAGCTGGTGATGATGAAATAAAAACACGACCAATTAAGTGCACCGCGAGCATAATAGGTCCTATGTTATCACACATAATAAATACAATGCTTGAGTGGGGTATTTTTTCTGATGAATTAAAAATCCCGAAAGTAAATTCTGTCTACTAGGGAGGCGGAGAGACATCAGTTAAGAGTTATAGGCCCATTTCATCCCTTCCGGTTTTCTCAAAAGTTTTTGAGCGTGTAATCAACGACTGGCTTTGTAGCTTTTCAGAAGCATCATATTATAACTCTGGCTCAATATGGTTTCCAGGAGGAAAAATCTCCAGAATCAGCACTCATCGACATAAAAGATAAAATTGCGGAAAAATATTGGAATGTTCACATTTGGTTTCTTATTCATTTAAAGAAAAGCATTTGACACTGTAGAACAACGATATGTTACTGAAAACTTTAATATATAAGGTGTACGAGGAATAGGGCTAAAGTTAATTAAAAGCTTCTCATTGAACGCTACCAATATGTATGCTTAAATAATAGTCATATAGCAAAATGAAAAACAACGTGGCGTTCCCAAGGCTCTATTCTAGGGCCTTGCTCTTCTTGTGTATATAAACAATACAACGGAAATACCATGCTACCCTCAGTTATTAATGTACGCAGACGACACTATGTTTTTTTGCTGGTGACACAAAACAGGCGTAGGTAATTAGCCAATAATTATCTTCTAAAACTCTCAGGATGGTTAAAAGCCATAGTTTAAGTCTTAATACGAGCAAACCTAAGTATGTAATTTTAGGTCGACAAATAAACGCGATCATAGCACTATCAACACATTTGAAGGCACGTTGCTGGATCAAGTTAACGAACAAACATTTCGGGGGTGTGATTTACTGAGGACCTTTCATGTTTCACTTATGTTCATATGCTCAAAACTGATTTATCCCGATTTACTGGAAGCATCTATAAAATACAAAATTTGCTACATACCTGGGTTATGCAAATATTATACTACACCCTATTTTACCCCAAAATGTGCTATGGCATCTTGGTTTGGGGAACAACGACAGCAACTAACAACAATAAACTAATTACCTTGCAGAAGAAAATCTTGCGTATAAATGAAAATTATAGATACAAAAGATTTAAGCAGGCAGCCACTTTTTAATAAATATAATACGCTCAAGGCAGGCCAGGTATTTTATTTTATACTCCTACAATTGATACACAGAAACATACCCCACACTACACCAACAGATAATCTGAGCACTTTCAATATTCGAAATTAAATGCGAAAGATGGCGGCGATAAGACTAGCTAATGTCCGTGAAAGAGGCTAAATAAATTTCAAAAAAAAAAAAAAAAAAAAAAAAAAAAGAAAGTCAAACTTAACCAGGAAAAAATATGTTTATGAACTTACATAAACGTTTTTTTTATAGTTTAAAAGCGATTGCAGGAGGAGGTTCATGGCAAGTGGGATCGCGTTTTTGATTCGTGTAATGTTTGCGAAACGCTATGATTGTTTATTTCTTTATTATATAGTGTTTTGATTTTTGTGTGAGTATTTTCATTCGCTTGTTTCTTGATGTTGAAGTGGGAGAGGATTATCTCGTTTTTTTTGAAAGGACACTGTTTTGGGCTTAGTTAATGTTGTTGCTTGCTCGTATTATTATATTGCTCAACAAAGGCATGTTTTGTGGTTTCGGTTTTCAGTGTCTTTTTTTTCTTTTATATATATATTTAATGTTACATGAACTCGTGATCTTGACCTATATTTACGCAAAGTTGCTCAACTATTTGGTTTGTTCTCTTGTTTTGAATCGCTTTGGTAGATCGCAACATTTTTTATATTGTAATTTGTCATCTTTGTTGCGTTGTTGTGCTGCAACCGCTAAACTGTAAAAAAAAAAAAAAACAAGAAAGGGGGGGGGGGGGGCTTTGTCAGGCACAGAGTTTTTATCTCTGCGCCTAACACCCCCCCGCCCTCCCCTTTACCCCACGCGGTAAAATCCGCGAAGCAAATAAGGGAAAAAAAAAGATAATTGTTAACTTCCAGCAGGTCGCCTAGGCAATGATTCGAGAACTATCTGGGGGTTTCAAAGAGAGGTCCTCACCGAGATTTGAACTCGGATCGCTGGATTCAGAGTCCAGAGTGCTCACCATTACACCATGAGACCCATTCCTTCCGACGCCGGGAATCGAACCCGGGCCTCCTGGGTGAGAGCCAGGTATCCTAGCCACTAGACACGCCGGAACGGGGAGTGCTGAAGAGCACGTTCTTTTTCTCTGGGGATACTCCAACTACGAGGGGAATTAAAAAGAGAAAGGTCTCACCGAGATTTGAACTCGGATCGCTGGATTCAGAGTCCAGAGTGCTAACCATTACACCATGAGACCCATTCCTTCCGACGCCGGGAATCGAACCCGGGCCTCCTGGGTGAGAGCCAGGTATCCTAGCCACTAGACCACACGCCGGAACGGAGAGTGCTGAAGAGCACGTTCTTTTTCTCTGGGGATACTCCTACTACGAGGGGAATTAAAAAGAGAAAGGTCTCACCGAGATTTGAACTCGGATCGCTGGATTCAGAGTCCAGAGTGCTAACCATTACACCATGAGACCCATTCCTTCCGACGCCGGGAAGCGAACCCGGGCCTCCTGGGTGAGAGCCAGGTATCCTAGCCACTAGACCACGCCGGAACGGAGAGTGCTGAAGAGCACGTTCTTTTTCTCTGGGGGATACTCCAACTACGAGGGGAATTAAAAAGAGAAAGGTCTCACCGAGATTTGAACTCGGATCGCTGGAGTCAGAGTCCAGAGTGCTAACCATTACACATGAGACCCATTCCTTCCGACGCCGGGAATCGAACCCGGGCCTCCTGGGTGAGAGCCAGGTATCCTAGCCACTAGACCACGCCGGAACGGAGAGTGCTGAAGAGCACGTTCTTTTTCTCTGGGGATACTCCAACTACGAGGGGAATTAAAAAGAGAAAGGTCTCACCGAGATTTGAACTCGGATCGCTGGATTCAAAGTCCAGAGTGCTAACCATTACACCATGAGACCCAATTCTTCCGACGCCGGGAATCGAACCCGGGCCTCCTGGGTGAGAGCCAGGTATCCTAGCCACTAGACCACGCCGGAACGGGAGAGCGCTGAAAAGTACGTGCTTTTTCTCTGGCGATACTTCAACTGCGACAGAATCTCACAGAGAATCAAGAAGCTCCTCAAAGCATACATAGGTAACTTGTGACAGACTGTGGATCAATTCAATTAATTTTTACTTATTTCAAATGTACACTCCTTGAAATGGCCCTTGGCTCAAAAGGCGATAGTGTCGATTGACGAGGAGGCACCAAGGTCCAATAGAGAGGGGAGGGGGGGGGTGAAAAAAGTACAACAGCAAAGAGAAGGGGAGGGAGGGGAACTTCGGATATATGTGCATTAAGAAAAGCTCACTTTTTACTCAAAGAAACGCGCTCGCTCAAAACAAGAAATATATCACATTGTACACACGAAATAAAGATACATAGAGAACACTGACAACCGTATTCATCATCACTAACTTCTCTAGAATGCATCACACTAAATTACTTAATAATATAAAGTTACAAGTAGGAAAATAACACCCATGATAAAAATAACCAAAAGTGGAAGTAAAACATGCAAAAAAATATAGAAAAGTAGCATAATTAAATAAATGAACGTATCACCCATAGACTGTGAATGCAAAATATGAGACACTAAGGTGCAAAACTTGTGTCAATTATAAAATCAGAAAAGAATGAAGCCAAGATAGAAAGAAAAAAGTAAAAAAAAAAAAACTGGCAAACGTGACGAGATAAAACAGCGCAAATAGGTACGAAAGGAAGGACAACCAAGACAGGACTGACACGCATCAATAAAAATAAGACTCTCTGTAAACGCCGAATTAGAGCGCAGCTCTTGAGGAGGAGGAGGGGAAGTTACGTAGGGGAGGGTATGCCCCTCCTGCCCTCCACCCCCTGCCCCCTCCTCCTCTTTGCTCCCCTTCGATTGAGCGGGAACTTTTCGCTACATTTCCTACTAAATTCAGCGCAAATTAGCGGGAAAATTTTTCCGCTAAATTTAGTGGGGATTTCCGCTAAATTTAGCTGGGAAATCTTTCTGTTAAATTTAGCGGGGTATTTTTTTTACGTTGAATTTAGCGGGGAAGTTTTCCGCTAAAGTTGGCGGGAATATTTACTGTTAAATATAGTGGGAAATTGATTCCGCTAAATATAGCGGTAAATTTTATCCGCTATTTGTAGCGGGAAAATTTTCTTCTAATTTAGCGGGAAACTTTTTCTGGTAAATTAGCGGGAAAGTTTTTCGGCTAAATTTAGCGGAGAATTTTTCCGCTAAATTTAGCGGGAAAATTTCCCCCTTCTCCTCCTCCTCCTCCTCCCTCGTGACCCTCGTGCGTCACTCGTGACCCTCGTGACGTCACACATGACGTCACGTGTGACGTCATTAGGGGAAACATCCCATAATGCAACGCGCAGTTACGCCGACGGCGGCGGCGACGCTGCTCAAGCTGGAAACGGGCGCCTAAGAGCTGTGTTCTATGAAGAAAGGATTGAACATCTATATATGTTTCAAATTTATACACAAAAATAGCATCATTTTAAAAAATTGTCCACTAAATAAAATTAAGTCACCAAAAAAGACCACTTTGAAAAATGAAAGACGTTTACAAATCTTGTGACATTAGGGCGCAGCTTTTGAGAAGGAGGAGGGGAGGGTACGGAGGTGATGGTACGATCCTCCTCTTCCTCCGTGCCCTCTCCTCGTCCTCTGCTCCTGCTCCTCCTCCACCCCTTCCTCCTCCGCCTTCCCTCCTTTCCTCCTCCTCCTCTCTTCCTCCTCCGCTTCTCCCCTCATTATGTCCTCCTCCTCCTTTTCCTGCCTACCCTCCCATCCTCCTCTTCCGTACCCTCCACTCCTATTCCTCCATACCCTCCCCTCCTCCCACAGTTTCCCCGCTATATTTTGCTGGAAAATTTACGCCACGTGACCTCAACACCCATTCAGTTCCCCCGCTAAATTTACCGGGAAAATGACGTCACATGACTTCGTATCACATAACTATTGAACAAATTCAGTTTCTCCGCTAGATTTAGCAAGAAACACGACGTCATGTGATCTCAACACAAGTTCAATTTTCCGCTAAATTTAGTGGGTAAACTGAATTGGAGTTGAGGTCATGCATGTGCCGTCCGCTAAATTACCGCTAAATTTAGCGGGGAAACTGAACGCGCAGTGTTGCATTATGGGACGCCACAGATCTACACATCAATTCAGTTTCTTCGCGAAATTTAGCGGGGAATTGAGTTGGTGCAAAGGTCCGTGACGTCCCATAATGCAACACGTGCGGTTACGCCGACGCCGACGGCGACGCCGACGCCGTTCCAAGCGGAAACAGGCACCTTAGAGCTGCGCTCTAAACGTATGAACGTGATAGTACACGGAAAGTATTACACGAGAGATTGTTTAAAGGCCTGAAAGAATTACGAAAAGCCCACCTATAATATTGGTAACTAGTGGGAAATTAGAAAGGAACGTATGCCTTTCTTAAACGTATTTTGCGTTCCAGTAATTATGGAATTAAAAGCAAACGGAACTGGGGAACCTGAAATTTGTCCTTTTGTTTACCGTAGTGAGTCCTTATGAATAAAATTCTGTATGCTCAAGTTGCCCTTAAACTATATTCTGTCAAATATGAAAGGAATAAGGTCGAAGCTGCTCACTCCGTTTGCGTGAATGAATTGCCCAAGCTTTTAACAGTATAGCCTAGAAAGCGGTAGAACGTTTACCGTTTCGAATAGCCTTCGACGTTAGTACGAAAATATGGCTATTATTCGTAGCATACGGTTTAGTAGGCTCAAAGGTCAGCATAATTCGATTTAACCGTACTTCCCCATACTAATAGACTAATATAGTTTTTAGCAAAAGAGGAGTAGGGTGGTTTCATTTGAATTTGACGAATCTTGTCGGGGTTGGTGCTCAGAATTATCTGTAAAAATATATAAAAATTCCCAAATCCTGTAGTGAACAAAACTGTCTCTCAAAAATATTAGAAATATGTAGTTTGAGAGAAATAAAAATATGAAACGTTGCCGGGTGGAATGCGTGAAAATCGCAATTCGATTTTTGTTAAAGCTTAGACAGTATTTGCAAAATATTGACTTCTCACTTAGTCATAATATTTTTTTTTGCTATAGGTATGCAATGCGGGCTGTATTTGAAGGTGTGCTGTTGTCTTTTAACATTTTATTTATTCCTACATAAAATCGCAAACATGACCACCCAGAGCAATTTTAACTAACATTGAGACAACTATATGAAACGAACGGTAAGGAGCTATGCCATGAGACATATAGCGATACGTAGATATTTATATAAGCTATCGATTGACATATATTTACTGTTCATTGAACTTATTGGACAAATTTGATTTAGCCCCAATGTGTGCAAAAATTGAAATTATGCAAAATTTAAGATACTTTAAAAATATTTTTAGTAGTTTTTTTTTAAATTTTGTTTTTGCTTCATAGACCTTAAGGTTTAGAAATACTATATATAAGTCTTGGGTGTATTATTTTTGTTGTATTTTGATGAAAACTAGCTAAAAATGTCAATTTTAAGCCCGTCGCTCAATTCATCGTTCTACTATGCTGGCTTCACCGTAATGGTACTGGCGGCCTCATTAGTAGCAGATTGTTTTTGGAAGCCAGTTTATCATGATGAGTTTGCTGTTATATATGCGCATAACGACTCCTGGAACATCTGAGGCACGTTACGGAGGGCAAAATGAACCATTCATATTGTCCGTCTGTTCGTTTTTCCCGTGAGCGTCCCCATCTATTTTCCAATATTCTCTACACTCAATAATAATCGACTGTGTTCAGTCATATAAATACATTGGTGTTCATTTCTCTCCTAATCTGTCTTGAATTCTTCACATTGACTCCATCACTGCCGAAGCTGCTAAAAAAACTAGGTTACATGCGACGCTACTTGCACTCTGCACCTCCAGCCTTATGGCAACTTGCCTACGAAACATATGTGTCCATCCGAAAATTGAATGCGCATCTGCCATTTGGTCCCCTCACCAGACCTACCTCAATAACACGGCAACACCTTAAACCCCATCCAAAATCGCGCTGCACGATTCATCATATCTATCATCGTATTGCCAGTGTGTCCGTAATGAAAGCTCATCTCTGCTTCCCCACCCTCCCTACTCGCCGTAGAATATCACGCATTTGTCTTTTCCAAACGATTTTTTTTTTTTAAATCACCCTGAACTCAGACAATCGCTTCTGCTGGATATCCACCGTTCATCCCGACGCATTTTTAACTCTCTCAGCGTACGTTGCACCACTGGTTCCACTGTCACTTTTAACAACTCATTTCTTCCACTTGCCATAATAGAATGGAATAATCTGCCAGACCATATGGGGCACATCAGTGGTCTTGATCTTTTTAAACATGCTGTGACATTGTTAATTATTGTATAACTAGTGTCTTGTTTTTCTGAGTGGCCACCGCTTGGCCACCGTTTATTTTTATGTTGTTTTTGTTTACCATCTGTATAAAAATTGCCACTCGTACGTGTTGCCTGCATTGCCCGCCCCCCCCCCCCCCCCCCTTTGTGTAATGCGCCTAACGGGGCCCTGAAAGGTTAATGAATGCAATTAAAAACAGTAATGCCACCTGCAGCCTCAGTGGGGCGAGCGAGACATTATATTTCAAGATCTGGCGGGCGAGTGTTCTTACCGAATAAATCGCTGATGCAGTGTGCGATTAATTGAACTTGCATATGGCAACCTCTGTTATATACGATGGCCCGGTTTCTAAGAGGAATGAAACTACTTACAATTATTGCAAAAGCCGTTATACCTAGAAAGAACAGTGGTTAAGAAGTTCTTATGAATTTGTAATTTTGCCTTAACATTTCACGACTAAAAAAAGCTTATCGCCATTCTTTTTACTATGGAGCACGGACAGGACCGAAGCTGGTGGGAAGAACGTAGAGCTTCAGAAGCGGCAGCTGACGCTTCACCAAGAGAGTTGGATATCTTGTTCTAATTTGTTTGCATAGTTTAACAAATCCCACACAAAATATTTCTGACAGCCACGTACAGCTTTCTTCAAGGGAAGTTGTCTTCAAAATAAAAATATTAAAACACAGTTTTTTTTGCGTTAAACTGGGTATTAACTCTCATCTTGTAAGTAGCACTCTGTTGTTCATCGAACTGACACAAACGCCGGTGCCTTTTGATCAGCACGAGGGAGGGTAATGATGGTCTCAGACTACTCCCTACGGTACGCTTTGTTGATCTCGTGCCTCCGACCGAGGCTGTTTACCGGACCGGTTCGCTGTCCTCAACTATCCTCCTCTCAACAAAGTACCTCACTTCGCAAATTTGTATGGCCCCGTTTAGTCAAGATTGTCGAGAGGAAGAGACGAACAGAGCCGACTTTTGACGTTATCATGCCACTCTCATGGATGCGCGGAACCTTATTTACGCAGAGGTCGCTATGCATTTGTGGTTATAACCGTTGTGATTATTGTCAGCTGCCGGCAAGACCACTGTCTCGGGCACGCAAGCACCACACTAAAGAGCTCTTTGTCGGTGGCTATCTCTTTTAAGTTCGTCTACCTGATCTTGTACGTTTCCTCTAAAGTTTGCTGTCCTCATTTATCCCCTGATTCTATTATCGCCCCTTTTTTCTATTTATTAGTTCCGGTCCCTTTAAATGAAAAGACATACAGCGCACTTTTTCTCCGGGATTCCTTTCAGCGATTAAATTCTCATAATCGTCGATACTAAAACAATACGAAGTGAAAGATAGAAGGGGAGAGGTAATAAACACGCAGAAGAAGGCACTTTGGAAGGAAGAACACACGGGTTGTAACTTGGAAGTAGGTGGTCACTGGTATTTCGTACGTCTACGTTTCAGTGATGGCTACAGTTTTCAGCGTTAGAAGTAAGTACTGTGCCAACTACTTTGAGAGACATTAACGAGTGATATACCGCAACCAATATTTTCCGCCCGCAACCGATTTCAACGTAGATGCATTGAAAACAATCCTGCCTCCGACCAAAGCTGCTACTGTTCTGTCAACAGATATGCTCTGCCAGACTGTTTTCGACGAACCGGTGTGCAACTTTCAGCCTGTACGGTCAGTGACCCATCTTCAAGCTCTCCCGCAAGTTTAGTTGAAGAACATGAAGTAGAACAGAACATTAACGAAGGAACATATGCTAAAGGGCTCGAGAAAACTCACAGCGGATTCTGTTTGTCCCGAACCCACAAAGCCGTCACTCTAATGCAGCAAAAACAGCGGGAAATTGAAGGGTTGTACAGTAGACAAATGCGCAAAAGGTTGGTTACAGCATATAGTCTGGCCACGAAGGACTCCAACTCTGACATTAAATCCTCCTGCCTTAACTGTGACGAGTGGTGGGAAAACCTCAGATAAGCCTTTGCCAAGGCACAGCCTCATCTGGAAAGATACCAGCTGCTAACGCTGGTTTCTGCAAGTGTAACTGTTGACGAGGTCGCACGTTTAATACCAAAGGCGCGGAGCTATATTCTAAAAATGTCCTAGCGACTTGGTGGACGTTTTGGCGTATGGGAGCATCTCGAGCCATAGCACGGAAATGAGATAGGCGAGGACATCGTGCAGTAATCCACGCGGTTTTACACCAACGATGGTTTCGACTGTTCCCGGCAGAGCCCCAACAAAAACCACTTTTGCAAACATTATGAAGGATGGGGAACAAGAAGCCGTTGTCAAGTGATGCATGACCAGGTCTATCCGAGAAGTCTACGAGGTGTTTAAGGAATCTAATTCGGGCTTCAAATTAGGACTGACGAAGTTTTATTTGCTGAGACCAAACTGGGTTAAGCCGAACCTCGACTAAACCGTGTGGGTATGCGTGTGCTGCACAAATTTTGATTTGTGCTTGTCTGACCTCAACAGCCAACGGGAGGAAAAAATAACAGCTGAGGATATTGTCGCTTTGTGCCTTTGCCCTGACTCAACGTCTAATTGTTTACGGGGTCAATACAAGAATTGCCCTAGTATTGATCGACTTTCCTCACAAGAATTAAAGTTGGTTCCAGATGAGGAGATTAGATTTTGCTCGTGGGAGAACGCCATTTTGGTGAATAAGAGTGCGGTCTCAGACGCCTTTTCGAAAGAGGTGCGAAAATAGGCCACAAGGTTTTCTACTCACGACTTCATCCGTACAAGTCAACAGGAAGCGGTTCGGATTGAGAAGAGCAAGGTGACCACTCGACATATTGCCATACATTATGATTTTGCGGAAAACTGGACGGTGATCCTGCCACATGAAATACAAGAGCACCACTGGCAAAAGCGTTAAATTTCTGTCTTCACGTGTGTTGCTTGGACCTTGCAAAGTCGCAGATAACATGGATACATTAAGAGTTAAATCAAGTGTTTTTTGTGATGTGATACCAGCGGGTGTTTTTTATATTGTCAGCTGAACTTTGTCTTATGTATGTAAGCTTATTAGCGACATAAAATTATTTACATATTTCCCACAATTCAAGTTCGTGCAAAAAATGTCTGCGCGTTCATTAGGAAAACATAATTTTCATTATCGCAGAAGATAGGTACTGATCTGCTTGATTCTTTGGTGTTTATTTTTAAATTACCCGTTTTTATGTCACACTGTGCGTCAGCAATTTCCAAGATAAGAACGTTCACCTGCCAGAGCTTCGGACATGTCGGCTCGTCTCACAAATAGACTGCAGGTGGCGTTACTGTTAACATGAATGGTCCATTTTGCCCTCCGTAACGTGCCCCAGATGTTCCAGGATTTGTTATGAGCATATATAATAGCAAAGTCATCATGATAAACTGGCTTCTAAAACTATCTGTTACGAATGAGGCCCACAGTACCATTGCGGTGAAGCCAGCATAGTAGAACAAAGTATTGAGTGACGGGCTTAAAATTGACTTATTTAACAAGTTGTCTCCAAAATACAGTAAAAAAATTCACCCGAGATTTATACACACAATTCTACACCTTACTAGCTATCAAAAAAAAAGTTTTTTGTTTTTAAGTTGACTTTAAAGTTTGTACATTTTTGTTTTTCTGTACATTTCTGGGGCGCAATCAAATACGTTCAATAAGCTCAATGAACAAAAAATTTATACCAATCGGTTGCTTAGATATATATGTGTATCGATATATGTCTCATGACATAGCAGCTCCTTACCGGTCGTTTGATACAGCAATCCCAATGTTAGTCAAAATTGCTTTGGGTGGCATGTTTGCGATTTTATGTAAAAATAAACCAAAATGTTAAAAACCAACAGTTTGACTCTAATGATACCCCGTATTGAATACTTACAGTGTACACATTATTGCGACTAAGTGAAAAGTCAATATTTTGCAAAGACCTTTTAAACTCGAGCAAAAATCGAATGGCTATTTTCACGCATTTCACCCGACAGCGTTTCATACTCTTTTCTTTCGAACTACACATTTTAATTTTTTTGAAGAGTAATTTTGTTAACTACAGGGATTGGGATTTCACATAGAGTTTTTACAGATATTTTGAGGACCCACCCTGACAAGGGTGGTCGAATTCAAAAGAAACCATCCAGTATATTTGAACTTTCAACCACGTGGGCAGAAGGCATATTGTTTTATTGATTATTCCAATGGTTCTAGATAGGTCCTCTTTGATATGTTCCATTTGTATTGTCCAGGAAAGTTTGTCACTAAACCACATACCTAAGGATTTGAAAGCAGTTATACGCTCTATAGCACAGCCTTTTATTGTCAGACATGGTAGTCTATAAACTTTTGTTTTTATTTCATAGACATAAATAACATGTATTTCGTTTTTTTTTCATTTAATAGCATCTTATTTTTGTCAAGCCAGGTGTTTAAATCTCGTAGGTAGATGTTTGCATCTTGTTCAATTTCATCAATTGAGGTACCAGAAAAGAAGAGACTGGAATCATCAGCATACATTCTAGAGTTTGAGAGACTGCGATGTGTACAATATCGTCTAAATTGATAATAAAGGACAATGGCCTTAATACAAATCCCGGTGGGACCCCATTTTTAGTGGTGATGCGATCAGAATGGACGTAATTGATCTGTATATATTGTTCGTGGTCTTTAAAAATATTATTATATAATCTAGGGCCTGGCTCCTAATGGCATAGCGAAGGAGTTTTTTTTTTTAGTAAGATGTCGTGATTGATAGTGTCGAGTACTTTTCGAAAATTTAAGTATACGCCAACAGCAAGAAATTTATTTTTAATGTTGATTAAGGTTTTATCATTGATATCTAGCAAAGCTTGCTCGGCTAAGTTTTTCTCCTGGAACCGTACTCAGCTGGTGATAGGGCCGAAAAGTTTGCAAGAAAAGCTTTAATTGGACTATATATCAGTTTCCCCCAAACCTTTGATCATATGGGAAGCACAGAGATTGAATGGTAGTTGTTACTATCCTTTTTAGCGTCATTTTTATGTATTATAGTTCTCTCGCAGTTTTTAGCGGATGTGGAAAACTACCAGTTTCAAACATACCATTCAGAATATGTTGTAAGTTCATACTTATATCGGTAGGTACTCTTTTAGTCGGTTCGACATTTATGTTAGCATCTCCGCCGGAAGTTTTATTTTAAATTGTTGGAATAACCGAATTTCAAAAGAAGTGACAGGCCTCAGCATAATAGTGTGTTCAAGATGCGCTTGTGGAGAGGTATTCAACGAGGTTCGTGGTCCACTGTAGGCACTGACGTTTATAAAATAATCATTTATCGTATCTGCAATCTCACATCCTTTAAAAGTGTGTGGCCCAATGTGTAGTGCATAAAGTGATATATGTGATCATAATTGGGCTTGATGATAGAATTTACAGCTTCCCAGGTATGCTTAAAATCGTATTGCATGTCATTGACTGTGCGCGTATCCATTTTCGATATCGTCTAAACAAGAAGCATGGGTTTAAGAAGATATTTTCGAAAATATGAGCAATAAAGTACAGACACAAGTATATCGGTTTGTTGAAGCTGTGCAGTCCAGGCGGTTACCAAAAGATAAGCATCCTTGTGCCACTTTGGGTCAACATCCCTGATGACAAAAGACAGTGTTAGCCCTGTTGCGGGGCCCGCTGGACTGCGCCGTTCGCTCGCTTGGCAGCTGTTTTGTGTGCCCACTGCTCGTCAGTAGACGCCGTTGCTGAAGGTCCCGTGGGCCCAGGCTGAGGCTCCCTTTAGCAACTTTCAGCGATGGTAGTACACTCTAAGAAATAAGGGGTGTACAGGGGTGCTCGCCTTGTCCCATATGTAACTCCCCAAAACTACATTTCGTAGTTCTGGCCCACTGACGTCGAGCTGGTGATACCAACTTTTACGAGCGGCTCGATAGTCTAGCGATGCAACTTATTAAAATAGTTAATATGCTCATTAAAGGCTACATTAAGACAATCAAGTTTTTTTTGGCCCTGCTGCAAAACCTCAGTAAATATTTTGTTGTCTTTGATACGCACATAAGCTATTTGGTACGTTATATTCAACAGCTATCAAGCTGCTTGTATAAGTTGGTATCGGCAGCTTGACGTCAGTGGACAGAGCGACGAAATGTAGTTTTGGGGAGTTACATATGGGACAAGGGGAGTACCCCTGTACACCCCCTATTTCTTAGAGTGTACCGCGGTGTGAGATTCGCGATCCCAAGCTCCTGGATGATCGGCTTCACGATAAAAGTGCTTACCTTCCTTGCGAAAAAAAAAATAAAGTAAGGCTCTACTACTGCTCGTATAAAGCAAAACTAAAATTACTTACGCGTCCCAGACGCCGGATCGTACTGCTGTTCTACGGCGATCATCCAGATGACAGCCATTTTGATAGGTGCAGCGCACCCCCTATAGGTCGTGAAATTTGGGATTTTTCGGCATGTCACGCTTTCTGTCAGGGTTTGGGCGGCCTTCGCTTTAACCTTCATAGCGTTCAGGAATCCGCTTGCGATCTCACTGCCCACACAACAGGGCTAACACAACAGGGCCTCATCCTGGGATGCGATTTCAAACGTCACAGGGACTACAATCATTGGAACAGTATCAAGCGGGGCCTACTTCGACAGACTTTGGTATGTCAAACGAAGGCATGTTTTGAATAGTTTTAGGTGAACTCTCGAAAGGAAGTAGGAAGGACGTCATGGTTTTGTGATATATCAATTAAGTGTCTCGTGGATGCTAACGTAAGTGGTGTACGTTTGACGGAAAAGTCCAAAGAAGTGTTTGAAATACTGACCTAAGCATTGTACAAGTGTAAAACCATCAAAATTGTATGTTTCCTCATCTGTACGGACAGTTGCGAGGATGGTCAATCCAGAGGAAAAAACAGGGTTTGTAGATCCTGTTGTCAATAAATTAGAAAACGTAAAGGGCAGTGCGTACTAAAGTTAGACGAGACTTTTCCGCGACATTAAAACAGTCAAAAATGGCTTAAAACTAGGCCATTACAGCCATGAACTCCTTGTTGCATGAATGGGGTGTTAACATAGGAAACATAAGGACGAACATAAGTACAATCATACAAGAAGACGATTTCGAAGGTGTAGCAGAGACCTGAGGGGCTCGTCGAGGTCGGCATTCAGTGTGAAGGATTTTCTAAAATATCACAAACCGAAGATGCCACTTCGAGTTGCTGTTAATGAATCTGGAACATGGCAGAAGGCTGTTTCCGTGTTTCTTCAAAAGGGTTACGACATGTTTATATAGATTAATCTCTATCACTAAGGGAAATAAACGATTTGTTGAACTACTCAAAGGTCACCATAGAAGGGTGTGTACAATGTTTTCAATGGGCATCAAGGATCTCTACTACTCACTGGAAAGAGTCGTCTACTGGAAAGGATGAAAGAGGTTCTCGAGGCGAATTTGGTTAATATCCAATCACAATCAAGCATTTTCATTGATGTTTTTTTTTTATTCCTGGGTATTACCTCCAGTCAACGGTCGCAGAATATGAAGCAAAAAGTATATACAAAAAGAGGGAGTGTGCATAGGGTCGTCTGTTGCACCGGTATAAGCTGAAATTTACCTGAACTCCTTGGATTGTGTTGTATCTGATAGGTTGCAAGAGCCATAAGATAAATATATTGTTAAAAGATATGTTGATAACATAGTGATTTGCTCTTTCCGCGAAGGTCTATCAAACAGCCTAGAAACGTTAACTAAATCAGCAGCCCTTGAGCTTCAGTTCACACCTGCAGTGCCCCCAAAAACCCGAAATAAGAAAGACGTTTTAAGGATCACTCAAAACGTACACTTTTCTGGCGAAATCCGGAACACTAGAAAAGAAAGGACGCGACGAACCAAACGACCAGGTATCCAACACAAAGCGAACTGATCTTGATAAAACTTGAAATCGGACAAAAACAACGAAAACCTCCTAGGTCGCAACGAAACACTTGACTAAACGCGCCAAGGCATCAATTTTGAAGGAACCTTCTCCGTTCTGTATCCAGAGTGAGAGATGGCTTATTTATCGCATTCCCATGGTTCATGATTATTATGGATTCTTTTATCAAACGTTTCCGGTCATCTTTTTTTGTTAAGAGTATTGTGATTAAGTCCTAACAGAAAAAGATGACCGGACACGTTATATTAAAGGATCTATAACAATCATGAACCATGGGAATGCAGTCAATAAGCCACCCCTCACCTTGGATACAGGGGTTCCGGAAGAAATGTCCCCGAAAAAACGGCCCCGGAAAAAATGTCCCGGAAAAAAAGTCTCCGGAAAATATGTCCCCGGAAGAAAAGGCGACAGGTGGAAAGTAGGAAAAAATGTCCCCAAAGGGTCCTCTACCGCTGGGTTTTCCCCGATTCTCAAGGCCTTCGGGCGGTCCTGTCATTGTCCGGTCACAAATGGTCTGACACACCTAGATGTAGAAAGAGAGACTGGAAGTCACACAAAGCAACCGAAGTAATCTATTGTGGGGTATTTTGGAAACCAAATTATTTTGGAAACCAAATTATTGTGTGTGTTTTTTTATTATGAAATAAACATTTATAACACTTCTAGCCAAAACCAAAGTATTGTGTTTGGGGAAATTTGAGAGGTGCTTGTGTACCATTTCCAAATAGGTAAAAACCGCAACAGGCGATCGCTAGTTTTTTTCTCCTTTTCTCGTAGAAACGAAAGGTTGTCATCAAAGAAACGAAAGGTTGTCATCATAGAAACGAAAGGTTGTCATCATAGGTACTGAAAGTGCTCATTTGGGGACATAATGCAGACGGTAAAACTTTGTTCCCACTAATACTCTCTCTAAGTAAAATGTGAAAATGCGCCGATGTCGTGTTCGCGCTAAATGTGTCGCGATGTGTACCTCGGGGAATCGCATATTTTCTTATTTGTTGGGGCCATTTTTTCATACTTGCCACAGGGTGCCTTTTTTCCCAAGGACATATGACCGGACCGCACGAAGGCCATGAGGATCAAGGCAACGCAGTGATAGAGAATCCTTTGGGGACATTTTTTCCTACTTCCCACCTGGGGCCTTTTTTTCCGGGGACATTTTGTCCGGGGACTTTTTTCCGGGGACATCTTTTCCGGGGACATTTCTTCCGGGGACATTTTTTCCTACACCCTGGATACAGAACAGAGAAGGTTCCTACAAATTTGATGCCTTGGCGAATTAGGTCAAGTGATTCTTGCGAAATACCTTTTAATTACAAATTCTCAATTTGGTTTCCGTAAACGTTATTTCACTGAGTTAGCATTATTAAAACAAAAAGAACTAATATTAAAACCACTAGATAATCACTTATTAACAATCGGTATATATTTAAATTTCTCTAAGGCCTTCGACACAATAAATCACGATGTCCTCATAGCAAAATGAGAATACTATGGCATTCGTGTTGAAAAATGGACGAAAGATAATCACCTTAAGTTAAATTCGAAAAACCCAAAGCCATTTTATTTAAAAGTCAGCATGCTACTGTTATAATCCCAAACCCACTGAGTTTGAACAATGAAGAAATTGAATTTGTCGACACTATTGAGACTTTGGGCGTTTGCTTTACAAATAGTATGTCTTAGAATAAACATGTTGATTATCTTTCGTCTAAACTATCGAAAACAGTCGGGTTGCTAACAAAGTTTAAATCATTGTTACCTCGTTGTGTTAAGCTCCAACTTCACAATGCTTTGGTATATTCCCAACTTAATTATTGTCATCTAGTTTGGGGGAATACAACAAAAACAAAAATATAATCTACATATTTTACAAAAGAAAGGTGTGCGTGCTATTGCCAATGTTTCATACTATGATCATACTGAACACTTGCTTTCATTGTTTAATAATAAAGGACCATTTCAAATCTTTACAGGTCCCCGACCTCCTTGTGGCGTACAGGAAGTCTATGCAGTTTAAAAATGAAGTTTGAGGAATTAGTAACCTAGTCCGTTTCACTTTCTCATATCAACTCCGTCCTAAAGAAATGGTTTGGTTTCATCCATCACATACATTATACTTAACCACACGTCTAAATTACCATTAACTACTTTATTAAATAAATTATTTTCTAAAGGTGTTATATGCATGCAATGACGCTGGGAGAGGTACGAGCATTATTTTAGGTTGTTTTCTTATGTACGGCTAAGGCATACGGATCACTGTACAATTTGTATACTACAATGAATGTATATATTTCATTTTTTTTTATTGTTTTCGTTTGATTCGTGGTTTGTTAACATGGCAGTGACACGCCATCTGTCGTGTCACTGCCATGACTGCGGGTGCAAAACCATTATTTGCTTCTTCTACTGTTCTCGCTAGGCACAACGATAAGACTGTTAGAGAGATTATGGAGGCTGATGCCATAAATAGTTCCGGCACGTGTTGTGTCAGTGTGGCGTCAATTGACTTGGCGGATAAAGAGTTAGCGTACTTGCGGTCCGTGGCGGGGCCACGGATTGGATGAGATATGGTACTGTGACGCATGTGTTTCAATGATGAGGCTCTCGAATTAAATCAGTTGAAAGTTAGCGCTCTGTGGTGTCAGTTCTTCCTACGTCCTTGTTTTAAAGCGCATCATGTCTTCTCGAGAAAAGCTCACCGGCCTTTGAGCGGATGCGGAGGAAACATCACTGATTTTTTTAATTTTTTTTCTTAGCTTAGCGCATTTTCCGTCACACGTGGCAATTTAACGCAATTTGAATTCGTCACTTCATTAAAAATATGTCCTATTTTTGTGATATTCTTGAAGTTCATTAGGCGTATCTACTAATTCCTCAGAAATTATTAATGACCTATTCTGTATATTAATGAAGCCGCAAGTATAAAATCAGAACATTAGATACCGGTAAAAAAGACAAGCTATTGACAGCTGACAGTGCGCAATCGGTAGCTCTGTCAGACAAAGAGGTTTGTTCTTTGCGAGCTAACATGAATAGCGGTGTGTGAACAGCTTCACCTCTAAAGATTGAATCCCGGAGAAAATGTCACCGGAGAAAGGCTCACCGGAAAGAAGGTCACTGGAGAAAAGCTCACCGGAGACAGGCTCAACGGAGAAGAGCTCACCGCAAAACCGGCGGATGCGGAGAAAAGCTCACCGGCCATTGAGCGTATGCAGAGAAAAGCTCACCGATTTTTTTCTTGTTTTTATATGGAGGCTGTTGGAACACGCGTAACACATGTATATTAATTTATTATTATTAAAATTCGTCAGCTTTGTAAAAAAAATGTCGTTTTTTGAATATTGCTCCCAAATTAGCAATTGCGGGCGAGTGTTTTCTGTGGCTTATTTTCTAGGCAACGAAAACCTAACTGAAAACTTTGTGAACTTGAGGAACAGGAAAAAGTTCAAAAACTTAATAATGTCTGCCGAAAAACCTAAAAATCAAAACTGTAAATGCCGAAAATCCGAAAGTGAATGCGCAACAACGCGGTGCCTGAAATTGTCTTTGAAGCTTTTGTTAACCTTTGAAAACAGGATAAACAGTCAGTAAATATCGAAGGCTTCTTTCTTTCCGCGGACATGAGCATTTTCTAGCCGTTCGTGCTGGTGTTTCCATACGTTTGCCTTTGTGGATAGTGCCCTTCTACGGCGAGCCACCCATGACCTTCAGAGCTGCACACTGGCACCGTTGTTGCTCGTGGCCTATATAAGAAGTAGTCTTCTGTAAGGTACCGATTAGGGTGAGTTGATAAACGTTCTACATGATGAAAACCACTCAAACACAACGACGGAGTGAATACAACAACACGACAGGACGAAGCTGTTCTCGCAACTAAAGGTTTGGTAGTGAAATTAACAGAAAGAAAACAGCGTAGCCGACACTGATTACATCAACAAATACCTACTATTTATAAGGCACTACAGAATATTTGAAGCTGAAACGGTTCACACACCGCTATTCATATTAACTTCGCAAAGAACAAACCTCTTTATCTGACAGAGCCACCGACGGCGCACTGTCATCTGTCAATAAATTATCTTTTTTACCGGTGTACGATGTTCTGATTTTATACTTGCGGCTTTATTAATATACAGAATGGATGATTACTAATTTCTGAGAAAATTAGTAAATATGCCCAATGAACTTCAAGAATATTACAAAAAAGAGGACATGATGAAAACCGCAGAATCCGTTAAGTTAAAAAGATCGGTGAGCTTTTCTCCGCATCCGCTCAAAGGCCGGTGAGCTTATCTCCGCATCTGCCGGTTTTGCGGTGAACTTGTCTCCGGTGAGCTTATCTCCGGTGAGCTTTTTTCCGGTGATCTTTTCTCCGCCGCCCCTAAAGATTGTGTAGTGCCTTATAGACGAGTAGGTGTTTGTTGACGTAATCAGTGTCGGATACACTGTTTTCTTTCTGTCAATTTTACTAATGAAAATTTAGCTGCGAGAACAGCTTCGTCCTGTCGTCGTTTGAGCGGTTTTCATCATGTATAACATTTACCAACTCGCCCAATTGGCTACCTTACAGAAGACTTTGTGAACTTGAGGAACAGGAAAAAGTTCAAAAACTTAATAATGTCTGCCAAAAACCTAAAAATCAAAACTGTAAATGCCGAAAATCCGAAAGTGATTGCGCAACAACGCGGTGCCTGAAATTGTCTTTGAAGCTTTTGTTAACCTTTGAAAACAGGATAAAACAGTCAGTAGAATATCGAGGCTTCTTTCTTCCGCGGACATGTTCATTTTCTAGCCGTTCGTGCTGGTGTTTCCATACGTTGCCTTTGTGTGATAGTGCCCCTCTACGCGAGCCACCCATGACCTTCGGAGCTGCACACTGGCACCGTTGTTGCTCGTGACCTATATAAGAAGTAGTCTTCTGTAAGGTACCGATTAGGGTGAGTTGATAAACGTTCTACATGATGAAAACCACTCAAACAACAACGACGGAGTGAACACAACAAACACGACAGGACGAAGTTGTTCTCGCAACTAAAGGTTTGGTAGTGAAATTAACAGAAAGAAAAACAGCGTAGCCGACACTGATTACATCAACAAATACCTACTTATTTATTAGGCACTACAGAATATTTGAAGCTGAACGGTTCACACACCGCTATTCATATTAACTCGCAAAGAACAAACCTCTTTATCTGACAGAGCCACCGACGGCGCACTGTCATCTGTCAATAAATTATCTTTTTTACCGGTGTACGATGTTCTGATTTTATACTTGCGGCTTTATTAATATACAGAATGGATGATTACTAATTTCTGAGAAATTAGTAAATATGCCCAATGAACTTCAAGAATATTACAAAAAAGAGGACATGATGAAAACCGCAGAATCCGTTAAGTTAAAAAGATCGGTGAGCTTTTCTCCGCATCCGCTCAAAGGCCGGTGAGCTTATCTCCGCATCTGCCGGTTTTGCGGTGAACTTGTCTCCGGTGAGCTTATCTCCGGTGAGCTTTTTTCCGGTGATCTTTTCTCCGCCGCCCCTAAAGATTGTGTAGTGCCTTATAGACGAGTAGGTGTTTGTTGACGTAATCAGTGTCGGCTACACTGTTTTCTTTCTGTCAATTTTACTAATGAAAATTTAGCTGCGAGAACAGCTTCGTCCTGTCGTCGTTTGAGCGGTTTTCATCATGTATAACATTTACCAACTCGCCCAATTGTCTACCTTACAGAAGACTAGTTCTCATATAGGCCAAGAGTAACAACAGTGACAGTGTGCAGCTCTGAAGGTCATGGGTGGCTCGCCGTAGAAGGGCACTATCACACAAAGGCAATGTGTAAGAACAACAACACGAACAGCTAGAAAAAGTGCATGTGTGTGTGGAAGAAAGAAACCTCAATATCCTACTGACCGTTGTATCCTGTTTTCAAAAGGTAACAAAAGCTTCAAAGAGAATTTCAGGCACTGCGTTGTTGCGCATGCACTTTCGGATTTTCGGCATTTACAGTTTTGGTATTTAGGTTTTAGGCAGACATTATTAAGTTTTCAAACTTTTTTCTGTTCTTCAAGTTCATAACGATTTCAGTTAGTCTTTCGTTGCCTAGAGCGTAAACCACAGAAAACACTCGCCCGCAATTCTAAGCTTAACAAATAATACAAAAAGAGACATTTTTCCTTTTTACAAAGCTTACGAATTTTAATGATAATAAGTTGATATATGTTACACATGATCCAACAGGCTCCATATAAAAAGAAGAAAAAAATCGGCGAGCTTTTTTTCGCATACGCTGAATGGCCGGTGAGCTTTTCTCCGCATCCGCCTGTTTTGCGGTGAGCTTTTCTCCGGTGAGCTTATCTCCGGTGAGCTTTTCTTCGGCGAGCTTTTCTCTGGGATTCAAACATGTAGACGAATACAATAATTGAAATGCACAATGGTCAGCAACAGAAATAGTACACCAAGAGGTAGATAACACGAAGATAGTTGAAAAAAAGACAATCCGGATGCGAATAATAAGAACTGTATCTGTCAGGCCTTCTTTGTAGCTTGGTAGTACTTCAAAGAAATATTTGCCACTCTAGTTTAGTATTGTTTAGCATTGTTTTGGTTGTCCATCATTTGCAAACGTTTCGTTCGTCCCCTTAATGCGTTTCCTGTATACTAGAAGTCGGGGTGCGAGGTTTGGGTCAAACATGGAGCTTTATGCCTCTCTTATCAATGACTGTTTTTTATGCAGTTGGGTTGAATCTATTTTTTGTGGACTTCCTTCATTCTTTGTCCCAGAAAGAAAACGTTCTGTTCATTCAAGACTCTGTTGAAAATATCACTGTGTAGATAATGCATCAAGGATGCAATCTTGGTTGTGTATCATGTTGAAAAAGAATTTTTTTTTTTTTTTTGTGTTAGTGTGGTGTTTTGAGATCGGAGTCCAGAAGCCTTTCGTCTAAACCAACCTAAGGTATCCACTGTGGGTCTGTGTGTGTGTGCGTGGTAGTTCAGAAGCATTATACATTTTTTGTGATCTCTAGCTGTCAAAAGGTTTTCTGTCTAAACCAAAAGGTGGTTGTGCTTTGTTCGTGGCCTCTATTAGTTTGTTTTGTGATGTGAATGAGGGTTGCGCACGCAACCTTGAAAATCAGGATGTTCGATGATTCTGTGGCGGTTGTAGTTCCGTATATACGGAAGGTTGTTGAATAAAATGATTGGCTGAGTTAGAGACGCTGTCTCTGCCTGTTACTTCCTCTTCCATTGTAAAAAAAATTCCCTCCTTCTGCCCCAGTCTCGGGATCACTGGCGAACTGTATAAAAATACGGGGAAAAAAAACTGCAAGTATCATGATTTTATCGATAATCGTGATCCTGCTCAATTGAAAGAGTTAAACCAATTTAAAATCAAATTAAAGTTCGATTTACAAAAAGGAAAGTGTGAATATTATCAAAGCGAATTTCTGCATATTCGCAATGACCACCAAAAGTATGGGACGCGATTAACTATCTAATGATCAGGAAGCAAACACGCAGCAGTGTGAAGGAAATCTTAATAAATAACCTAAGTGTCGCCGGTACAGGCCTTGAAGACAAAATTAATCGGCATTTTATTAGCATAGGCACGTGCTCGGGAAGAAAAATAAAAGCTCAGATAACTGCATGCTGGCAAGAAATCAAATGCGATCTATCATGCTTATTTCAACGACACCAACTGAAATTAATAAAATAAGAGGAAGTTTAGAAAACGATGTTGCAGCTGGTGACGATGAAATAAAAACTCTACCAATTAAGTGCACCACGAGCATAATAGGTCCTATGTTATCCCACATAATAAATACAATGCTTGGGTGCGGTATTTTTTTCTGATGAATTAAAAATCGCGAAAGTAAATTCTGTCTACTAGTGAGGTGGAGAGACATCAGTTAAGAGTTATAGGCCCATTTCAGCCCTCCCGGTTTTCTCAAAGGTTTTTGAGCGTGTAATCAACGACAGGATATGTAGCTTTTGCAAATCATCATATTATATCTCTGGCTCAATATGGTTTCCAGGAGGAAAAATCTCCAGAATCAGCACTCATCGACATAGAAGATAAAATTGCGGAAAATATTGAAATGTCCACATTTGGTTTCTTAATTAATTTAAAGAAAAAGCATTTGACACTGTACAACACGATATTTTACTTGAAAACCTTAATATATACGGTGTACGAGGAATAGGGCTAAAGTTAATTAAAAGCTATCTCACTGAACGCTACCAATATGTATGCTTAAATAATAAGTCATATAGCAAAATGAAAATACAACGTGGCGTTCCCCAAGGCTCTATTCTAGGGTCTCTGCTCTTCTTTGTGTATATAAACGATACAACGGAAATTCCAGGCTACCCTCAGATAATAATGTACGGAGACGACACTAGTGTTTTTTGTTGTTGTTTTTTTTTGCTGGTGACACAAAACAGTTGGTAGGTAAATTAGCCAATAATTATCTTTTAAAACTCTCAGGATGGCTATAAATCAATATTTTAAGTCTAAGTATGAGCAAAACTAAGTATGTAATTTTAGGTCGACAAATAAACGCTATCATAGCACTCTGAACATAACATTTGAAGGCACGTTGCTGGATCAAGTTAACGAGCAAACATTTCGGGGGTGTGATTTACTGAGGACCTTCCATGTTTCACTTATGTTAATATGCTCAAAACTGATCTATCCCGATTTACTGGAAGCATCTATAAAATACAAAATTTACTACCTACCTGGCTTGTGCAAGTATTATACTACTCCCTATTTTACTCCAAAATAAGCTATAGCATCTTGGTCTGGGGAACAACGACAACAACTAACTACAATAAACTAATTATCTTGCACAAGAAAATCTTCCGTATATATGAAAATTATAGATACAAAATATTTAAGCAGGCAGCCACTTTTTAATAAATATAATACGCTCAAGGCAGACCAGGTATTTTATTTCATACTCCTACAATTGATACACAGAAACAAACCCCAGACTACGCCAACAGATAATCTGAGCACGTTCAATATTCGAAATTCAATGCGAAAGATGCCGGCCATAAGAACTAGCTATGGCCGAAAGAGGCTAAATTTCAAGAAAAGTCAAACTTTAAACCGAAAAAGATATTTTTAAGGACTTACATAAACCTTTTTTTATAGTTTAAAAGCGATTGCAGGCGGAGGTTCATGGCAAGAGGGATTGCTTTTTCATCTGTGTAATGTTGCGAAAACTCTTAGATTGTTTATTTCTTTATATATAGGTGCTCTGATTTTTTGTGTATATCTTCATTCCTTGTTTCTTGATGTTGAAGTGTGAGAGTTTATCTCTTTTTGTTTTCTTTTCAAAAGGACACTGTTTTGTGGCTGATTTTAATGTTGTTGCTTGCTCGTATTTATTCTATTGCACAACGGAGGCATGTTCTGTGGTTTTCGGTTTTCAGTGTCTTTTTTATAAATATATATATATTTAATGATACATGAACTCGTGATCTTGACCTATATTTACGCAAAATTTCTCAAATATTTTGGTTTGTTCTCTTGTTTTGAATCGCTTTGGTAGATCGCAACATTTTTTTATATTGTATTTGTCATCTTTGTTACGTTGTTGTGCTGCACTGCTAAACTGTAAAAAAAAAGAAAGGGGGAGGGCGGAGATTTGTCAGGCACAAAGCTTTTATCTCTGCGCCTTACACCCCACGCCACCCCCCCCCCCCCCCCCCCTCGCCCTCCCTTTTACCCCACGAGGTAAAATCCGCGAACCAAATAAGGGCAAAAAAAAAATAATAATTGTAAACTTCGACCAGGTCGCCTACGCACTGACTGTTATTTCGGGAACAATCTCGGGTTTTCAAAAGAAAGGTCTCACCGAGATTTGAACTCGGATCGCTGGATTCAGAGTCCAGAGTGCTAACCATTACACCATGAGACCCAATCCTTCCGACGCCGGGAATCGAACCCGGGCCTCCTGGGTGAGAGCCAGGTATCCTAGCCACTAGACCACGCCGGAACGGAGACGTTCGGAAAAAAAAAATTGCTTTTCTTCTGGCGGTACTCCAGAAACGAGGAGGTTTCGAAAGACCATTCTACGATGAGACCCATTACAGCAGCTATATTGATCACCTTAGGGATGGGAAGATTTTTTTAAATTCATGTCTTGCTTACTTTTTGCTGTATATATTTTTTCAGTTGTTCGGAGAAAATAAAATAATCTGGTAATTTATTCGTATTGTATAAAAATCCTTTAAAACCTTTACGTTTTCGAGCCTCCAGTGCTCGCGAATTTCGTGAATTGGAAAAAGCAGAAACTATGAGGGCAAGCGAATATTTATATTTTCTTGGAACGCGAATACCAGCCTTTAACATTTGCAATAAACAGTGTGTTTAATTTTAATTTTAATATTTTTGTGTTTGAAAAAGGGCGAGAGTTACACGGGTGCCATCTTCATTATGCATCTATCAGACTTGGTGCACATAAGAGGAGAAAATTACCGACACAGTAACTTGGCTAATTATTCCTAATTTGTTAATTAACCACATAATTATTGGTTTTATTGGTTATGCTGCATTGTCATTATTATCGGCAATTACGATTGATATATTCGATTGATATATATACAAATACGATTGATATGCATACAATCGATATATTAAAGCGCAGCTCTTAGGCGCCCGTTTCCGGGTTTCGCGGCGTCGGCATCGCCGTCGGTGTCGGCGTAACCGCCCCGCTAAGTTTAGCGGGAAATCTAATTGGTGTTGAGGTCACGTGACGTCAATTTTCCCGAAAAATTTAGCGGGGAAAATAACATCACATGATTTCGTGTTACGTCACCCATGAACAAATTCAGTTTTTTCGCTAGATTTAGCGGGAAAACTGACGTCACATGACATCAACACCAATTCAGTATCCCCGCTATATTTAGCGGGGAATCTGAATTTGTGTTGAGGTCACGTAACTTCAATTTTTCCGCTAAATTCAGCGGGAAAAATGACGTCACATGAATTTGTGTCACGTCACCCATGAAGAGATTCAGATTCTGCGCTAGATTTTGCGCGCAAAAATTGACGCCACGTGACCTCAACACCAATTCAGGTTCCCCGCTAAATTTTGCGAAGAAAACGACGTCACAAGACTTCATGTCACGTCATCCATGAACAAATTTAGTTTCTCCGCTAGATTTAGCAAGAACACTGACGTCGCGTGACCCCAACACCATTCTGAATTGTACTGAGGAGGAGGAGGGGCATACCCTTCCCTCCGTACCCTCCCCTTGTCCTTCCCAAGAGCTGCGCTCTAATTTCGCGTCACAGAGATTTGTGAACGTCTTTAATTTTTTTTAATTGCTACAGACTTCAAGGTATTTATCTGATCAATATTTGCGTTTTTCACAAAATATATCAGAACTTGGCGTAGAAAGAGTGCCGGAATTCCCATACATATGTATTAATGCGTAAAATAGTGGCGTGTTTGTTTTGAGTGTTTGGTCATTATTTTGGCAATGAGACGTCGGCACATCTGCCCAGGACGCGCTTCCGAAATAATGACGAGGAGTGCTAAAGGACAACGCGACTCATTTTATGAACTATTGCGGACGGAAATTTCGACGCTTTTTCTCTGTACAGTTTCGAAGTGAGGCGACAAAAACGCGGAAATTTATTGATAAATATCTCAGAGACCATTGGTATTCCGAAATTGGTTTGAATTGCTGCAGCCTCTAACCGTAATGGCCGTGAATTTCCCAATTGTGACATGGCCCGTAAAGTCAATAATTAAACAAATATTTAACAGATTTTAGTTAGCTTCGCCAGCTTACCGCCACCGTTATTCCCTCATCTAATGTAAGCCTGATAAATACACAGAAAAGACGGCACCTGCGTAACTCTCACCCATAAAAATAATAAGTATTAATTAAAATCACACTTTGTATAAAGGTCGCGAATGTGACCTCCCTGCATAATTCGGAAAAAAAAAAAGAAAACTGGGACCGCGAAAATAAAACGTTTACATTATTTAAAAAAAAAAAAATGTTTTCTTTATTTTTCTTTTTAATACAAGCACAAATTGTTCAACGCATAATTTCAAGGAAAGTGAGTTAAAAAGTTCGTACTAAAACATTGTTTCCAACACGATTCTGTGGATGTAAAAGTGCAACTCAACTAGGTTAAGACAGCTACGAGAGCCCTGTTCATCTAAATATCGTCCCATTTCTCTTACTAGGGATTGTTGTAAAACTTTTAAGCCCATAATAGACATCCGAAATTCAGAAACATAAACATATCACCTTATTTCAGTCATTTGTTTATTTAATAATCATAGTGCTGTAAACATTTAGTGCAGCTATCTATTAATATACACAAAAAAACATAGGTGACGACATACACTCAGAGGCCATATTTATTGACATTTTAAAGCATTTCACAATGTATATTATAGTACACTAACGTCTATGCTAAAACAATCTTGACTTTTTCCATTGTTAAGCTCCTGAATAGCGCAATATTTAATCAATCGTACTAAGTGCACTGCCATTACCGATTGCTCACCATCAAATTGTCGTTTCTAATTCGGAGTCCCCTAGGGAAATAAATACTGTGCCTTAGCAGCAGCTTCTTTGTAATATTCGTAAATGACTTCACGGATCACATAGTGTTTAGTATTCAAATTTTCGCTGATGACTGCGTGATTTACCTAGATGTATCTAACCGAAATGATCAGATGCCTCTACAAACTGATCTTAGTTCCATAAACGTTTGGTGCGTAAAGTTGCCATTGACATTGAACTCCTTTTAAACTCGACTGATTTCTTTCACATGTGTACATAGTCCTCGTTCCTTTACTCACCCCCTGTGCTACCACCTATGCGGTCGTTTTTCAAATATCTTGGCCTTCACTTATCGAACGATCTTTCACAAAATACCCGTATAAAACATTGTTTCTAACTCTAATCACTCTCTGATATATTTTTGACGCAATGGAAAATTGCGTCGTCATCAGTAAGACACCAACATTACCTTAAAAAATGCTAGCTAACTTTGATTTACTCTCACTCAGAAGGAAATTTTCACGACTATCTTTCTTTTACAAGAATTTACCATCATAACTGTGATATCTAATGGACGGTTGTACTACGCAGACTGGATAATTCTAAGAAAATTGGAGTTTACAGAAAGGATTATTGTGTGGAAATTCAAATGTTTTCCGAATACTATTAAACATAAAACGAATTACCTGATGACACGTTTCTGATTTTATCTACTGACCATTGTTTAGATAAACTATCACGCGATAGTTGAGCGGAACAAAACAAAATTTTATATCTCTCAACGTGCGTTTTCAGACCGCTTATCCTGCTACACTGTGTTTGGGTCTGCTCTGCTTTTCAACATCTCTGGAATTGCGATGATTGATAAGATCGCAAAAAAATGCAAGTACTTTTTTATTTCCCCATTTGCGTAACGGATTGATATGTATGTTTTGATACTTTTTGCCGGTACCGAAATTCACTTTTCTTGGTGGCTTTCTTTCGATACCCATGTGGATTCCATTCGTTGAAGTGTTCTGATTTTGTACCACTATTTTGACGTGCGAACTTGCTTTCTTCTGTGTGATTTTGATCGAGTGTAATTTTCGTACAAATGTATTCTAACCCGCCCCCCCCCCCCCTCCCTCTGCAACATTGCCTCTTGGCGCTGCGGGGTAACATCTAATAAATAATAAATTCAATAAATAATTCGTTTGAGCTTAAAGGGGTGGTGCAATGATTTTATAATTAAAAGAATTTGCATCTCGTCATTTTTACGTTGTTTATCGTGTCCCGGAGGATAGAGAAAACACCTCCTTCATTAAAAATGTCGCGATTCCGCTGCATAATCGCAAAGCAAAAGTCGAGCTTTTCGCCCACCTGCAGCCCCAAGTGGCAGCCGAAGGAACGGCGAAAAGATTACGTGACCTCGCATGGCTCTAAGCTGCAGCATAACGCCCGCTAATGTCAGCAGAGAGAGGGAGAGGAAGCGTCCTCCGAGATAGCACACGGGAACCTACACGGCACTCCGAATAACGTCACTGGGAGTGCGACCAGGGGCCCTAATCTGGATACTTGGCAAAAAAGTCAGCGAGAAATCTGGCGGCCGTGATTGGCCAACGTCGCACTTGACCTTGCCGCCGGCCATTCAGAGCCGCCGGATTTCTCGCCTACTTTTTCGCCAAGTGTCCAGATTAGGGCCCCATGGTGTGACCCTGAAGACTGGGAGTGAGTTGAGGGGTGCCCGAAATGCCAATATTTATCTTTTTTTTTGCGCAAAAAATAGGACACGCAGGCAAAATCGGTTTTCTGTTCGTTACTTCAGAAGTGTCAGAGGGCAACTTCCACAAATCTTTGACCGAAGTCTGGAAATCCTTGCTCCCCCCCTTTAAGTCCAGACACAGGTAACGCTACGAGGTAATGAGACCAAGCAAGCAGCCTCAAAAGCGCAAGTCACTTTTGCCTTTTGTTTGTTTATGCTTGGTTCAGCGATGATAGAGCACGCGCAGAAACATGACAAACAACAAGATATGGTTCTCTTTTGACGCTGTCTAATCGGTACCATCATCTCAAAGCATCGGCTGCGTCTGGGCTTTTAAGATGAAACGAAGTTTACACCAACACAGTGTTTACAAACAAGCCCGCGTTTGCCCACGCCGGGTGTGGGCATTGCGCCTTCGCAGAAATCAGATTCGCGTGAGGGGAAGCTTCTGCCCATGCGCAGTGCCGACGGCAGCGCCAGCGAAGTGGCGTGACGTCAGACATTTGAGTCGGTCTATACGTGGCTTGCACATGACGTCATTTCCGATGACCTCCAGAAAAAAGGGGAAGAAGGAGCTCCCCTCTTATCACGATCCTCCTTTGTGCCTCCGGGATTTGCACAGACGTCGCTATTCTCCTCCCTGAAGATTATAGAAGATTAACCTGTCACTCGAAATTCTTACAAAAGCAGCTTCCCTCTCCTCCTTTTACATAGTGTTTCAAAGTATGCGATGTGACGTCAGTGCAAGGAGCCTATATGTTCCACTCCATTCTATTCATTTCGCATTGATAACGCCTGTAAAGATTTACCCATTTTGTTTCATTTGTATAGCAACTTGCCACTAAAAAAGGTCGGTTGAAATAACCTGCCTAAAAGCTGTAACCCAAAGTGATCCTGCCAGACTAGCAGAATAAACCATTCACGTACAGTTGAACTTATGTCCTATTCGTCTGGGGCACACCGCCCCCGTCCACTGCAGTAAACTCTTTCCACTTTAGTGCACGGAAGGCTGGCGAGGAGAGAAGGAAGCGCCTCTTTCCCCTCTAGCCTTCCCTGTACCACGAACCGCACTGCACCGGTGGGATGCGGGCCCAGACGAATTGGCCATTAGTAAGTAAGCGTCGACCAAAGTTTTATGGCTATTGTTTTTTTATAAATGTTGTTATTGTTTTGTTTATTTTGTATAACATATAGTTCGATGATTTGACGTTTTGTCGTTACCTGTTTTGGTTTCTTTTATGAAATCATGACGGACCACTCCTCCCCCCTTGTGTAATGCCCTTATGGGCCTTAAGGTTAAATGAATGACGATGATGATGATGAAGCCTATAATGATGATACAAGAAAAATAGCGTGCACGCAAAAAGCTAAATATTTTAATATAAATAGTGTTTGATTTTATTTCTAGCAGATAAAAAAAGGGATCAGAATAGGACTTGTGCCTTCTTCACAACGATCATTTATCACGCTCGACGGAGATTAGATAAGGGGATAATCATTATGGTTACTAGAGTAATTAGCTAACGTTTGGTATTAGGGGTCACGTTGAAATTGCAGTATTCAGGGCAGTTACTTCTTGAAGTCAGACAAATTAAAGTATTTAGCGGAACGGTAGCGGTATTTTAGATATTAATCGATGAATTTTCGCGTCTCTTCACCCTATATAAAAATTTCGCTTAAACAGAGCGCCTTATGCCCACCGCCCGCAATGACGCTTGGAAGACTGACGTAGTCGTCTTAATCATGTCGTCACTATCTCGGCAGCGTACAATATTGACGGCGTCCTTGATTGGTCCGCCGACGGCACAAGTGACGATGTGACTGAAATGTCTACAGGCTGTGTTCAGATAAGGACGGTCAGAGTGATTTCACGCCTATTTTTTGTTTTCAGTTAATTTGTTTTTTGTCAGGTAGAGAAATTTGTTTACACTACAGTAAACACCTTACTTTTGCAAGAAACTTTTTTGTATCATTTAAGGTGAGGTTGAAAACAGAACTTTCCCAATTGCGCGTTGACGCAACTTTGAATGCACCTGGAATGGAGAATACAACTGTCTACGTCAGTGGTTCTCAACCATCGATGTTTCGCGGACCCCTTGTGGATCGGCGGGGATTATGGAGGACCCCGTCTTTGGTGAAGGAAGGTGAAGGCTATAGGTTAAATATAATTATGATTTAATAAATAGATATAACTAAGCGCTATTGGGAAGTAGACTTCTCTTTTTGACATAACACGAGAAAACTCGCCCGAAAACTGAAACATTTCTTCACGATCTGAAGAAAGACAACTTTCATTGCCGGGCTTGACTGATGAGGCGGGGCTTCGCGGACCCCTAGAATGGCTTCGCGGACCCCAAAGGGTCCGCGGACCCCCATTTGAGAACCACTGGTCCACGTTATCAATTTTTTTATGCCGAACGCACACAAACTTCACTATGAGCATAATTTCAAGCGTATTTTATTTGATCATATACTTAAAAAGAAATAAAAAGGCAAACTTGGTTTCGTGAGCACTCTTTCGTAATAAGGCATTTTCCGAGAATTTTTACGACCCTTTAAAAAAATTAAACCTTTAACCTGATTTTTTTGTCCTGAGTTTCTAATACTGTAACTATCTTTTTAATTGCCCCCGAAATTTTCAAACAAATTTTAAAAAAAGTAAAAAAAAATTGTGCTTTAATAAGAAAATTAATCCTCGATTTTCTTCTAACTTTATTTGATGGATCCTTCGCAATCGGTAACTTTATATCTGGAAAAACATGTTGCATTATATTGTAGAAAATAAAGAAAATAAACGTGTAACCAGCTCAATGTTGCAGTCTATGACCGGTGTGTGTGTGTGTGTGTGTGGGGGGGGGGGGGGTTCTCTCCTAAACCTGTTCGAATTGATGTCAAGGCAGCCTGTCGCACTAAAACATTGAAATGTGATAAGTAGACACCTACCGTCTCTATCAAGTATACTCCACGCATTGAAACTAAACACCCGAAAGAGCCGGCGTTTGCAATTCGAAACCAGCGTCGGGAAGCCGACACACGAGATCAGAGCGACCGCAAGAAAGGAAGATTTTGACGCGGCCGCCAACGATCCAAGAGGCCCAAAATGCTTCTGTGTATCTTAGACATTTTATTTGTAAACGAAACAGCTAACATATTTTTGCGTTTCTACATAACAATATCGGTAATCTCAAAATTAACACGTGAGCTCTTTTATCAGTGTTGTGGCTGATACTGCCTATCAAATTTAGCTTTGCTGTGCGTTCGGTTCTTAGGGTATTGTATTTGTTTGATTATATAGTCACTGTGCTACCTTTCCATTGCAATTCTGCAATGCTTGTAGTTTACTGAAAAAATAGTTTGATTTTGTTGTCTTTGCATTACTAGGAACTTGCGACGTCACGGAGGCTTCTGCTCTGACCGATGTCAGACAAAGGCAATAGCAGATTGTGTTAAAAAAAACGGCAAAGGAAAGCTAGGTTGCGTAGTTACTCAACGTCGGAAATTCTTCTTCTCCGTGTGTGCTAGGGCGCTACTCAATTCGCTGCCATCAAAGGTCTTGCAGGATCTCTCGCGAAGCCTCGTCCACCATCGAAAAAAAATCTGGGATTTCGCGCAGGGGCAAGAGAGTGTGGGTTGGAGGGGGGAGAGGGAGGGGGGCGGTGATAATGTGTTTCTATAAGAAGGGAATAAGGACACATGCTGAAAAAAACTGCACTTGTTTATTTGAACTAGGTACGCTCTTGGTGAGAAACGGTGAGCGTAGCCATTGAATGTCGCAAGCGACATAGTAAAACACCTCCACAGTTGTATCCACTCAGAGTCTGCACACTATTGTATGTACAAGAAATTCTGTAGAGTTAGTATTTCATATTTTCACATGTGAAATTACTGGATTCCAGGCACTCTATTAGCCTTCTTCCGCTCTTACGTTTTTTTTTTTCTTTCGAAACATTTCAAGCTTTTTTTTTTCTAACATGCAGCAGGCAGCTAGTGACATGCTTTTGCCTGCTAGTGACACAAACGCACCTGCGCCTTGCGTGGCATCAGTGGCTGGCGTCCGTAAATTGGACAGGGTTGTCTGATGTTTCACAAGTCCCTCTACGTTATCGCATGCATTCTTGTCGTGCCCTGTTGTCGAAAACATCCACCTCGTCATTTGGAGTTCACTTCACTATCCTTGCAGGCAAATTGTGTTCCGGTGAGTGCATCTCGAATTGCTGAATGTTCAACGTGTTGTGAGCTGCCCCTTCATTTGTCGTCGCTGTCGCCTCAGGACACGTCCGCGGAAACTCTCGTTGTGCTCTGGAGTACAGAACTGGAGCCACATTTCGGGTTCACGCGTAGACAAGACGCGAGGCAATCGGAAAGCGACGGCAAATGGTTTAGATAAATACAAGTTATACAATCACACAGATAATCACAAATTTCGAAACGGGAGACAACACCCAGAGTGAACTGCCGGAGAGAGAGACAAAGGTTGGAGCGAGATGCCGTAAACGCCAAGGCCAAACAAAGGGGGAAGGTCAGAGAGCAAGGAAAAGGAAAGGGGGGGGGGGAAGGCTCGCGTTCATGAAAAAGACGACAGAAGTGCTAGTGTCCGAAAATTAGTCTGTTGTTTAAGCCATCGGGAATTCAGTGCGAAGATTAGGCATCAAGCGGTTTTCTTCGATTCTGCGAGTGCGAGAACGGAGGAAGCAAGATTTAATAACCCAGACTCTCACGTTAAGTTTGTGGAGCCCGTTACGGGAAGCGGGGTCGGAAACGTGTGTGGAGAGGTTAAAATCAACTTTGTTGTCGAGCCTCAGAGTCCGCAAGCCGGCGGTACTCAAGGAAGCTCACGGAAGCTCGCGCTGCAGAGCCGAGGGATCCTGGGTGCTATACCCGCCCCTGGCCGCTTCAATCTGGATGAGAATCGTACCGGCACCCGCTCGTATAATCACCACTGCGTGATGCACGTTAAAGACCACCAGGCTAGCGGTCGACTGAACTGACAAAACGTCTCATCTTCCGCGCAAATCCTGGCGCCACTCTGAGTCAGAATAACATTTCATTGTCTCAACATCCTCATCACAAATTGATTTTTTTAAAGATATGATCATCTGGAATTTTGTGCTTAAAGTTAAGGGGAGGAGCGACATGCCTGCAGGTAAGGCATCTGGGCGCGTTGCAGGGTGTTCTACCGGCTGACTGCGAAGAAGATCGAGGGGTGGCGGAGAGAAGACGGCTTTTTACCAGGAAAGCTTTCAAAAGATCGGCCGTCCCTAGCGATTCATTGAGAAACTAATCAAACTATTTGGTCACTAAACTACATACATCAAAGTAGTACACTGGAAAAGTAGCGTGAAGAACATACAATCAACCGAGTACAATACCCCAAGTACCGAACGCGTTGCAAAGTTCAGTTTTCATGGGCAATATCAGCAACATAAATAAACAACACAAAACGACAACTAATTTGTTATTTTGCAGTGTTCTATTGTGCCTTTTAACAAAGACGACCAAATAAGGACGCCGTGGATTGCGGTGCTCGAGTGTCACTAGTCGTAAGGACAGAAAAACCAACCCTAATTGAGTGCAACATAAACAAGGTTACACTTCATTATTTTTTAATTTTAGAAAATATAATGCAGTAGGGTTTCGCAGATATGAAATTACCGGTTCTGAAGGATCCACCGTATAAAGATAAAAAACATAGGATATTTACTTTTTTTTTTGATTGAAGTTCACTTAATGCTTTTACTACTTTTCAATTTTTGGTAAATTTTGGGCGCGATGAAAAATATAGTAAAAGTAGTAGAACGCTATATATTTTTTTTGAAAAGTTACTAAAAACGGTATACTCAGGGCAAAGAATTTCAAGTTGAAGGTTTAATTTTAAAATGTACTAAAAAATCGCCATAAAATACATATTTCTGAAGAGTTTCTCAAAAAGCCAAGTTTAATTTTTTATTTCTTTTTAAGTATAGGATCAGATAAAATAAATTTGATTAACTCTAGCAGTAAAGTTTGTGTGCGTTCGGCATAAAAGATAATAACGTAGGCAATTGTATTCTTCATTCTAGGTGCCTTAAATTTCGTGGCAACGCGCAATTAAGAAAGTTGTGTTTTTAACCCTAAATTAGATGCGATGTTTTTCTCACGAATACAGAAGGAAGTTTTTTTGCAAATATAAGGTTTTTTCCGTTGTGTGAACACATTGCTCTACCTCATAAAAAGATTAATTGAAAATAAAAAATGGGCGTGAAACCACTATGACCGTCCTTATCTCAGCACGCACTGCATCACTCTTCTAACCGTCATTTTGGACAGGGCTTGCGGTCTTCTTTTTTACGCGCCATTTTTAAATAAGGCAACCCCCCCCCCCCCCCCAGATTCCCGCATTGATTGATTAATATCTTAACAACCATTACAGTTGTGAGTAGTGCTCGTGTTTGTAATTTTTCTTGTGTTCGTTTTATTAGAGCTTTTAACCATGGTTAAAAACAGCACCTGTTTGCAATTTTTTTAAAATTAGTCTGGCCTCCAATAGTCATTTTTGTCAATTACTATTGGAAGCCCGTGCAAGGGCGCCCTGACCCCTAAAACAAATAATTAAAATGTTAATGTACAAACTTTAGTTAATCAGTCAACATATACCCTTACGATTATTCCCTGATATAATGTCCGCCGGACCTGATAAATACACCGTGAGGACGGCGCTCGCCTAATCCTTACCCCCTCGTAAAAAAACAGTTCGAATATAAAAATAAGCGCCCAGTTTATTAAAAATAATGGTTGATGGTATAAGAAAGAAACTTGCTTGTTTTATTCCATACATAAAAATACAGTCAAACGAGAGGGGCACGTGTGGTCGATTCTTATCACCGCGCATAATGCTTCTTTTTTATTTTTTTTTTTTTAAATCCCAAAGTGTATTCGACTAATTTCTGGTGTAAAAAGTCTGCACATTTTTCGCGGGTTTCGAATGATGGCGTGCGATTCAGCAGTCTGGATTTTGGACAAAACATTAATGAACACAGCTTTATCCGACGAGCTTTATTAGATTTTTTTTCCTATTCGATGGCGGCAAGTTTAAAATTTAAGAACTATATGAACGGTAAGAATATAGGCTGCGTACTTGAAATCTGAGTTTATACACGAACTCATCTCTGTTACGTCACGGCGCGGTTGTGGCGCGTCGGGCCCACTTCCGGTCTGGGGCTGTGGGCGGAAGACCCCATGTGAGACGTGTATTCCTGCATTGTTTTGGAAGGAACCTGACGAAAACCTGCCTTTTCGTCAAACCACCGCGACTGGGGCTGTACCAAAAGAGTCGAGAAAGGTTTGAAGGTCAGTTTTCATGTGCTCGGTTCGTCCGAGAACGTGGATATGTGCCGTGAAAAGGGAAAACCTGACGCCGTCGGACCACGATTGCTTGGGCGGGGAGCACTTTGGGTTGAATTCACGGATACTTGGGGTCATCAGATTTATATGTTTAGTTCCAACATGAACGCCGGAAAACCGTCAAGTTGTGCGGACCACCTGCGGACTACGTTCAGTGCGTCTTCAAGTTCAAACGGCCGCCTGATCTTTCGAACTGTCGTCTGCTCTTTCAAACGTTTCTCCTTGTCGTCTGCTCTTTTAGGCGACACCGGCCCGTAGACAAAACGTGGGCCCGGTACTTGCGTTAAGAAGTAAGTGCGGGCCTCATAAGGCTTAAGTATGAAGGTTGGTAAGCAGGCTCGATGTAAAGAGTAGATACAAGGAGATGTTGATCATTGTTACCAGTGGCCATCACCGACTTGTTATGCCTGATTCACATGGTCCGATTCTGCTTTAGATTTTCAGTATCGACGTCGACCATCTCAGCTACGGTTCACGCTTTTGCAGCCCGAGCGACGTCGCGACTGAAAATTGCGAGCGAAATCTCATCATGCGAATCAGGCTTTAGCGTACATTCCGCGGCGTCCACGCGGAATGAATCACCGCATGTCACATTATTGACGCGAAGGTTTGCGGTGTAACGAGCCTTATTAATTTCGCTGAGGCCGCTCAAGTAGTTGGGAATTGCAAGGAAGACGTAGAATCAACAATTCGAACGCCAAAAAGGGCAGGGGGACTCACACCGACGCCGATAACATCGCATTTCAATGGTTTGTTTATGGGCGACGGCGAGCTTCTTGACCACACCCCCATCGCGCATGCGCGGCGCCGGTGGCGTCCGCTAGGGGCGCTCCGGTTTGTTTGTAAACATGAGTTGGTGTATACTGTTTAATTTTGTCAGAATTCTCTGAAACTTGGCGCGACGGCCCAGAGATGGCGCTAGGCTTCCAGGAGTTTGGTGAGATTAAAATATTTCGCGCGGAAATCACATTTTCGATCGAGGAAACGAACATACGTCATTCTGATGCATGCAAAAATATCAATTCTTTTTACGAACGGCCGATGGATTTTCTTTCAATAAAACCGTCTGTCTTCGTTACATGCAAGTATCATAGACGAGTGCGGGTGCATATGACGCAAGCAATTTGAATAAATTGAAAAACACCTAAAGTGGATATCACCTTAACGAAGCACTAAACATAAAGTAAAGTTGAACGTTAGAACTAAAAATAAGGAAAATATACGAGAACTATGACGACTATTTTATTGACGGGATTAGGAAATGTTAATATTAGGAAACAGTTCAACTAAACACAACACACATTGTTCTTAATTAAAAATTTGTCTTGTGTAATCGCGGTGTGTTTCCTTTTTCGTCTTTTCTAATCAAGTGAAATTAACCAAAAACATTTTTACGGAATATGCAATATAAACCACTTCGTAAAAGATGATGCAGGCTAAGATATATTAGAGTTTAAAAATAAGAATCAAATCTAGCGACATTTAGGTACTGTGTTCACATGAAATCTGTAGTTTTATCCTCCGATAAGTTGCGTTAAAGGGTGAAAAGATTTATTAAATGCACCATTTTAACCAATTTAAGAAATCATACTAAAACGCAAATATTCGAAAGCCACAGTCAACACACACAAAAATATTATCAAGTCCTTTTGACGCTTCAAAAGCGAGCTGGAAATGTTCATGCAGAATCTAGTTGGTTTACACATTATACACCCTGATTGAGAGAATTACTTTAAGCAGCAAAACTATATATCTCTTGCAAAGTCACAATTTAGTTGCGCAGTTTTTTTACATTTATAGGGCTCACCTAGTGTGAAATGCAGCATTAATGTTAGACTTACAACTTCCTTTAGATATACTCCGATTTCTTTCACAATTTCACCTTCATCTCTCTGAGCGAACGGTACTAGCTTGCCTTTATAACAGCCCTGAGCGGATAACACTTTCATCAACCACATCCGATCCGCATCTGCAGACTTTGTATACGCATCCCAAACGCATCCGAAATGTTCTGAAATAATTGTATCCGGATCCGATTCCGAATCCATAGACTTTGTTTCCGCATCCAAACGGCATCCGCGAAATTCGGAACCATCCCACCCTCCATCCGCAAACTCATTTTACATCATGAAGTCAAGGATGATTACAAATTGAAAAAAGCATCTGGATGGTTACTATAAGCTGTCTGCTTACCTTTGTAGAGCGAACTCTTCGTTTCATAATAGGGTGAATATAATTTTATCGCAATGTGTTTTATCGTATTTAAGAAATAAGCCGCGTCATGCAATGATCAAGATACCCCACAAGTTACAACTCTACACACAACTATAGGAGACGAAATCACGATAGGGGAGCAGGTGGCTATTGTTCTGGCCATTACCCAGCACCCCGGTTACATCATCACGGACTCTCAAGTCGCTTGCATGCATACCTATGTGGTTTCATTTGCCCGGAGGCACGCCAGATCCTCGACAGCCACCAACCACGTGAAAGGAAGCGGACCATCAGCATCATCTGGACTCCGTCCCGTACTGAGACCGAAATTAGGGGTAATGCCCGAGCCCATCACTTGGCAGGTGAAGAAGCTTACGCCCGCGCCATGGTTTTAGGGGACGAACACCCAGATAAAGCAACCGAACCCACCCACCCCAGTCATCGCCTACAATAACCTGACCACTTACTATCGGGAGCAAGGGCGCACTCTACTACCACCTCATCATACGCTTGACAAAGGAACAGGTCAAGTGGCGCCTGCTCCAAACCAACACTTACCCAACACCATACAGACTCAACCTTCTTTACCCCCAGCTCTACCCCTCACCCACATGACCCAACTGTCAACAGGACCGAGGCACCATCTACCACATGGTCCTGCCCCGCCCGAAACATCCAAAACTACAAAACGCAGCACGGCTTCAAAACCGCCTCAATTCCTGGAAGATGGCCTTCAGAGCCTCGGACGCGGAAGACCAGCGCCAGCTAGTTTTCCTAGCTGATGAGGCGAGCAAAGCCAATGGAACCCCGGACATAGGGACCACCGCAGGGTGAACACACGAAGTCATCCTTGATGACCTCAATAAAGTTGGTTCGCTCTTTTCATCAGATCATGTAGCGTCGGCCATGTATGGACTTCTAGCGAAATGGGAGTATAAAACGAATGGGACAAGAAAGGTTGAACGATAGAGTGAGTATTCATTTGTTCGTGCGCCTCGCATATGGTTCAAGCTGTTTTGACCCTGTCTCTTTTGGCACCTTTTTAAAGACTCCAAGCTCAACCAGTTGGCTCAGTGAACCACTTTCCTAACTCAAAGTGAGTCTCCCGCGGAAAGAAAAAAACTGTAATAAGCCAAAAAAGATTTATTTCACTATATCGATTTGAAATTACTTTGTTTTAAATGTATTTTTACGTTATGCATTTTTATTCCTCCTGAAAGATTCATTATCAGTTGTTTCAATGAACCAGAATCTACAAAAAAATAATAATAAATAAAAATAAATAATAATAATAATTTTAATATAATAACAAAAATAATAAAATTGAAATAATATACTTTATTTCCATCAAAATTTGATGGTGGAGATTAAGAAACCACAAACAGTTGTCAATGAAAAGTAATAAATTTTAAATTCAGTTACACATTCCTCAAACGAAATGTAACAAGGTGTGGATTTGGGCTAGTTGGTTTTACATAGCTTAAGGGAATAAGCAATTACAAACAGCGCGAAAAGACGAGGACCAGACAAAGAAGTAACACGGACGCAGCGCTGTTTTTAATTCGAAGTATGTACCAACTCGCCCAAGCCTCAACTTTAGAATAAGCTAGATTGATGCAGGTCTCTTTTGTATACCAGTGAAGGAATTGGAATCAGTCACACGGAAATGGCCAAAATAAAAGCATTTCGTTGTGTTTCAACCACGCACACTTTAAAATAAAGGTCTCACCGAGATTTGAACTCGGGTCGCTGGATTCAAAGTCCAGAGTGCTAACCATTACACCATGAGACCCAATCCTTCCGACGCCGGGAATCGAACCCGGGCCTCCTGGGTGAGAGCCAGGTATCCTAACCACTAGACCACGCCGGAACATAGAGAGCTGAAAAGCGCGTGCTTTTCCTCTTTCTATACTCAAACTGCAAGGGGAATTAAAAAAAAGAAAGGTCTCACCGAGATTTGAACTCGGATCGCTGGATTCAGAGTCCAGAGTGCTAACCATTACACCATGAGACCCAATCCCTCCGACGCCGGGAATCGAACCCGGGCCTCCTGGGTGAAAGCCAGGTATCCTAGCCACTAGACCACGCCGGAACGGGAGCACCTTAAAAACATGTTCATTTTCTCTATGCACACCATGCGACAAGACCGGCGCGCCGCCCCGCTGCCCTTACCGAAGGAAGGCTGTCAGAACACGAGCGAAACGAAACCACGCCGCGTACATTGGTACGAATTGAAGTTGGAGCGGTGCGGTTGCGGGGGTTTGACAGTATGAATGTCTGCGTCGTTAATGTGATCAAAGTTACGTTATAACGTTACCTGATCACGTTACTGTGCATCTTAACGTTACGTTCCAATTAATCATGGTGTCGCGTGCCGACACGGCTACGTTATGGTGACCTCACTTAAGTGCTCCAATAGTTATGCGCCGTGTCTTGTGGGGACAAAGCTTCAAAGTTTTTCAACTCGTCATTGTTTTGTGGGGCAGTCACAAAGATGGACTCGCGTCGTACGACGCAAGAAATTTAATCTCCCGAACATGTCTGCCATTGTATCGGCGCGGCTTACCTAAAAAAAAAGAAAAGGAAGTAATTTGTTTTTCACTACTCTTTTGAAACACGGAAAATAATTTTTCTATCCGCACAATCACTGAAAACAGAATAAAATAAAAATAAAAAATCACTGTAAAGTTAATTACATCCTGAAGTGGAGTTCACCTGAAAACGTTTTTTGTTGATATAAACCAAGTAGTACTTGAACAAAAGGAGCATGATTTGCTTGTTTATTTTTTTTTATGTGCTGTAATATTTAAAACCGCCAAAGTTTATATAAAAACCCCGAAGAATCAACTCCCTGCTTTCCGCCAGTCTTTTTTTATCAGTTTTGTACACACGGTGCCACTGTTGCCATTTCTTCTGGGGCCGGTTTCAAACAACGTATTATTGATATCTCAATTGCACAAAAAATGAAGAGCAAAAAAAAAAAAAAAACAAGAATTAACGATGTAAAATTATGGTTTATGAGCTCGAGCACAGTTCGCGAGTTGTTCATGAGAGTGAGTTTTTCGTTTGGTATTAGAGGGCGTAAGGCGGGGCATAATCTAAAAAAAAAAAAAAAGCGGCATGCTCGTGTAAGACAAAACATATATATACTGACCGATGTAAGATCAACCTCACATGTACAATTAGATCTATCTGTGCCTGTCTCACTCAGCCACTCTCTTTGTCGGTCTGTTTGTGTGCGCGCGCATGCATGCAAGTTGTTTGTTTGCTTCCCTCGCATTCTTATATGCTTGCATATACAGGGTGTGTCACGAAAAGTAGACAAACTCGATATTGCGAGAAATACGCGTCACAACAACAACAAAAAAAAGCTTGTGTCGTTTTGGTTCTGGGCCAGAGGCCCATTTAGGAAAATGAATAAAGTTGGGGATAATTAAGTTGTTAACTATTATTCCCTAATAACTTTTTTAATATTGTGCTTAAAGAGTAACTGCAAAGAAAAAAAAAGTGTTTTTGAAACAGCCTAATTGGGACAAGCATGTCACAAAACAAATCTTCCGCGAAAAAGCAATTTTTTTTAGCAATATTTACGCCACAGGACGTAATTTAGCCGGAGTCACAACCTCTCCACATTTGAAACTCCCGCTCTTTCGACGCGCGCGGAGTGGCTGGTATACGTCACTCTGTGACGTATAATACCAACTTTGTGGCGCGCGATTTATAACCGACGAAATAGACACAAACTAAAATCAGTCCCGCGCAATAAATATTGCTGCAAAAAATTTTGTTTTTGTTGGAAACATTGTTTTGTGACATGCTTGTCCCAACTAGACTGTCTAAAAATACACTTTTTTTCTTTGCAGTTACCCTTTAAGGGCATGGTTTCAATTAGAAAATAGCTCAGCATCATAAAAAACACTAAATCAACAAATTGCAGAACGATAGGAGGCACTCGCAGCATTTTACGGCTTTCTGAAAAATCGCACGAATTCGACGGGTTTTTAAGTTTCAGTTTGCAATCGGAGCGCTTCTCGGCTCGACAGCACCGCGCCCCGTGGGGAAATAGTGCAACCAGCCTCTGCTGAGTTCCTTGAGGACAGCGCACCAGAGGTTGGTGGCACTATTTCTCCACGGGGCGCCGTGCCGTCGGGGCCGAGAAGCGCAGGAGACTAACACATATTGCTTGTGTTGAGCCTGTTTTATATACTTTCTTGCTCGATGTTTCTTTTTTTTAATTAAAGCAAAATAAATTTTCATAGGCATCATTAAATTACGGACAAGCAAAAATAAAAACGTATTTCTGATATTAGTTTTGAGGGAAAGGATTTTTGTGAGAAAGGCATTCTTGCGGTAAGTCATCGTAGTGACATTACTGTGGCTTAGATCACGATATAAATAATCTTGATTTTTTTCTCCACCCTGAACTCAATGGATTCGTGGTAGAGTAAATTCAGAATATCAATACCTCTTCGATATTGTGAGAAAGTGACAGTGGTTGCACTTTCTATTAACCGGGAATGTTTCTCGTCGGCAGACAGCCTGCAGTGTGATTGATAGAAGACGTTAAGTTTACTTCCTGGGATATATAAAAACGGAGAATAACTAGATGACCTTTATATCAATAAAGGGTCATTTTCTTACGAATACACACTGAGTTCAGCGGCTTAATAAGAAGAAAGCAATGTAGCACTTTATGGTCATTAATACCATTCCTAAAGGTCAATGAATTAGCTAGACGAGGATTGGTGGTAAATACTAAATCAAGAACGTTTGAATTGCTGTTGGTGATTCGTGTAGGGAAATAAACTAGCTGGACGAGACTAAAAGAAAAGCACACGTGGATAAAATCGCGGTTTACATTCGCCTCTTCCGAACAAGTTGGCGCCAAAGTATTCCAGCTTATACCCTGAAGGTTAAAGTAACCGAACAGAGAAAATTGGCTTATTGGAATGATGCACGGCGAACAAAGACAACTCGGCACGAAGTAAATTGCAAAATTTAGAATAAGCATTGGGTGAACGGTAGCAAACTCCAACTAAAAACAATCCCAAAAAGTACTTAAAATATAACTTAAACTATATCCAGAACATCGTGACCAGAAAGCATTCGACTCTGAATATTTCTGTTGATTACGACAATAACACCACGGCCTTTGCGGTCTGCTCGGTCACATCGGTAAACATTAAAGTCGGAAAAATCTGGCAGTATTTCACTGTTATTAGTCTCAGAATTAAGCCGTGTCTACGATAGTAAAATGACATCCGAATTACAAGAACTTATCTCTAAAGTCAAATCATCAAGCTTCGTCAATACACCGAGCACGCTAACGTAAAGAACACTGATCACGTTTAGCGGTTCAACCGTATCAGTAAGCCTGTTTCTTTCGGCCAGGGGGCGCAAGCGCACCCGTATGACACGACCATGTAATGCTTGCATCGAGCATAAAGCGCCACTGGCGCCATTCCTGTGTTCGATTATGCACGGGCCACGGTTGGCAAGGTTGGTTACAAGCCTGCGTCGGCATCTCTCTTCGCGCGGTAGCAGAGCATCTGAAAAAAAAAAAGAAAAAAATTAAATAAACGAAACAAAAATGCAGCTCGCGCTGTCCTATCAAAACGATAAGAGAGATTTTCTTGCAGCTTTTTGTTCTTGTTATTGAATTTTCCAATTTTTATCTGGCAACGAAATTCCGGCAGTTTCGCGTCCTCGAGCGAAGTGAAAAGCCCAATGACGCGGAACCGAAACGCGACCGAGAAATATTCTATTTTGCTCGATAGAGGCGCTGCCCAAGCGTGAAAGTTACATGCCCATCGAAGCGCTTCCCGCGTTTCTCCACCTTACAAGTTCCCTGAGAGTGTCTGACTGAGATTCATATATGAACGTTCTGGGGCCAATATAAAGTTTATCAAACCGTAGATTAATGTGCGAAGATTGCTGTTTTGGCAAACGTGACAAGGTTATGGCGCGCAGTACGAGCATTTTCGCAGAATTCTTCCGAGAGTGAAAGCGAACTGCCCTTCAGCCAAAAATTGCTTTGTAGCAGTTGGTGTTTACCTTTGAATGACAGAAACCAAAGTTGTTGTTGGTAGGTATTTGTACCTCTTAAAATACGCCAATCTATGTGCATGCTCGATGTTTGGACTTTCTAACGTGGTTCTGAGTTTTTGTTTTATGAATTAAATGATGGCCGCGACTCACTGTGCGTTTCATAAATACCTCGAAAAGCTTAATTATTACGGCGGGAACGGTTTCCCACTCAATGATAGAAGCGAGGCTGTCACTCTATGGCCTGTTCGGCGAGCGTACTTCAAATACCATATATTTCGGTTTTGGTCTTGGAAGGTGATAGGAGTTCATTTTCGGTGACTGCGATATCGTTGTTGGTTGTTGAGAATGAGGTATCTAGCTCTGTTTGTTTATCAAGAATCGATTTTATGCCGCATCTGATTGAATCTTGACCCTCCTCAAGTTTTAGCGAATTGTCGTTAATGTTTTTGTTTTAAAGCGGCCATTTTTGGTAACTCGAGCTGTGTTTCTTTGTCAGGGCCTGAGTTGGACTCAACGTCCCCAGATTGCATTAGCGACGACAAAATTACACTCCGGAGTCACGCATTAAGCAATGAAATAGCGCCCTTGGGCAAGGAAGCTTTACGAGGAACATTTTGATACATTTCTTGGACTGTTCGCAAACATGTAACAGGGTAAAGATTGCTGTATCAGCAGTGACAGTCGTGAACGTGCTCCCGTTCTCAGTCCGTTCAGGCGTGGTCAATCCGCTAGGATACCGTGCAATGTGTGCTTTTGCTGAGAGGTTGAACGTGCGTTTTCTGAAGGATTTTAGGTGCGTTAACGATTATCTCGTTGTTCTTGACTCTAAGAGACACTCTGAAAGTAGCTGCATAGCTTCTGATATTTTTTAGTTGTTTACGGAATGTTCGCCGGGTTTAAGCTTGACACATAAGGTGTCGACATGGGGAGTTTTACAATTTTCGGTCTTGCAGCTTCGTCCCCAGCACTTGTACGTTTGTTGGCACATAAGCCTCGGTCAAAGGAAGTACATTGGTTGTGTTAGGCACTTAGTGTTCCGGCGAGCAGACGAGGAAACAGGACCAGCTAGGTCGAGGATAGGAGCAAGGTACCCTCTTTTATTCTTCGTCTTCAAGAGTTGGGTCATTCCATGTCAAACAACACAAGCGTTGCTCTGAACCATTTCCGATCTAAAAAAAAAAGAAGAAAAGGTAATGGCTTTTTTGAACGTTTTTAACCTTTCGTAAATTATTTTGGCCGAAAATCTATGTTTCTTTATGGCGGGAACGTATTTTGAACTTTTAAAATGTGCATAAAACTAGACATCATTCAATAATTTAGTAAAATAAAAAATTTTCTTCGAAACACTTCGCAGTTTATTTTATGTAATTTGAACGGCATTGATATTTCTATGTTGTGATGATTATGAAATTTTTATTGTTAAAATATTTTCAAACAAAATTCAGCAAAACTACAAAAATAGCACATTCCTTAATGTTTTGTTTAATTATCGCTTTGCGCCTGACAATTATAACTTCTTTATTTAGAAGCCATATAGATGTATTACAAATAAAAAACGGTTGAACTAGTACAACAAAGTACTTAACATAATTTTGTTTTTCGAAATTGTGAAAAAGTCTGTTTTGCTGCTTAGACAGCCGTTTATTCTACCCTGAGGTGGTTCAAGTAAAAATACAAAAAAAAAATAATTTAGAAGAGAAGTTTATTGTTTTTTTATATCTGAAAGTTTAATCAAAAATGACTTTTTTCTAAAGTGAGAAAACAAATATTGAAGTTGAGCTCCCGCGTCGCAACCTGGCATTGTTTCTTAGCGCCTTTTCACCGCACAACACGCCACCTGTCACGAGAGCTGACACGAGAGCTGAGTAACTTTGCTCGCACGCAAGGCAGTTGCTGGTCGGGAGTGTGATTTTCGTGGGGGTTCTACGCATACGCGTTTTAGGGGCGAAGCTCCTTAGGGGCTAGCCATGTCCGTATGTCCGTCCGCCGTAGGCCGGTGTCGGGTGCTCGTGCTTCAGCTCGTGAGATCACGTGCTCACTGAGCACGTGAGCACATGCTGACGTGCTCGTGTAGGGTAAAAAAAAATTGAAAGAAAAGATGAAAAAAAAATTATGAAAAAAGAAAAAGAAGAAAAAAAAAAGAGTAGGGGGTTCTGAGATGCCATCCCATCTGTCTGCTTAAAAAAAGAAAAAAGAAGAAAACCACACATTCTCCTACTGCCATGAATGAAAAGGAACGAAAAGCTCGGCATGCAGCGCCTCAGCGTCTACGTAGACAGCAAGCTGCTCCGGAGACCAGGGCGCGAGAAGCTGCTGCACAGCGTCAAAAACGCCAAGCGGACCCGGAGTTGAGAGCTCGGGAAGCGGCGGCAAAGCGTCAACGCCGACAGCAAGCAGCAATACCTATGGCCAAAATCAGTATCATCACGACCACCCGAGCTTCGCCCCAATCAACATCATTCACCACGTGGAGATGCGGTCATTTTTTGACTTGCAATTGCCTTGCGTATGCAGTCACTGTTTACATCTAAAGACGCGCCGCGCTTTTCCGCTGCCACTTCCACTCGTTCTTCTTTTCGGCTGTAACGCAAACAACTACAGATATGAGGTGAAAATAGGGAGTTTGCGTAGATCGTTTCTGCCGTCCCGAAACGCTCTCCACAACCCGCTACGAGATCCGTTTTGGTAACCATTGTGCCGATGTCAGCCCTCCTCACTCCGAAACTTGATGCCCAATGTCGTCGGCATCACCTGACGGGGACGTCTCATATTCAGGAAACGCGATAACGAAAGAGCGAGCTCCCTACTGACGTTTTGAAAGGAAAGGACCAACGTTAAGAAAGTACCGAAAAACGAGGGGTATTTTTTGAAACGACCACTAACTATAGTGTAATCAGAAATGTGCCCAAGAAAGATTTTTGTTTTGTCCGAGTACGATGCTTCATCGATAGATGAAGCGAATCAGTTGACATATGAAGTCATTTTGTGGTTTGTGCAGATGCTGACGAGGCTAAGTAGAAAATTCGGATTTTTTTATTTCCAATACTAGGAGGATAGCTATGTCGTGTTCCCTCATCGCTAATGTGTCACCTGGCGGTAATAGATCGAAGGCTCTTTTCTCTTCACTCAGGGACCATGAGCGAAGAGAAAGGAGTCGTCGATCTGTGTACGTCAGGTCCTGAGCATCAATGAGGGACCACCTTTGGCCTGCGTTACTTCGTGGCCACTTGCACCGAGAGAGCTCGAAAGAACTGCAGTTTCTGGAGACCAACCAGAAATTTTTATTGTACGCACTGCACACAAAAGAAAGCACTCTTACCTACATGCACGATTCGGGGACATAAAGGTCAGTTCTTTCATGACGCAAGCCAGTACTGTATCCAGGCCAGTATATTTTTCATTAAATACTTTTTTACGCTGGTTTAGTGGCAGGCAAGAGGTGAATCAGGTCAACTGCAGATACATCAATGCACACTTACACATTTCGCTCGGATGCATGTCACATAAACAAAACAGGGCGAACGGCATGCTGCGTAAACTTTTTTACTGTTTCGTTGGTTTGCGAAAATCATGAATTGAACCGCCGAAACTAAACAAAGCTGGTAATAGATTAGCCATGAGTGAACACAACACAACTATCCTCCTAGTGTAGAAAATGAAACAATCAGAATTTTTCACTTACCCTCATCAGCATCCGCACGGACCGCAAAATGTCTTGCCTGTGTTCAGTGACCTGCTTCATCCATCAATACGGTACCGTACTCCATGAAACAAAAATCTTTATTGTTCAGGCTTTTTTATTGCAAGTAGTCTGTGGTCGTTCGCAACAGTACCCCTCCTTTTTCTGCCCTTAAGTACCGTCGGTCCTTTTCATCCAAAATGCCAGAAGGAATCTCCCTCTGTCGTTATCGCGTTTCCTGAATAGAAGTCCCCGTCCGGTGATGCCAACGGCGTCAGTCATCAAGTATCGGAGTGAGGAAAGTTGACTTTGGTACAATGGGCTCTATGATCCCGATATGCAGTGGCGACACGTACGATTGTTGGGAGTTTTCGTAAACCACTTTCCTCCCTCCGCTAAGCTAACCGCAACCAGACTTGAAATCGTTGCTTGAAAATTGTAATGAATTACAATCACAAATTACCGAGCTACAAATGTAATGGATTACCGTTACAAATTACTTTCGCTGAAAAGTAACAGATTACTTTACTCGTTACACTACAAATTACTTTCACGTTACTTTTTCCGTACACTTATTCAGAAAACAATAAAAACAATTTTTATATTTTTCAAAAATGTTTTGCAACACTACTTGTCCTCTCTCATACGTCCGTATTATGGTAGTTCTTGTAAAAGTAAGTTATTGTATTTAAGAGAAAGAGTGTAGGTGCACATTGTTCACCTGTAAGCTGACAAGGTACCGATAGCTCCAACCACAACTGCCATCCCGCTAGCTTCCGGCCCCCGGAAATGATCCCTGGAATTGTGTAGACAAAGCTAGCGGTGCGCATGCTCAGTAGCAGCGTCTACCTCAGCTACGAGATTCGGAGCTAAAGAAGCGATCTATGAAAGCTTCCATTTCACTTGGGCTATTCGCCTGTTATTCTCAAGAAAAGAAAAACTTGGTTCTAACGTTACAATGTATAGCCAACGCAGAATGCAGGTGTCCCAGCTTACCTTGATGCGTTTCCGTATATTAGAGTTTGTTGTTCTCGCTGATGACAATATGTGTGTGTTTTTTGGCAAGCAAAGTATGCACTGAAACTCTATGATTTTTCAACATCTCACTAAGAGATGGCCATGGAGACGACGGACACTCCATGACCGAATACTCGATTAGTCAGAAAAAAAGTGGCGGTTACGGGTTATAGATCGTTCATCGGTTCTCACTTTCATACCAATATTCGTGGAGGCCATGGGAGGGGACGTCATAGAGAGCGAAAGAAGCGGTGGCCATCGGTCTCACCAGACAATGGAGGATCACACCACTTTTACGCGTTCTCTTTCTCTCTCTGTCCGCACTCCTTAGATGGCCTAATCTCTCCCCCCACCCTTCACCCCCCCCCCCCCCCCCCAGTAAAGTGAGGAGTGGACTCGACCACCATGCCCAGACAAGTAAACTTAAAGAAGTATCGTCCGTACCCTCGAAGACGATGCTCTTAGCCTCGCGCCAAGCACTTTTCAGCCGTGCCTCAAGGGCGTGCAAGAACACAGTAGCGCACATCAAAGACAAAGAGAATTCGAACCCTTGTGCGAAGCTACATCGTCGATTTACGCGAGTTGTGAACCTGCGAATCGAGGGGATACGGACCCATGTTTGATGTCTGTGCAGGTGGCGGGAGACGTCGAAGAAGTTGAAAAAGGTGAAACGGTGTAAAAGGCAAAAAAGAAATAAACACGAAGAGCTTTCTCCTGCCCGGGAGAAGAAGAAAAACACTTGATTATAATGCAATTCAATGCAAAGGTGCAAGCGAGCTGGACAAGAATGGCGAAAATAATCCCTGGAGAAGGGGAACAAGAGGGACAAAGGACAAACACAAATCTCCAAACACAGCTAGGTGACTGGTGCGCGACCGAAAAAATCCGCCTGGTCCGGGTATCGAACCCAGGACCTCTCCATTACAGGTGGAGCGCTCTACCAACTGAGCTTACCAGGGGTTAGACGTCAGTAGAGCAAACGGGTTTTATCAGCTGCCACAAGTCTAACACCAACAAGGGTGATGCTTGCAATTTAAGGTTATGATTATAATGCAATTAAATGCAAAGGTGCAAGCGAGCTGGACAAGAATGGCGAAAATAATTCCTGGAGAAGGGGAACAAGAGGGACAAAGGTAGAGCGCTTCACCTGTAATGGAGAGGTCCCGGGTTTGATACCCGGACCAGGCGGATTTTTTCGGTGGCGTACCAGTCACCTAGCTGTGTTTGGAGATTTGTGTTTGTCCTTTGTCCCTCTTGTTCCCCTTCTCCAGGGATTATTTTCGCCATTCTTGTCCAGCTCGCTTGCACCTTTGCATTTAATTGCATTATAATCATAACCTTAAATTGCAAGCTTCACCCTTGTTGGTGTTAGACTGGTGGCAGCTGATAAAACCCGTTTGCTCTGCTGATGTCTAACCCCTAGTTAGCTCAGTTGGTAGAGCGCTCCACCTGTAATGGAGAGGTCCCGGGTTCGATACCCGGACCAGGCGGATTTTTTCGGTCGCGCACCAGTCACCTAGCTGTGTTTGGAGATTTGTGTTTGTCCTTTGTCCCTCTTGTTCCCCTTCTCCAGGGATTATTTTCGCCAAGAAAACACGATGGCAGACGACGGAGAGCCTACTCGGCGTTGTCTTACTTGATCTTTGTCTTTCGTATATTTGTACAGGCCTTGCCCGTTTTTCTAGTGGTTCTAGTGACCGGTCATACAAGAAGTCGTGTTTTCTTTTCGGCTATTCTCCCCTTCCTGATGTTTTATATTTTTTTGAACTCTATCTTTATGCTGCTGAATGTTCTGCTTGTATTGCTCCAGTTACTGTATTATGCTCATCTTTTTAAAAGTAACGAGTGGTCCGCTACCAATATTTTGTAACGAAATTACGTTACAAATTACTTCCGAAAAAAAGTAACGTGGCAATTACAAAATTACTTGAAAAACTAACAGTATACAAGTCATCCCTTACTTGTAACGGATTTACTTCCTAAGTCTGACCGCAACGAAGTATACCGCTACTGCACCTGCGCGCCTCTAGCCCTGACTGAAAAATCCCGGATCTCGTAGTGGGTTGCGGAAAGCATGCGGGACGGCGAAAACGATCTATTAAAGCACCCTATTATCACAACATATCCGTTGTTATTTGCGTTACACCCAAAAAGGAGGACGGTGGAAGCGGCCACGGCAAACCGCGGCGCGTGTTTATCTATAGGACTGTATACGTAAGGCAATTGGGAGTAAACAATTCGCATGCGTAGAACCCTCTGCGAACCCTCTGCGTGTGGGGGAGTGTTCGCTGATCGCGAAGAGCTATGGGCTGTCTGCAAGGCTTGCAGTTTATTTTGCTTACACCAAGCTACATTTATTACGCTGAAAATGTTGTAAATGAAGTGTTAAAAAAAAAAACGGGTATTATTTTTTTACGTGCGTTGGCCATGTGTGGTATTTATATTGTTCAGTAACTATTTTACGTTGTTTTATTTGTTCCTTGTATATGCTTATGTTGTGTAAACTGCGTGTGCGTGGGTAGTGTCGTTCGAGTTCGCGCTATGCGTGTTCATTCGTGCAGATACTTTCTTTTAAGCTAGCAGTTTTAATAAACAAGTAGGAAAATAAATATACAAAAACTTGAGGCACAAGCTATTCTGAGCTACCTGCGCTGACTACACAGCCACCAGTCCCGGCACATTTATTAAGATGCACTAAATCAATTAGTTTGCATATTATAATAAACACATTTTGAATTGTCAGAACGGTCACAAAGTATGGGTATATTCAGAAAGGTCTAGTCGAGGTTTTTGCTTCCATAAAGCAAACGAGACAAAACTATTGCATCGTTTTTGCCGACTTTATACTTACACCAAAAATACTGCCATGTTACGAGCTAAGGTTGGGCAATTGATCGATTAATGCTTTAATTGCGATTAATTGTTTTAACCGGTTAATCGGTTATGTTTTCACTAACCAATGGAAAGTAAAACTAAACACCTTCAACACAGAGACGTGGACGAGTACAGCCAAGAAAAGCAACAATGCCGATACCCGTCTCCAAGACGCCGTTCCGCTCCTCCCCTGTGCCCACGCACCCATCCCCCAGCGCTAAGGAAAACTGCTAGGAGAAGTTCAAGAGGCGAAAACTGCAAATTCTTCCACGCCTTTAAGTCCTCGCTCTTCTACGCCGAATATGATTGATATAGTTAATGACGCTTTGCCCATTCAGGCATTGGTCGACACCGGCGCTACAGTTTCTGTTCTTGGGGCTAACTTTGTCGTCGACTGAGAAAAGTCACAACCCCGTTCACCCCATTGATATAGACAACGAGCGACCTTTACGTCAAAGCCCACACAGTTTCAGCGTCTGAACGTAGCCTCGTTCATACCGAAGTTAGCAGTATGCTCAATAGGGGTGTCGTCACACCATCCGCGAGCCCATGAGCGTCACCAGTCGTCTTCGTCAAAAAGAGGGACGACAGCATCAAATTTCGAGTTGACTACCGGCGACTGAACAAGATCACGCGAGAAGACGTATATACGATGCCCAGAATCGATGATGCCATTGACTTCCTACAGGGCGCAGAGTACTTTTCATCCCTCGACTTCCGCTAAGAGTACTGGAAGATTCCCACGGCCTCCAGCGACCAAAAGAAAACCGCCTTCTTCACGCCGGGTGGCTTGTATCAGTCGGGGTGCCCTTCGGCCTGTGCAACGCGCCGGCAACATTAGAAACGCATGATGGACGAAGTTTTACGCAGCCTGAAGTGGAACATGCCTATGTTATATAGATGAATCAGTCATATTATCAACCTCATTTGATGAATACCTTCTACGTTTAGCCATAGCTCTCCTGCTTCCATTACGCAGGCCCTCAGCTCAATGCAAAAAAAAAATGGACTTGCACTACGCCAAATAAAGGTCCTTGACCACCTAGTGTCCATGGAGGGCATTCATCTCGATCGTGGTAAAATCCAAGCGGTCTCCGAAATGCTCACGCCTACCACACAGAAGGAACTCCGTAGTTTTCTTTGTCTCTGTTTATATTTCCGGCGTTTCGTACGTGGTTTCGATCCATAGCAGCACCCCTCCTTGACTTCCTCAAAACCACCGCGCAAACGTTTTCCCGGACATCACAGTGCGAGACTGTTTTCAATCAGCTGAAAAATATTTGACATCCGCTTCGATTTTCCGGCATTTCGACCCTGCTGCTTCATGGAACTTGTTACTGATGCCAGTGGCTTTGGTCTTGGATCAGTACTAGCGCAAACCAAGGCAAGCTACGACAGCAATGTTGTCACTTATTCAAGCCGGGCACTCAGAAACCCAAAGAAAAATTACACCGTCACCGGAAAAGAATGTTTGGCAGTCGTCTGGGCACTTACGAAGTTTCCTTCTTACTTCTGTGGACGACATTATAATGTTGTGATTGATCACCACGCCTTTTGCTGGCTATCGTCATTAAAAAAATATCTCACCGGACGCCTTGGTTGAAGGATGCAAGAGTACGACTTTGCTGTTTCTTACAGATCCGAACGCAAACACAGCGACGCCGATGGCCTTTCTAGATGCGTCATCCCCTCGGCAGTACCCGACTTATCCGACTCCGATAAATGCCCTCCTACCTTGTCAGTGCTAAATGTCGTCGACATGAAACTCGAGCAAGCAAAAGATTCTTGGTTATCGAAAATCGCTACAGTCGTCAGTAACCCTGGCTCCTCACAATACCGGTCGCTGCGAAGACCGGTCAAAACGTTTTTATATTCGCAACAATTTTCTCTACCGATCGATTATTTGCTAGTTAGCTGCCATTGGCGTCTTGCAATTCCACGCCAGTTACGTCGCGAGGTACTCGAATCTCTACACAACGACCCAACGTGTGCTCATGGGGGACTCTTCAACACCTACACCAGAGTACTTTCACGCTACTACTGGGCAGGGCTTTACCGCAGCGTTCAAAAATTGCCGCGATCATGTTCCGAATGCCCAAATCGTAAGCGGCCTTCAAAGTCATCTCAAGGTCTGCTCCAACCCCTGCCGTACTCTACAGGACCATTCAAGCTTGTTGGCATCGATCTTTTTGGCCCACTTCCTCAGCCCCCATCTGGTAACCGCTGGGCTATTGACGACACCGATCACCTCCCCCGTCACGTTGAAAATGGAACTTTACCTTAGGAAGAAGCGGAAAATATCGCCTTTAAATTCCACCAGATTGTTCTTCGCCACGGTGCTCCGAAAGAGCTTCTCAGCGATCAGGAAACTGTTTTTCTGTCCAAACTTGTTGAAAAAGTCTTACGTGGTTACAACGTGATCCATCGAACAGCATCCACATATCATCCACACACCAATGGCATGACCGAACGCTTCAACCGAACACTCACTGATATGCTGGCCACTTATTTCCCCAACCACCGTAACTGGGAGAAGGCCCCCTCCATTCGTAACGTTTGTAGTATATAATAGCGCCATCCAAAACAATACTCAGTTTCACAATTTTTTCTTCTCTATTGGAGGGAGGTCTCTTCGACGTTATATAGCCTCTTGCCCTATACACTCGACCCCTCTGAATCTCTATCACTCGCCGATTTTAAAGATCATGCTAAAGAATTCCGTCAACTTGCACTGACACGCACCATGCACCTACAAGCGCTTCAACACCACCTCCATGACGCTGTAACTGATCCCATTTCATTCATAGCCGGCGAACGCGTCCTGTTGTGGATTCCTCAGCATCGTCCCGGTCTTTGAGGGAAACTTTTCTCCAACGATGAAGGCCCATATAAGATGCTTCGCCAGACTTCACCAGTCAATTACGAAATCAAGCCAACCTCGCCAGCTACAGATCGCCGCCGATATAATCGCGAAACAGCTCACGTCAACCGCCTTAAACCCTATATCCATCGTACTAACAACCCCTAACAAGCTTCGCCAAGGTTGCTACCTCTGCAAAGGGGGCATTGTGATGAAGAGGATAATATTCGTGAGTCTGCGAGCGACGGCAGATCCTGAAAGAAAAGAAGAGGATCGGTTCCAAAGCAAGCTGATCTTCAAACGGCCATCTTCAACCGACTGTAAATAATAAATGCATTATCCCTGCAGCATTCCATCGTTGCCATACTAAATATAGCAGTGTTGTTGCGCAGACAAGGCTGGCCCAGTAAAAAAATTGAATTTATTTCTTGAGCTTTGAAATGTACCCCGCAAGTCAGCAAGCCTTATTTTTGATTCCCCGTGCAACTAACCTGGATTCGTACTTCAGACGCGGTTACAGGGTAACACGTCACGGGCTCACTGCAGGGTTCAACGTACATTTGTGCAAACATTCCCACTGTGCCCTCGCGAGTACAGTGCAGATAATTCAGTCGATCAAAACACAAAACAAAACTTCAAATCGATTTTTTTTTAACTTATGTGGACAGTTGCGTTTCGCGATGGTTCCGGCCCATGCAGACGCGACACGTGCACGCAGGAACTGATTTTTCAGCTCCGTCGTGCACGCGTGCATGCGAATGGGCTCATGAGCCCATTCGCAGGCAGACTTGCAGAAGCGTGAAAATGGATTATATCGGAATGTTCCTTTGTAAGCGGTCACAGACCCTAAGTAATAAAACAAAAATACGTGGCAGTGGACAGTTCACTGAGTTGTTATAATATACGCTAGAGGTTCAAGTGGCGCTAGTGTGCTGTCGCAAATTGTTGAAAGCAACCAGTCGAAAATTGACTTCCGGTAATGCATTTGTATGGAAAAAAGTGAGTGCATTTTCTCCCTGCACTCGAATATAAAAGCAAACATCTCGAATAATTCGTAAATACTGGGTATCTTGGGACATTTCCCACTCAGGCAAACGAAATAATTGGTCAGTTACCATAGAGTTATTACAATAAACGCTAGAGGCTCAGGTGGCGCTAGAGTGCTGTTGCATTTTGAAGCAGACAGCAAGCAGTCAGAAATTGACTTCCGGTAATGCATTTCTATGGGAAAAAGCGAGTGAATTTTCTCTCTGCGCTCGATTATAAGAGCAAATATCGCGAATAATTTGCACGTACTAGGCACATTGGAACATTTCTCAGTCACGCAGACGAAATAATTGGTCAGTTACAGCATTTTTAATTGAAATTCGTGGCATGAAAAACATTGTTAAAACCACACCGAACGTGTATTTATGTGCACTGTCAGACACTGTTAGCGCGAACACGACGTCGGCGCTTTTCAGCATGGGGGATATACGTGCCAAATGAACGAAGGACATGTGGAAAACCAAGAGAGACGGCAAGCACTATACGCAGTAACACTGAATAAGTAACTCCTTGTGCTTGCAGACGATCAAAATAAATTGAAAGTCACATAATATAGTCCGATTTGCAATAAATAAGTACTGCTTTATTCTTTCTGCTCATTAATATGTGCGAATATGCTTAATCTGGGTTCAAATCATCACCCGCACGCTCCAAATCTTTGCAAATAGGGAGAAGCCAGAGAACAGGTGCCCGATAAAAGCTGCCCGACGTAGGAAATAATAAGAAAACACACCTTTAGCAGCCCACGTACTTTATTCTTTACGTTTCGAACGTTTTTTTAACCACTCGTAAAGATGCACGTCGGGGTCATTTTCATATATTGACAGGACGGGCATATTAACAATATATAAGCACCAACGAAATGCTGGCGAACTTTGAACACACTTTACATTCCTTTCGATCGTTATTTTGCTTAGAATCGTCGCTCGTTTCTATATACCTGCCATGGAACAGAGGTTTGGGCCTGAAATATAGCGAAGTTTAACATCGTTCAGTGGTAAAGACAAAATGATGTAACTAAAGCAATATTACACTTTCACCATATTAATAAAGGCACATACTATCCGGTACAACCGAAAAAAAAGTTATTCATGTTATTTTCCGGCGGAGAGACAAAATTCACGCGCGTTTTCCCATAGGAATACACAGGCAGACTGGAAAAGTAGACTGCATGCTGTCTGCTTCAATTTGCTACCGGAAGTCCCGTAGACACTAGCGCCAGCTGAGCCTCTAGCGTTTATTGTAATAACTCTATGTCAGTTACGGCGTTTTAGTGCGAAAGCATTAACTGTCCCATGGAGCGAACCGACGTCATCAGCTTTTGAAACCGCGCCACACGGCACCTTCCCATGTCCCAATGGAGCGAAGCCTGTCGTCTGTAGCAGAAATCTGATGGATAGGCTCACATTGGCTGGCGCGCGTCATAGTTTCAAGGAACGAGGCTGCCATTGGCTCTCGCGTGGCATAGTTCCTACGGACGCCACCAGAGAAGCTCTCATAATGGCAACGCAACGCACGCAACGGCCCGGCCACCGGTAAGAAGTGCGGGCCTGGCCGCAGAGCCCGCACGGGCAAACTCCGAAGAGGCTGCACGGCCGAGATCGGCGCGGCCACTGCACGAGAGCGCGCGCTCGGCCGTCGGCCGCTACCTCGGCAGTAACCAAACGGGGCCGTCCACGCCGGTACGCCGCAGACGAACTAAGGGAACGGAAGAACGACATTCACGCTTTCGCATTCACAACTCAGAAGAAGTGCTTAGGTGTCATCTGAATTTTTATTCTAAACTATTAATTTTTCGATACTAACAAAACAAACAAGCACAAAACTCCCGCAAACCGTTTTAAACCGGTTACCTTTCTATCTTTTTCCAGTTAAGTTCCGATTCAGTTCCTAGATTACGGCGAAGATTTCGGTCCGGGTCAGTTCCGGTCCGGCTGAAAACAACAGTTCGGTTTGACACTCTGATCCTATAGCCACTAGACTACTATCCTGGAACGAAGAGAACTGAAAAGCGCGTGCTTTTTCTCTTGCGATACTCCGATTACGAGGAGATTCAAAAAGTGGAAGGTCTCACGGAGATTTGAACTCGGATCGCTGGATTCAGAGTCCAGAGTGAGACCCAATTCTTCCGACACCGGGAATCGAGTCCGGGCCTCCTGGGTGAGCGCCAGGTATCCTAGCCACTAGACCACGCCGGAACGAGAGCACTTTAAAAAACATGCCCTTTTCCACTGAACACTCCGTGCGACGCGACCGGCGCGCCGCCCCGCGGCTGTTATCGAAGGTAGGCTGTGAGAACCATGACCTCCGACATCCCGAAGCGCGTGGTTTGGGATCTCGAAGGTTGTTCCGCCGTACGTTCACAAACTTTCCCATCGATTAAGGCCGGTTGCAGGCAAATTTTATATCGGGGTTGTTTTTTAGGCCCTCCATAAGCTGGTTTGCTCATGTGTTGCCACCAATAGAGCTGGATGTTTAAATACGAAATATGCAGTAAGTAACCGCCCGGCCCTACGTCGCCTGTGACGATGGAGTGGTTTACCAGATACCTTTATCGTGTTGCAAGGTATACATAGGGCAAACGGGGTGGCGCATCAACGTAAGAGCGTTGCGTTAAGATCTTTACCGTTGGGGCATCTCGTGATTTATTGCGAAATTTGAAAATTTCCTAGACAAGAAGGCAACAGTGCTGAATTTCCAGCGTCACCCTAAGCACGTGAACGCGCTCTCATTTCACACGAGTGTTGAGTCAGCGTTCGACAGACACTCGTGTCCGCTCTGATTGGACGCGATACTGAGCCGAACAATGACGCAGCATTCGCGTCCAATGGGTGTTCGGCGTTCGCCAACTTAGGGTGACGTTGCAAATTCAGCACTACAGCCTCCTTATCTAGGCGTGTTCGATAAATGCCGGTGCAACCCTTTGCTCAACGACATAAATGCAAATTTTGAGTTGGGGTGGTTTGAAAAAAAAAGATAAAAAGTCACCCTTGTCTGCTCCAGCGCTATCACTGAAGACCTAAAACAAATTTAACGTTAATGAATGAGGTAGGGGTACCAACTAAAAACAAGAAGACTTTTTTTTTAAATAGCTAATTCTAATAAGAGAAAAATCTAGCTAGTGAGACGTCAGCCACAGAATTATGTTCATGGTCAGAAGTTGTTATCAAAGTAAATTCAAATTGTCTTCTTGACTTCTCTTTGTTTTTCTCCAGTTGTCTTGGACGACACCAAAACAAAAGCACGAGGTAGTTAAACGAAAGGGGCCCTGCAAGGACTTTTTACGGATTTTTAATTTGCACCAAACCTGAGCGCACTGAACGTAGTAACTTAGTAGAACTTTTCTTTTCTCGAAATTCACTTTATTTTAAAAGTTATAGGCAGATTAAAATTACAAAAACAAGCAAAAAATAACCTCCCTCATGACGTCCTTGGTTGCTTGAGTGGCCGTGAACTAGAGGAGGGGTAGTGGGCTCATCGCGAGCGCTCACGGCTGCCGCACTCCGTGTCGACGGCGCGAGAGGGCGCCACTAAAGCATCTTTTGGATAGGCTGTATGCAGCGGGCAGCCGGGGCGGCTCTTATTGCTTTTGCTGCGCGATTAAACACTAATTCGGCATGGCACTTCATTGGCCACAAACGACAGTAAACACGGGGTAAAGTGCAGTTCAGAATGGGAGCCACTTTGCAACCCAAGACAAAGCTTCTCGCCGAAGGCCTTCGGTACGCTCGGAGCTGGTCGGATCATCCCCTCCATACGACCGCAGCGCCGCCACGTACATCCGGGACTTTTCCGTGTCGGCGCGTGATCCCACTATTCCTTTCTAGTGTGAGCCGCCTTTTCCACCGCTCGGTGGCGGGTATGACGACGGGTCATTTCTCGTTTCCGTACTTTATAAACTGCATTCGTTTCTTTTCCGATCTAAAATACTGAACAAAAACTACTTTTATAAATAATTGAAACGGTTCGCGCAACTTATATTTTGTAGTTCGACTAAAAAGAAGCTTTTAGAGGCTCTGACCAGTAGTAAGCCCAGGACCAAAGACGTCACATTTTGCGCGCTTTCGGTACCGCAGGTCGCCCTCGTCGGTGGAGGAGGTTTCCGCGTCGTCCGGTTAAAATATGACGCACTGATATTTAGTTACTCTCTCCGTGCCCGCTGGCTTGCCCGAACTTCAAGAGACGTGGAAACCGCAAAAAAGGTAGACGCTTAAATATGATTGCAGGGCCCCTTTAAACGAACTAAGGTGCTAAGCAAAACGAATTGTTACGTTTCTTTTTTTTGAATACATACGTTAAAACATGTGTGTAAGTGCCGCTTTCTTGTCTCTTTTAGGTGACGATGTATTTCATAGGGTGTGGCAGGTATGCGTCACTGTGTTTTTTATAAGTAAAGTGCGTGTGGCTCCTGCATGGTTTAATGTCCTATCTCTCTTTTATTTTCACGTCATTTGTGGAATTAAACAGGAAAATAAGTTGACAGCCAGTGCCTTATACGTACATCTCTTCCTTGTGCACTTCGTCTTTCATAGCCCTGTTTTACTATTTCAGTACTATGTACTATGTGTCCCCCTAAAACAATAGCGGGGTCTTTTTCACCTAAAAATAAAATACGCATCGCCGAACGCTAATTTTCTGCCTAAGTGTAGAGCTAGCGGTTTGAAACAGATGCCAAAGTTTCAGAACCAACAATTTTTTTATTCATAAGTTGTAAGAAATTTTTTGCGAAAATATCAACGCGAAAACAAGGCCCGTTTTCACCAGTTTTTCGTAAATGTCACCATTCAGCCATGTATTCGAGAGCGCCGTCGGTTGCCCTTTTACCATCGAAAATTTCAGAAATTTATTTGCAACTTTTGAATAAGATAGCGGTAAGTTAAGAAACTTTGGAATCAGGTTCGGTCCTCTAGCGCTATATTTTGCCGAACAATAAGCGTTGGGCAATGCCTTCTGTAGAGGTGGTCGCATTTTTGCACGCCGCCGAGACGGCGTTCTGTTTAATCAATTTGTTTATAGGTTCCGGTACGTGTTGAACCAATAGTTTTTTCCACCAACGGCGAGGTTGTTGTTGTGAATAAAAAGAAAGGCGGTCATCCGTGTAGTGTACTCTGTTTATTCAACGGTAAACAACATGGGGGTCAAGCGCCACGGGGACGCGACCCTGACAACACGGGCGCAATGATGGATAGTGGCGCCATCTAGGTAGTGTGTATAGAACTTGCAAAAAATTTAAATACAACTGTTGTGCCTTTCTCGTGGCGCGTAAATGGCCACAATTCTTTCCCCTAACCCTAGAGCCGTCGCATACAGACACACAAACCTACGCAGCCTGCGTAACCCGAAAGTGCACTTGTGAAAGGGCAGGTCGTTTCGTAAACTAGACGAAGTGTCGTGGACGCGGATCGGGAGCGCAGGCCACGTACGCGGAGACCGCGGATCGCGCTTCAATTCGCGCGATCCATGTGTGTTGTGTCGGGCAAGTTCTTCGTTTATCTATTGGTTGTAACTAGGTTTCCGCGTTTTCGGTGTCTATTTTTCTTCAGATTCGGGGGTTATTTATCGGTGTTTGTTTTTTCTGTTGGAATCGGTGTTTTTCGGTGTTTATTTGCAATGCTGGAAAGAAATCGGGGATTATCGAGGCTTCTGTTGCAAAGCGACTGCATAATTACTAGAAAAACCACGGCACACCTCACATTACACACGTTTATTGTGCACACATCAAACACGTCACACAATGCCCATACATATGGAAATAACAGAAAGCGTGACGCTTTCAAAAGCATAATATCAAAACTTAAACCTATTGAAAAAAGATTGACATGTACATTGTCAGAGACTTGTCAGTCATCGGAGCACGTTCCTTGCGGCTGAGGGCAGTCCAGAAAACGCACACTCCACGTTCGCGCTTGAAACGGGGCTGGCAAGAAAATCAAAAGTAGCTTTTGACAAGACAGGCCATTCCTTGCTGGCTGTGCGCTCTCCAGAAGCTGCCAATGCAAACTTCTGCAGATGGAACTTTATGCAATGAATATTCTAGGAGTTCTTCTTTTAACGATGATAGGGCGGCGGAGCTCACAACAGGCGAAAACAGACCACTGAAGTCTTTTTCTGCTGTCATTAGTCCCTGCTTCCTGGCAGGGTCCACAACTTGCACTAGATGCCAGAAGTCATTTTTGAAGAAATGAAAACTAGTCGGAATGTTCCTCTTCACAACGGCTTCCCACTTTGCCTGAATCTCAAGGGAGTGTTTGGCGGAAGCTGCGCACACATTTCTCGTGGACGTTGTGGGAGCCGCCCGCTCCACTTCCCTGATTAGGCCCTTTGGCCGCGGGAAACGCGCTCCGAGCTGTCCAACTGCCAGCCGGAGCGCCCCGTTTCGTGCCTTGGGGGAGTAGCCATCTTGGCTGCTTACCCTCGCATCGCCTGCCTCCCCCCCGTGCCCCCACCTTGCGGGGACACGCGAAACGTCCCCCTGGCGGTTGGACCTCCTTGGGTCCGAGGCTGAGGCCGCCAGCAGAGAGGGAGAAAGAAAGAGCGGGGCCTTGCGCCCCGCTCGAAGGGACTGCTCGCGGGGACATCGAACTGCTCGGACGTGTGGCCCGGCCCTCCCTGACGGCCCACCTCCGCGCCCGCTCTCGGGAAGGCACGACAAGGTAAGGTCTGTTCCTTCCTTGTCGCCCTTAGCGTGTATCTTATCTGTATCCGATTAACACGTAAAATAAACGCCCGATTATACCTTGCCTTCGGCGTGTCCGTGTGCTCCCTTTTGAGAGTCCCGGCTAACGGTTGCAGCCGACAGTCGAACCCGCCGCAGCGCTTAGCATGATACGCTGCGGAGTGGTAGGTTGAGTGGTCGGCCTCTCTGCCGGACGCCGCCACCCCTTTGAGACCTCCACATTTTGGCGCCCAACGTGGGGCCACGACACCAATTTGCTGTCGTGGTTTAGCATAGACGTATCGGCCGCTCCGTTCTTGTCACGCCATGTCAACTGGACAACCCGACTTCGGTCCTCTAAACACGTTGGCTGACGTGGCTACGCGAGGGCAGCCTCTTCCTGCCCCGCGCTCGCCACGCATCGCCCAGGCAACCGTTCCCCTTGGAGGCCAGCGGTTTTCGCCGACATCGGCTAGCGGACTCGGTTCCGAGGTTCCCACCTCAGCCGAAGGCCCCCTGACAACATCTCCCTCGAGAGAACCCATTCAGGCGGAGCCGATGCCCGGCACGATTCCCCAACCTGAGGGATACGCCGCCGGTGACGTGGGCGGATCACTCGGTGGTCACAGCGCTTCCCCAGTGCCCCAGCGATACTCGGTGTCCGTACGAGCCGGTCTCCTGCACGATCGCGCTACGTCGGCCTCCCCTTTGCGAGAGAGCCCACCCGCTTGGCCGCTTCTCGACGTGCATCCCCCGCTTCAGAGAGACACCGCGGGCGAGTTGAGCGGACCGCCCTACGGTCACGCCGCTCATTTACTTCCCCGGCTTGACACGGCGGCACAAAGGCACGGCACTCCGCGCGATGGTCTCCTCCCCTCATCGAGGGGGAACCTTCCTGCGCGCGATATGCACGCAGCTCCCGCCGGAGCCACCGCGGTCGGCAACCTCATTGACTTGACTACAGACGGAGTCGATCGCTTGCCGAACGGCGTTTCGGGAGTCTCCCTTTTGCGAGACGAGTCCCCAGCACTGCGCGTGCCCACACCAATCTGCTCGGGAGATGGCCAGCAGAGCTCTCATGACGCGCTTTTGCAAGATGCATCACGAATCATTGAGAGCCTGTCCGGAGCCATGCAGTCCGTTTTGTCAGGACCGCGAGCCACGCGAACACCGGTCCGAATCCCCATACCCAAGTATAAGGGGTACGACGACGCGGTCAGCGCAACTGACTTCCTGGAGGATCTGCTTCACTACCAGCAGGCCATGGGGATGTCTGACCAGGAAATTCTGGGCCGCATTCTGCCGGTCGCCCTCACCGATCAGGCGGCCCGCTGGTTTCGCCTTGCCGGCCAGCATGCGCTCACTCTCCAGGAGTTCCGGGTGTCTTTTCGCCAGGAATTCCTCCCCGCGGATTATGAGCGGAGGATGCGACGAGAGTTGGAGCGACGGACCCAGCACCCGGACGAATCGCTTCTCGAGTATGTCAGGGCAATGCAGGAGCTATTTCTAATAGCTGACCCTGCCGCCCCGAACGCAGAGAGAGTGGAGCGGGTAATCAGGCAAGCACACCCGACGTTCGCCGCCTACTTACGAGGCAGCAGGTTCAGCTCTCTTGACGAGCTTGCCGCCGAAGCCCGCCGCGTCCAGGGTGATATCCTCGCAACGCGCGCCTATCGGCCTCCGCCCCCGCCATCGGAGTCCCTAGAGCCGCGCTGCGCGTGGAATGGAAACAGCGGATCTCGCTCTCGCCGGCCCGAGGTGTGCGCGGCCTATGCCGAGCCGCGGGGAACGGACACGAGGGACATCTCTGATCGTGCTCTCGACCCCTACACCTTTGGCTTGCGAAGAGGCTCCACAGAGGCGCAGGCAAACCAGCGTTATCGGGACCGCCCCGCGGACCCGAGGCCGCGCAGATGGGCGCAGACCGGGCACCTTGATGCCCAGAATGAGCGCCCCAACCCGCCAAGAAACTTGCGACGGAACCCGTCCCGCGGTTCGAACGTACTGTGTTACCGCTGCGGTCGTCCCGGCCATTTTGCCCGAGAATGTACCGACCAGCGGCCCGCGCCTCAACAAGCTTCGGGAAACGGGGCCGGCCGCCGCTGACGAGGCCGGCGGCGCGACGGAACGCGGGGTCCCCCTTGATCGCCCTCGCTCCGTCCGCGTATCGGGTGGACTGTTCGCCCGATGCGCCTGCCCCGTTTTTGGCTCTCACCGTCGCCGGCCGGACGTTTGCAGCTCTCCTCGACTCGGGGGCGAGCGCATCGTTGTTCGGCGAAGACGTACTGGCACACCTGCAGGCGCACTCCGTGCGGCTAAGGGAATGCAACACGTCCTTTCGACTGGCCGCAGGCGGCACCGCCCAATCGAGCGGCGCCGTACGGCTGATCGTGCGATGGGACCAACGAGTGAGACGCCACCGTTTCGTCCACCTCCCCGGCCTGTCTGTACCGGTGATTCTGGGGCGAGACTTTCTCGCTCGAACGGGGATGGTGATTGACGTCGGTAACGGAGGTTACCGTGAGGGCCCTTTTGGTCCGGTGAAACCCTTCTGCGAGCCCCCGGCCGCCTCAACGGCCCCCATGCCAACGAGCGCCGCAAGCAACCCTGGTTGCGCGGGAGAGACTGTTTCTCCGAAACCGGTTTTGGGCTTCACGTCCGCACGCTCGGCGCGTGCCGCCGGCCCGGCCGATAATGCTTCCCACCCACTGCTGACACCCTCCTGCGGTGTGGCGGGTCGCGATAGGGCGCGCCTTTCATCGTTGTTATACTGTTATGACTCGATGTTCACGGACAGACCCGGCTGCGCCGACTCCGTGCGGCATCGGATTGACACAGGGGACGCTCGCCCCTGGCGGTGCAATCCTCGTCCGGTCAGCTTGGCTAAAAGAAAGGCCATCGACGCCGCCCTGGATGAATTGACCGACACCGGCGTTATACGGCGCTCAGAGAGCCCATGGGGTTTTCCGGTCGTGCTCGTCCCAAAGAAAGACGGAAGCTCCCGCCTCTGCGTGGACTACCGCAAACTGAATGAACTCACGCGCAAGGACGCCTATCCGTTCCAAAGCATCGACTCCATCATCTCGAACCTCGGCGGAGCAAAGTTCTTTACAACGCTCGACGCCAGCAGAGGCTACCTACAGGTCCAAGTCGAACCCGACGATGCAGAAAAGACAGCCTTTGTCTGTCACCGTGGACTTTTTGAGTTCACGCGCATGCCGTTCGGGCTTACAGGAGCGCCAATGACATTCCAGCGACTGATGGACCGTGTCCTCGGGGAAGCCAGGTGGTCCTATGCCATGGCGTACCTCGACGACATTGTTGTGTACTCGGACACCTTCGAAGACCACCTGCGTCATTTGGAGGATGTTCTTGAGAGACTAAGGGCTGCCGGAATGACCCTGAATCCGAAAAAGGCCCAAGTCGCCGAGACCCGTATCTCTTTGCTGGGTTTCACGATCGACCGTAGCGGCGTCTCTCCGTGCCCCGAAAAACTCCAGGCTATCCTGGAGTATCCGGCACCGACGGACGTTAGCTCTCTGCGCCGCTACCTCGGAATGATAAACTTCTATCGTCAGTTTATCCCTGGTTGCGCGGCTCTCCAGGCCCCCTTAACCCGTTTGTTGAGGAAGTCTGCAAAGTGGAGCTGGGGCCCCGAGCAGGAGGCCGCTTTCAGAAGCCTCGCTGATGCTCTCGTGTCCACTGCCAACCTCAAGCTGCCCGACCTGAACCGGCCGTTCGTGATACAAACCGACGCGAGCGACCGGGGACTCGGCGCGGTTTTGCTCCAAGAGCACGAAGGCGCGCTCCGACCGGTCGCCTTTGCCAGCCGATCATTGACGCCCGCCGAAACCCGATACAGCGTGACCGAACGGGAGTGCCTTGCCATGGTGTTCGCGCTCCGTAAGTTCGACATGTTCGTTGACGGGACGACCTTTATCATTGAGACCGACCACGCCGCTCTGAAATGGCTCACACGCCTCCGAGAGCCGGCCGGTCGCCTGGCAAGATGGGCTTTGACGTTGCAGCGCTACGACTATGAGGTGCGCTACAGAAAGGGAAGCACGAACGTTGTGGCCGACGCCTTGTCTCGGGCCCCCGTTGCGTTTGCGGACCCCTCCACGTCAGTAACTCAGCCGAAATGTGTGATTGCGTCCGAGCCACGCACAGCCCAGTCCGACGAGACACCGGCACCCCCGGGGCTCTCTGACGGAACCGTGAACCATGTCGACTCTTTTGGAGGCGTGGGGATCCCCTTTAGCAAACAAGAGCTACGAGAAGCTCAGCAGAACGATCCATTTTGTCGAGAAGTAATCGACGGGCTCCTGGGAGAGCGCGACTCGTCGGAGTCAGGCGGCGCGGCCGCCGGGCGATCAGCTGGTATTGCTGGAAACGCCCAGCGTCGGGAAGCCACTGGTAATGTGGTTGGCGCATTGGATTCGTTCTTGCTGGACGCTGACGGGCTTCTTTTGCGGTACATACCATCTGAGAACGACACCTGTGATCCGTTCAAGGTGGTGGTGCCCCGAGGGCTGAGAGGCGCGCTGTTGCGCTTCTATCACGACACGCCAACGGCCGGACACGCGAGTGGCCCCAAGACTTATCATAAGTTGTGTCACTTCGCCACCTGGCCCAACATGAAGAGCGACGTACTGAGATACGCCCGGTCGTGCCACCTGTGCCAAAGCCTCAAACCGCGAGGCGGCAAAGCCCCGGGCTTGTTGCAGCCCATCAAGAGTCAGCACGCCTGGTCTCTTGCGGCGTGCGACATCGTCGGCCCCTTTCCAAGGAGCCCGAAGGGTCATCAGTACCTGCTGGTTGTCACTGATCACTTCAGCAAATGGGTCGAACTATTTCCCCTCCGAACGCTGACGGCTCGAGTGATCCTAGATAAGCTAATGGAGGTGTTCTCACGCTTTGGGTACCCTCAGGCTTTGATAACGGACAATGCCAGCGTCTTCACGTCGAAGGTATTCGTGGACACCTGTGCGGCTCTCGGCATTAAGCACAACAGGACCACGACGTACCACCCCCAGTCGAATGTGACCGAACGCGTGAACCGCAATCTCAAACCTATGCTTGCAGCTTATGCGGAGCGGCACAAGGATTGGGACACTTATCTCCCTCAGATTGGGTTTGCCCTCCGATCCACGGTCAACCGATCGACGGGATTCACCCCTGCCCTACTGACTTTTGGGCACGAGCTCATGAATCCCATGGACCGGGTTCTGGCAGCCAACGGCGGGGTGAACGACGCGCGGCCAGCCTATGCTGACTACGCCCGGCAGCTCCAGTTTCGGTTAACGGATGTCTTTTCCGAAGCTCGCCGAAATCTGGAAGCGGCGCAGGCTAGCCAAAAGGCCCAGTATGACCGCACGCACAGAGATGTCCGCTATCAGGCGGGCGACCTCGTGCTTAGGCGCACGCACGTGCTTAGCGATGCAAGCAAGGCCTTTTCGGCCGCGCTGGCGCCAAAGTGGTCGGGCCCATACCGAGTCAAAAATACATGCTCCCGCCTGGTCTATAAGCTAACGGACCTACAATCTAGGGACGTGGGTGGACCGGTACACGTCTGCGACCTCAAACCTTACACAATGAGGGAGGACGAGCCGACCGAGGACCACTGTTTCACGCGGCTGCAGACGCACTCGCGACGACGCGGTGTCAACGACCAAGTGTCGGCACCCCGCTACACGGTTGCGGAGTCATCGAAAAGGACGGCTATAAAATTCCTATCAACCGGGCAACCCCTGCTTGCCTCGGTAGGTCGCCGCGTCCTCGGCCACCGAGTTCAGCTTGCGTACGCAGAGTGCCATATCCTGTTAATGGCACCGCGTGGTCTGCATTCCGACTGAAACCTCCCGCTCTGCTGGTTGGGCCGGTTAATGTACGCAGGCTGCCCGAGTTCAGCTATTGGCAACCCCGCTAACAAGCCTATTCTCGGAAACGGGTCACCCCCTCGGTGGCGATGTTTTCTGTCGGCCAGGAGCATGGCGCCCCTCTCCCGGTCCCGCCAAAGCGATCCTTGAGAAGGAGCGCCTCCGAGAGATTTTACGACTTTCGACGAGGGGTTGGCCCACTGACTTTTGCCCAAGCCCCGTTTCGAAGTCGTATGTTCCACCCCCATCCCCCACCACGCGTATGACGGGGGACCGAGCGGAGTTTCCTTGCCGTATGCGGGGAGATGCTCCGAAAGTCCGCCCCGGGGATTTCCTTCCCTTCTTCCCTCTCATGTAGGGATACGAGGGCGAGAGAGGAACAAGAGACATTTTGACGTCCCGACAAGTGTGCGAGCCGGGATGCATCATCCAGTTTGCACTTAGGAGCCATGCAAGAAGCGCAGCAACTTGGAGCCGGAGCTGGACGGGGGCCGCGGGCGTCGACGGCCTGGCCTTCGTGGAGGGGGCAATGGAGACCCTCTTGGAGGCGGCGCCCCTACGGCCGTGGCCCTGATTCCCGCCGAGAGGGTCAACACGGGGTCTGGGAGCATCCCCGGTCAGCGGCTCCCTCCCCCCGGGGCACCACCTGGCGCCACCCGTCCGCAGAGTCCAACGGTCGCCACGGGATCCGGGAGCAACCCCGGTCAGCGGCTCCCTCCCCCCAGGGCGGCGCCCGGCGCCACCCGTCCGCGGACTCACGCCGAGACGGTCGCCACGGGGTCCGGGAGCAACCCCGGTCAGCGGCTCCCACCAGAGCCGCCTCGGGGACACCGTCACAGTCCTCCTTGGAAACCCCGTCTCCTGGGGCCGGGGCGGCCCCGCTCCCCGCCACCAAATCCACCCGCCACGTCGCAACATGGACGTGGCAGCAAGGGACCGGGCCGCCGCACGGATTCGTCTCCTGGCGGGGATGGTCGGAACAGCGGCGGCCCAGACCGGGGGTCCCGGGCGACAAGCTGCCCCCGCTCTTTCGGGGCCGCACGGTCCAGGACGCGGACCGGGAGGCCCAGGGCGCCTCCATGACGCCGGACCCCGCGGCGGTGTACTGTGAGGGCTGCGGGGTCCTCCGTATCAACGAGATCCACGACGTCAGCAAAATCCATCGGAGCCGGGTCCGGGTGCCCGAGGTGGTCCCCCCGCCTGCCCCGCCTGACCTGCACGCCGCCCTCGACCAGCCTGGGGCCGTGGACGCCGTGCTGTCGTACATGGCGCGACGGCCGGAGTTCGCGGCCGCCATCTTGGACGGCAGCCTCTTCAGAGTGCCAGTGGACGTGGCGATGGACGGGGTGAGTGGGGAGGCGGCACCCTCGGCGCCAGCGCTGAGCCCGGAGGAAGAGCGGCAGCTCGCAGAGGAACTTTTGCAGTTTTAAAACGGGACTTTCGGACGACGGCGAACTCAAGAGTGTTTTTTTTTTATTTTTTCTTATTTTATGATGTATTATATATTCGGGATTATGTATTATGTTTGACGGATTATTATATATTCTTATGTATTTAGTAGTGTTACGTTGTTTTTCTTTGTGCGCGTCATTTTGGAGGGGAATGAGAGCCGGCATCCCTTGTTCTAAAGGGGTGCTCAAGATCTTGAGGAGGGGGGAATTGTGGGAGCCGCCCGCTCCACTTCCCTGATTAGGCCCTTTGGCCGCGGGAAACGCGCTCCGAGCTGTCCAACTGCCAGCCGGAGCGCCCCGTTTCGTGCCTTGGGGGAGTAGCCATCTTGGCTGCTTACCCTCGCATCGCCTGCCTCCCCCCCGTGCCCCCACCTTGCGGGGACACGCGAAACGTCCCCCTGGCGGTTGGACCTCCTTGGGTCCGAGGCTGAGGCCGCCAGCAGAGAGGGAGAAAGAAAGAGCGGGGCCTTGCGCCCCGCTCGAGGGGACTGCTCGCGGGGACATCCAACTGCTCGGACGTGTGGCCCGGCCCTCCCTGACGGCCCACCTCCGCGCCCGCTCTCGGGAAGGCACGACAAGGTAAGGTCTGTTCCTTCCTTGTCGCCCTTAGCGTGTATCTTATCTGTATCCGATTAACACGTAAAATAAACGCCCGATTATACCTTGCCTTCGGCGTGTCCGTGTGCTCCCTTTTGAGAGTCCCGGCTAACGGTTGCAGCCGACAGTCGAACCCGCCGCAGCGCTTAGCATGATACGCTGCGGAGTGGTAGGTTGAGTGGTCGGCCTCTCTGCCGGACGCCGCCACCCCTTTGAGACCTCTACAACGTCAAAGCTCATCGTGTCTAAGAGTATGTTGGTCTTTATACCAAACGCTTGCCGTTCAGGAAGGCATTGGCTAGCAAGAGTGGATTCCAGACTAACCATGATTGAATACACATGGCAGACTAGTATTTCCTCAGTCTCCAAAGATTTCATGGCTGTGAGTATCGGTTGAGTGTCCTCAGCCAGGAAGTTACACCTATGCCTGGACAAAAGACTTGAAAACCGTTGTGCTAAAAAAGATAAAGGAACGAAGCGGGGCAATAAACATGGTTTCAAAAGAAAGGGACGACCCCAAGGACAGTTCAGTGGGGCTGTGTTTCGGGTCAACGAGAAAAGAAAGCGGGCTAAAAGATTCTTTCAGCAAAGCTGCCATTTTTTCCGCCGCTTGAATTCCGAGTTTTTTGGTTTTTACCGATTCAGAAAAACGCCTCGGGGGTTATTTATCGGTATTTAACGGTATATACCGAAAACGCGGAACCCTAGTTGTAACGCACCTAATGCTAACACTCAGAGTGACGGTTTTCCCCGTGAGGCACGTCCCGGCGATTCTTGCTGAAATCATCGGAGTCCGTTTACTGTCTCCGACCATAAACAAACCAGGGCTCGTGTCTCAATGTTTGGACTCTTGCCGTGGGACCTGTCCTTGGGGGCTAACCTTTTGGCCACCTGGCGAAGGTGGGTTTACCCGTCCGATCGGTTGAGAGTGCGTCAGGGCCTGTATTCAATCGGATTCTAACTAGACCTTGATTGGATGGGACATGTTTCGGCGCACTGTCATAACCCCCGGGCCTCCTGGGTGAGAGCCAGGTATCCTAGCCCCTAGACCACGCCGGAAGGGAGGGAGCCGATAAGCACGTGCTTTTTCTCTGCCGATACTCCAACAACAAGGAGATTTAAAAAAAGAGAAAGGTCTCACCGAGATTTGAACTCGGATTGCTGGATTCAGAGTCCTGAGTGTTATCCATCATATCATGATACCCCATTTTTCTAACGCCGGGAATCGAACCCGGGCCTCCTGAGTGAGAGCCAGGTATCTTAGCCACTAGACCACCGCGGAACAGATTCGTCGAAAAAACAGGTCCTTTTTCTCAGGCGATACTCGAACTGCGAATGGATTTCAAAAGAGAAAGGTCTCACCGAGATTCAAAGTCGGATCACTGGATTCAGAGTCCAGAGTACTAACCATTACATTATGAGACCCAATTCTTGTGACGCCGAAAGTCGAACCCGGTGAGAGGGTCAGAGCCAGGTATCCGATAGTTCGTTTCAGCTGAAGTTCTGACGCAGCCGACGATACGAGCTAATGGGACCTATCAGGCAGCGTCAAAAGCGGAAATCACTGGGCTTTTCTCTTTATGATTGGTTTAGGGAGGATAGAACACCCACAGAACCGTGGCGAACAACAAAGTATGGTTCGCTTTTGAAGCTGTCTGATATGCACCATGAGCTCGTAGCATCGGCTGCATCTGGGCTTAAAGTGAAACGAAGTATAAACCAGTGTGCTAAATTCTAGCCCCCAGCGATAAAAATGGGAAATATTAATCTCAAACGTAGGCTCTTGTGAAAAAACGGGCTGCGCATAAAACACAAGTTTTTGCTTTTTACAGTACTCTTAGCATCGGTGTTGTTCTTGCAGTTTCGTTACTATGCATTTTTGACGTTCTCGCACTACGATATGTGCGAAGGAGTCTTGCAGAAAGCGCAGCCCCCTACTGTGTCATGGCGTTAGCATAAGGAAACATGGCGGCACCCATGGATCAGAGCAGACACTGGTCTATCGCCACTAGAGCACGCGAAAACGAAAGCACATTGAAAGCAGTTTTTACAGCTTTTCAAATACGGTTGAATGTACTCAGACTAATTGCACTGGGATTTATACTTGGATTGACGAATACAAAATTGAGACAGCTAACCGCCATCTTATGAGACCCAATCTCAGTAACGCCTGGAATCAAACCCGCTCTTGCCAGATGGGCCATGTATTCTCCTCACTAAACTACGCCGGAATGTTGATACCTGCCCTATTCAAAAATCTCATTTGTATGAGAAATTTCTGTGTCCTATAAACACACATGAATCATACAAGATATATAAGAACATATAAAAACCATATAAGAACTATATAAAAACTATATTAGATATATAAGAAAACAAGGAAACCATATAAGAAACTTGTGAGAAGTTTCTCATAAGCTTTTTATATTGTTCTTATAATGCTTATATATCTTATATAGTTCTTATATGGTTCTTATATGTTCTTCTATATCTTGTATGATTTATATGTGTTTATGGGACACAATAAATTTCTCATACAAATGGCTTTTTCATTAGGGTGCAGCAGAGGGTGAGGATGGAAGTGGAGATTGACAAATCGGAAACTCTGACATCGTGACATCAGAGAAGGAACAAGGCAGAGAGGAACAGAACGGAAGAAAAAGGTAGCTGACAATACGTTAGTCGCGTTTGTTTTGCCGTGAAAAGCACTAAAGTTGTCAGCTTTAGGGCTTTTCAACTTTAATTTTATTTTATAACACACCTGACACCTGAGGTCTTTGTTTCTTGCAAAATGAAGCAAAATAGACGACGTACCGAGCTTACAATTGACATTTCGCTGCTTCTTTATGTCTACTAAAGCCACGTCAGCAATATGGGCCCCTGGAACCACCGATGTCTTTATGCAACATGGCGGAGCTCTTTCTTTAAATTTATTGTAAGAACTCTACGACATATAGGATTCTACGCATTCTACGTTTAGAATACGAGGCAGTAGGTCACACGAAGGAAAGCAAAAGCTATTCATTATTTTGAGTGGGTCCCAAGCTATGTATCTTCTTTATTCATAAACAAGGTGTAGTAAAAAAAAAAAAAAGACTCGGAATTGCATTATAAACATTTGTTTTTGTAAAGTACAGAGGAAACAAAAACAAAAAAGTAATAAAAAAACACCTGATACTATATTACACAGGACGAAATAAGCACTCATGTATATATCTAATTCCGGAAGTTTTCTCCGGTGATTCCAAAAACGAATTTAATTCGATTTGCTATTATTATAAACGTTTTGATTTAACTTGACCTATATTTCGTAATGGCAGCATAATCACTCTTTAACATTTGGGGCACAGTACTGTTTCTTCTTTTATTGTACACAAAAAAAAAAGAGTTTAACTTTTGTTTCTAAACTGAAAAAGAGTATCACTAACTATTTGAGAATTATAGAAATTTCTTTCGCATATCATAAAGATTGTGCCCCGCTATACAAACACCACCTATTGTCATTGACAGCTAGATTAAGAAACGAAGGGCGTGGAGAGTGCAGAGCCAATCTTATAATCCCTCCAAAATTCCTATAGGTACAATGACTTTGCACTCTAACCGATCTATTGCACTAAACGTAACACTATTTGCTCGGCTGTTGGCCGCGGCAACAAGGTCACTCGAATGTGATAACTACGGAGCTTGGGAGCGAACCAACAGCCGCGCCGCTCGCAATCAGACCCCTAGTGTGACGTTATGGGGGAGAGCTAGTAGGCCTTGTCAGTGTCTTCTAAGTGGTGTTGGCTTTTTTCTGCACTGCTGTACTCTGCTCGATTTCCATCGCGCAGCCGATAACGTTTTGCAGCAAAATGTCCTGAAATAATTTGGGAATCTACTTCGTGCTTCTTGTACGCTAGACTATACACGCCATCTAACGATATTATATAAAAGTATGCGACGCAGAGTGGTGTTTTAGAAGTTCGACTGAAACGAGTGAAAACTTTCCTTTCACACAACACGCTCACATTTGCGCGCTTTAAAGGTCTCGAGAGCACCAACATTTTTTTTCTTATGCAAGTATTTTTAAAATTTGTATTGCGTTTTTAAAGACTGCTGATATAGTCACCGATAGCTTAAGGAACGCAGGGCGAAGTTTATCGTGCTAAGGCTCCTTGCTTCGAGATTCATTCTTGGACGTTCTTATAGACCACAGTGTTTTAGAACATCACTCTGTCTACAAAGAAGCCCGCGTTTGCCCACACCGGGTGTGGGCACTGCGCGAGCGCAGATATCCAATTCGCGCGACAGGAAGCATCTGCGCATGCGCGGTACCGACAGCAGCGCCACCGCAGCAGCTTGACGTCAGAGAGTAAGCATGTTATACACTTTTACCTAAAGAGGACTTTTCAAAGTTTCGACACCATTCTGCTGTGGTGACAGTGCAACTGAAGAACACCGTTGTGACAAACGCTAAAAAAGAAAGAAGAACAAAAGATTCAACTTTCGGTGATGCGTCCTGGGATGCGTTCCAATAATTTAACACTCGGGAAAGGCACAAGCATAATCAGGGAACGCCGTCCCAGTATGCTATGTATCGTGTTCCTCCTATTTTTTTTTTTTTTTGCGTTTCTTAAATTCTAATTATTTGGCTATTAAGGCCCGTTTACACGCTTGCAGCACTTTTAGAACCGAATGCCTTAAAACTTCTTAAAGTCTCTTACAATGATATAACATACTAAACACACTGGCACGCTCGCGCCATCTATGCGGTGACCCTGGAACTGCAGTTTACTAGAACGAATGTTTTGCGGTATTTGCGAAGTCAAATGTACGTACTACCTGTGATAAATGGTCGTTCATAACATTGACAAAGTTATTTGAAGACAAAAAGAAATGCGCAAAAAAACAAAATATTTACGGGACAGTTGAGTGTTCCACGGGTACTCGATAGATGGTGCCATTGTGCTCTCTCGCTGTAAAAGATCTCAAGAGATATCAAGGCGCACGTCATAAGATGTCGCAAGTGTGCCAACGGACAATTTTGCTTATAGAATAAAAAAGAAAAAAAAATAGAGTAGACAAGTGCAGTCGCAGAATAACAGAACAAATTAAGAACGTGTGAATGAGACGCGTCTTGTGTTTTCGTGAACTACTATTGGACTCAGCTTTTATTGCATTTCGAAGAAAAATGTAAACACAGCGTCTTCTTACCCAAGGCAGCAATCACATACGAAATGAAAATTCCTAAGAATTCATCATCTAAACAATATGCTGCATACTACGCGGAACGTTTTATAATAAAGCAAACAAATACAAAAACAATGTCGACTGATGAAATATGAACACCTCCGAGCAGAACGGCTGTTGCGATATGAAGGGGAAATGAACCTGATAAATCGCGCATGTGGTATTGCATGTTATTAAAAAAAAATGCTCACAGTGATTAGCACTTTAAACGGATGCCTAACGACCTTTCAGAAAAGTGCATTAGTGAAAAGCCGGAAACAGAAGGCGTCAAGAACTTTATCTGATTTGACAGAATGTACAGTTCATAAGAAGGCTTAATACATATTGATAGATAAGTAAAGAAGGCGACCTTTGTGTTTGCGAAGATTTCGGAGTGACTGTTACACCACCTTTCTAGTTGTGGAAATCTATATACGCTCGACGAAATTTCAAAATAAATTTTAACATCACCATTAAGTTACAGCTCCCTCCTCATGAGCATTTAACAACTTGTACAAAATACCGAAGAAAACGTTTAACTCTCTTTGCCTAATATTTGAACCTTGCTGCACACATGAGTTCAAACCATATGAAGAATGGCGTCCCTCATACAGCATTTAGTTCTCCTCCCGACGGAGTAACTCAATTGCGTAGATATGAGACAATAGGTGCGGGTCAATAACGAAAGTATAAAAAGTACAGTTGCAAGTATGTGGCAGTCGTAAAAATAAAATAGGCAGTAATTAAGACAAATAATCCAAACATATTTGACTAAAAATAGTCACTCTGGGACTTGAGACTTAACAAGACTGATGATTCGATTTGATGCTGTAAAATATAGAAGATGTCGTCATCATGCTTTGCATTTTTGTTCGCATACTTTGTAAGCTCTGCGTTTGGCGCTAAGTCAAGCTTCGTACTTACCGCTGTGCCAGGCGGTTAAATGCCAGACCTTTACTCGCTTGCAGCTATAGGCGATGGTGCAATAATTTATGGTAGCAAAAAGTGCGACATTTGCCCAAGGCATTGAGAGGCCTAACCCCGCACCAAGAAGAAAACCTGATCGAGACGAAGGGTAACTGCATGACTACTAGGTGAATCACCAATGAAGAGCCAATGAGCGCCCGAATAAAAGGAAAATGGCGAGCCGTTCGCTTTCTCCGTCCCAAACACTTAGCAGCAAGAAGGCCTTTCAGACATGGACCTCGACAAAGACCTCCACCTCTTCAGCAACCCGAGCACGTCCCGAAGAACGCGAGGCAGCGGCGGATACCGGACGAGCGACGGACGAGAACCGGGCGAAGAGGCGCCCCCCGAAAAGTGAAGCAAAAACCGCGTAACCTCGTTCCCGGCGCTTGCATTCCAGCCATCCGGTTTTCGTGAGGCGAGGGAAAAAACTGTAAATTTGTTCCTCAGCATCTCTAGACAAGAACCCCCGCCAGGCACAATTGTGGAAGCGTTCCCGCTCTTCCAAGTCATCTCCAGGTTTGCATCTGTGCCGGCGTCGTCGTCGTCAAGAATGGCTTCCACGTCAACGCTTCTGGCTTTCCTCGGCGTCCTGCTGGGAACGGGTGAGAAGATAGCTATCCGTATTTTTGATACTGTTTCACGCACCGTTCGGAGCGGGAGAAGGGGTAAGAGGGGTGGGGGGGCCGATAGGATCTGTTTTCGTTTGTAGGTCAGACATAACCACCGGCGCCCGCAGCGATCGGCGTCGTTTTCCTGGCGTCTTTTGTAACGGACCTTGGAAAGCGCCCAAGCTTGAGCCAGGGGGTTCGCTTTCCTGATCGACGCGGCGAAGTGGCAACGCCGATTAATTAAGCCCCGAGAGAATGGCACGCCGGCGCCCGTGTAACTTGTTGGCTCCGTCGAAGGTTTCGATTCGAATTGTGGACTCCCTATTCCGTGGCAGCTTAAGAAATTAGGGGTGTGGCAAGCATCCGATTCCTGCTCCGCAACCAACGAGATTGTGGCACCAGCCGATAAGAAGGCCAAAGAACGACTTGCGAAACGTAAAGATAACAAGCCCTGCTTTTCTGTTTTTTTTTATCTGTCAGGGACTGCAGTAAATGAATCCATGGATGCAATGCTGTCCTGCAGGGCACCCTCTATAGGTGGCGCAGGCGTTCACTTCTTTACGGCTTAAACTGCCCCCGACTATTTTAGCGTCATGCCACACGACCTACTTGCTGACGAAGTTGATTGAAAACGCAAGTGATTGATGGGTACTCCGAGAGACTTGTCAGCGCCTCGTATACACAAGAGATATGAACCTTTACCCCCTAACGGCGGTGCCCCAAGCTTGCTTTCGTGGAAACGTTGAAGCTCTACTGTGGTGCGCTAGAAGGGGAACTGTGACGACCGCGCGGGCAAGACCAGTTCTCGGGTTCAGCTCATGTAGAAGAGTGTCAGCTGTGTACACTGCGAGTCGACAGCGGCGCCCTCTTACCGAGCGGGTGAGGGTGTGCGGTCGAGAGTGGAAGGGAGAAGCACCACGTGACTGCGGATTGCAGTTGTCGCACTGTTGACGGCCTACTAAAGAGGGCAACTTACCCGCATTTCCATCGATTGATAGAGACGCGAGCGATCCTATTGGTTGCCGGTGACGCGTCGCCATTTTTGGACCATGGAGCTTCTCATTTGCGCACGTTCCTATTATTGAACAATTTTTAGTACAGGCGACGTGCCGCCGTTTCTTGGCGCCTTTGCGGGTCTGTTGTAGCTGCTGGTTACGCGTCGCATTTGCGGCGATGCCCCGCCATTTTTAAAGGATGAAATGCCCTTTTTAATGGTCTCTCAATACCGAAATTGTATCCAGCCTTCCGTCCGTCCATCCGTCCATGCATTTCCCGCTAAATTTAGCGGAGAACTGAATTTGTGTTTAGGCCACGTTGCGTCACTTGACGCCACGCGACTTGATGCCACGTGACCAATACACCAATTCAGCCTCTCCTCAAAATTTAGCGGGAAAATTAATATCACGTGACCTACACACAAAATCAGTTCCTCCGCTAAATTTAACGAATAAAGTGATGTCACGGAACCTCAAGTCACGTGACCTACACACCAAGTCAGTTCCCCCGCTAAATGTAGCAGATAAATTGATGTGATGTGACCTAAACACCAAATCATTTTCCCCGCTATATTTAGAAGGAAAATTTATGTAACGTAACCTGGCCTCATGTGACTTATACACCAATTTACTTTCTACGCTATATTTAGCGGAAAATTTAATGTCGCGTGACATCACGCAACCACTTCTATACACAAATTTAGCATCCCCGCTCAATGTATCGGAGAATTTGAAAAAACAAACAAACAAACAAACAGGGGTTCTTTACTTCCCGAAACGACGGTTTAATGTCTCCTAGATACTTTTAAACGATCGAATCTTAAGTGCTGCATTTCATGCGTTATAGGACTTTAAACATAACGGTCGCTGTCATGTTTTAGAGTGCAACTCTTAGGCACCTGATTCCGTGTTTTTTCGCGGCGTCGGCTTCGGCGTCGCCGTAACCGCGCTAAATTTAGCGGAAAAATTGACGTCACGGGACATGAACACCAATTCAATTTTCCGCTAAATTTAGAGGGGAATTGAATTGGTGTTGAGGTCACGTGACGTCAATTTTCCCGCTAAATCTAGTGGAGAACCTGAATTTGTTCATAGGTGACGTGACACCAAGTCATGTGACGTCATTTTCCCCACTAAATTTAGCGGGAAATTGAATTTGTGTTGAGGTCACGTGACGTCAATTTCCCCGGTAAATTTATCGGGGAAACTTAACCCGTTAAATTTAGCGTGGAAATTTTCCCGCTGAATTTAGCGCGAAAAGTTTCCCGCTAAATTGACGTAACGTGACCTCAACACCAATTCAGTTTCCCCGCTAAATGTAGCGGGGAAAATGGCGCCACATGAATTGGTATCCCATCACCAATGAACGAATTCAGCCTCCCCGCGAAATTGAGCGCGAAAATTAATGTCACGTGACCTCAACACCAATTCAATTCCCCGACGATCACACACCACCGATCAGCTCGCATTGCGGTCCTTTAACCGCGGCCGTCGCCGGTGTGTCTATTTTCTAGTAAAGCACTCTGTGCACCAATCAATACGTCCTACGGAGCGAGCTCGGTCGACACCACCTAGGATAAAAGCGAATCCCGTGAACAGCCTCCTCGGCCTCCACAAGACGTCAGTCCTTAAACTCGCATGGCGCCAACTTAGCAATCGGCTTCGAGACCGACGCCGGCTTCCTTCAACACATTGACCGGACAAGAGTCCCAGCTGAACGCTGACATAATACTTGTGCCCAATATGAGTCGGCGCTCGATGTCACTGTGATAACGTCAACATTTGAGCGCATGTGTTTGGAGACTCGGCGGAAGTGGAGTTGGGTCACGTGAAGACATGTATTTTCTTGCGAAAGAGTTTTCTTCACCTCGTTATTCGCCTTTCTTTATCCGTAGATTGGGGTCATTACACTTTCACAGAAAAAGGGTATATTCTTACGCCCCTTGTCCCATATAAGACACCCTCAAAGTTCAGTTCGACATCCACCGCACTGACGTCAAACCGACGGGACCAGCTTTCATGAGCGGCTTGATAGCCGAGTGGTACAACTTATTAGAATAGCTAATGTAGTGCGTGTGCCTGACTAAAAAAAAAAAAATAATAATAATATTAAACATTTTCTCGCCCCTATTGCAAAACGTCAGTGTGTTTTTTTGTGTTTTTTTTTGCTGTAGTCATTGATACGTACCTTACTTGTCCAATAACTTATATCGCACCGTTATCAACCCCCTCGTAAAAGTTGGGGCCGTCTGTTCGACGTCAGTGTGCTGTACGTCGAACTGAAGTTTAGGGGCGCATTATATGGAACAAAGGGTTTAAGACGACAGCATTCGTTTCTTCTTCGAGTCTAGGCTGTCCAAGCGCTCTGTGAGAACACAGAGGTATGTGCATTTAGTTTTTAGCGCGTTCTCAATGAACAAATAAAATGATTATATTCCACTGGATGGCAACTAGCACGGTCAGTTAGCTTTGTCTGGTGTTCAAGCTACATGAGTGTTTGTGCAGTCAACACGAGTTCTAGGGCCAAACGACAACCTTCATAAGCTTTCGTTTAGGTGAGACGGGGCATTGGAGATACGTTAGGCATTCACTGGTAACATCATCATCTATAGACGCTTTAAGGCAGCTGTGAACGGGCGCCGCCAAAACCGACCTTCAGATTTGTTTCATTGGTTTTCTTTCACTTCACTTCATCGTTACCACAGCAGGACAGGTTATTGTTCTTTAATACCCCTGTCAGACGGGAAAGTAAATGTCATTTTGATCGAATGTCATTCACCGCTCGGCGAATCAGCTCGTGATCCTGGTTCTTCACGTGATCCTGGTTCTTCATCGCTCACGCTCATTGGCCGAGTTGTAATGTCATTTTGCTTAAATGTCATTTAACGTGCCCGTCTGACAGGGGTATTAGATTCTACCGTGTCCTTCTAAAAAGCGTCGGCCTTTGTGTAAACTCGTCAACGCCCGCTTCTGTTGCTTGGCATCCGGGCCAAACAAGAGAAGGTCAGCAATGGCGGCTGTAATCTGCCGCGTGTTTAAAGCGTCTATAAGTGGGCAGACAACATCGCGTTAACATTATTTTTGGCTGGCCTTTTGAGAGGCCATAGTTATTAATTCGGTTAGCTAAAATGTCATTCCTTCGTTAGCCATTAGTGAGAAAGCAGCCTTTGCTAATTCAACTACTAAAGTTAAAGGCAGTAATTTTGACGCAAAATATTAACCGTCTCTTCTTTTAACTGGCCAGACATAAGTCCCTATACTTCTTAAGTTACAAGCGCCACCTTTTTGTGTTTACTGAATCTACCGCATTGTAAATAATAAATGGACCAATAAACTATTTTTGAACTTTCTCCTCAGCTTTAATCCTCTACTCAAAAGCGAAATGAGAAATCACGTGGTCGTTACGTGCTTCCATCGTGCTTTTGAAGTATTCCACGAAACTTGATATTCGCGGGTGATGATAAGTGCATCATTGACCACGAACGCGAATCCAAATATGCGATTCGATTAAATTGAGTTTTGTTTATTTTTCTTCATAAGTGAACCGAGAGAAAAGGGGTATAAAGCAGTGCAAGAGCTGCTTGTCAGAGCCCCCTCCGCCCCCTACTACAGCAACAACACCACAGTACCTTACTCACACAAAGAAAACCGCAATAAAAAATAACAAGATGTTTCGTGTACATATTGAAAACATTACTATAATTAGGCCGACGAGACGAGCAAGGAGCGTGTATTTTTGCGAGAAACACTTTCAATATCTATTCCTTGTGTCAAAAAGAAATTTAGTACTTTGGGGAGCTGAAACCTAATCATCTGACTTTCATAGTTCGTCCTGGTGTGGGAGACCATCCAGGTACAGGCATGGCGTATGGAATACAAATAACGTTTTAGCCGAAAGAAAGAAAGAGTGATAAAATTACAGTTCGGATTACTCACAGCTGTTTTGTATGTTAGGGCAAGTTTGCAATCATAAAAAAAAATGTTATTGGAACAGTACCTAATTTTTCGAATATTGGTGCCGTGTGGCTGTCATACATTGCATTGCCCGAAATGCGGATTACTTTTTCCTGGAATACCTAGAGGGTGCGAATATTTGTAATTAGTTGTGTTTCTCCACACCAAAAAACACTTAATAAAAACAAGCATTGATGAAAGAGTTATACAGAAGTCGTAATATAGAGAGAGGTTATGTTTTTTTTTTTTACTTATAAATTATTTCTACTACCTTTGAGAATTTTTTAGCGAATATTTGAACATAGTCGTCCCATCGCATGACTTAATTAAATATTACGCCAAACCCTTCGATCTAAAAACTACCGCTTTCGTTTTATTACTGTTTATTACTAATTTAGATATTTAGTATTACTATTACATATCAGTATTCGTCAACGGACTGATGGTTGACGAGCGGATACGCCTGAGTAACGCAGTGCTCATGTCCAATGAGTGAGCTTGGTTCGGCTGATGTGATTGGGCACCGCGGATGCATTATAGTGAAAAGTTGGAGAGCTTTTGAAGGAAAGGAGGTACGAAATAGTTCGCTATATTTTCAAATTTTCGTACCGAAAAGAAGGCTTTTGACTTTCCTCGTGTACTAATTTGTTTTCTTCTTTGCACACAAAACCGATAAGCGATTAGTAAAGTACCAATTTATCCCAGCCCAAAATTCGTTTCAAGATGTTTTTAACGTAGGTTAAATTTAGATAGTTCAGTCGCGATTGTCGAATCTTCTGCGTAGCCGTCTTCTACCAGGTTGACCCACCTGCGGCGAAAATGAGCCATGCCACGGCGTTATTTTTTTTCCCGCCTGAACATTTGTATATCTGCCACAAACCATGACATTACGCTTACGCTGCTCATTTCATTTCGGTCCTTGGCAACATTTGTGAGGTGCGTCGCTCTGCTTAGCTGCAGCTACCACGAGTTCCGAACAACCGAGAACCGCGCGTTCTTTTTGCGGAGCACGCGTGCGTCATTGATGTCGGAAGAAGACCAGCCAATGGCGAAGCTTCTTTAATGTCTAGTCCACAAGAATCAGCCTTTGACGGCACACTTCACATGACGTCATGTGTTGAAAATGCCGAGATAAATCTCGGTTTTGAGCCCGATTCTTGTCGCTATCATGCGACTTGCTGCTGTCCGTCTGAAAAGGGCAGTACCTGGTTTCAGCGCGCATCGTAGGGAAGTAGAAGAGCAAACCTGGTGTATAAAAACCTCAGATTATCTTCGAAAATATACAATGCAAAGAGAAGAATGCGAAATATTGTCTTCTTTAATGTAGACTGATTTTTAACAAAGCCGAAGTTGGGATTTGTGCAGTGTCGCCGTTTCGTGCCGTCGTCAGCTAAATTTAGCGGGCTAACTTTGTGCTAAATTTAGTGGAACACCCAAATGGGTAAAATGGTCACGTGGGGGGGTGCCACTACGGATCACGTGACCACGTGAGGTGCTTCAGACCACGCCAGGTTACATGACGTCATGGTGTTACGTCGTGTCGCCCCGTGACGTCAGATCATGGAACACACGGTGCGAAGTCACGCTACCATGCACGTGGCATGACGTGACACTGTGCCGCGTAAATAACTACGTCACGTAAGACCATTACTAGACACCGTGATGTAACGTAGCAACGTAAGGTCACGTAAAGTTGCGCTGTCATTATTGTCATTAAATCTAATAGCATTGGATGTGGAGACGTGGCGCGTCGTCACTGTTTCACGGGACATCACGTGACACTGAAAAAACGTAAAGTGACGTCACGTGACCACACAACTCGATACCGTGACGTCACCTGACAACTTAGGTCACGTGAAGTCTCGCTGCCCAGGTTTGCATATATGGGGTGTTTTTTTTTTTTTTTTCTAGGCTTTACAGAACTGCGTTTAAGAAACCGTGAATGCTGCACTAATTCGGGCTGTGCAGGTGAGTTATACGGTCAGGGAGACATAACACGAGGGGCTAATCATCACGATGAGTCATATAATTAAATAAACATCTTTCAATTAATCTTTAATTGATTTTTAATTTCAATTAATTAATTAACGTGTTGAGCGTCACCGAAAACCACTACATCAGTTAATTCTAGAAAGATTTGGGGCACGTAGAAGCGCGGTCGTGCGCTAAAGTTACCCCTCGTGCCACGGGCGCAATGCTGGCGGTGCAAAACATGAATCATAAATAAGATTTTAAAAAAAATGCGCGGGCGCGTTTTTGCACAGCGAGCCTCGCGCCTGTTGCACGAGTGGCAACTTGAGCGTACATCGCGCTTCGCACGTGCCCCAAATATTTTTAAAAGTTATACTTATTTTGCGGTACGCGATGATGCTCAGCAACTTTCTGATTGGAACCATATATTTATCTTCAATAATTAAAAAGTTACTTAACACATTTGAGTTAATTACCGAGCTTATTGCCAGTAGCCCCTTATATTCTGTCCCCCTAGCCGTATACCTCCCTAGCACAGACCACAAGTGTAGTTTTCACGACTTAAAAACATCTGTACTTAAAAGCAATTGGGGAGGTGAGCTGGTTCAATACATGACAAGGGATCGAATATTGGGTGTATCGGAGCTTGGTGTTGGCCGTTCCGCCCCCCCCCCCCCCCCCCCCTACTCCTGGCTCCTGGGTTATCATGTCAAATCCGTAATGCCTTAAAAACGTTCTGTACATGGTTAATGCGTCCTGGCGTACGAAAAGTATCGGCATCGGATTAAAGGAGCGCCTTTCTAGACATCTAAAACAAAACTCACATAATGGCGCCTCTTCGCTGTCCGGCGTGCACGGTTTGATTGCGCACAGCGTTGATTCTCACCTGGTCTCCGGACGCCTTCCCGTGCAGCGTTCGTGTGCGTCCTGGGCGAGTTCGTCTGCCCGAGCAACAACGGCTTCTTCCCGGACCCCGAGCAGTGCGACATGTACTACGAGTGTCGCAAGGGCGTGGCCAAGCCCAAGCTCTGCGGGGACGGCATGGCCTTCCTGGACAACAACCCGCTCTACGCGCGATGCGATTTCCTCAGCAACGTCGACTGCTCCAAGCGGCCTTACCTACGTGAGAGACGACGGTCTTTTCCACGGAGCACACTGAGGAACCTTAAAGGAACGCTAAAATGCCCCGAAACAACATTTTTAATTGCGTGAATGGAAAACGTACTATTTAAAAAAAATTACAAAAAGACGAAAAAATTGGCTTAGTATTTACGTCATGGGACTCATTGGAGCGATTTGAAATCAAGTTTCTCTTTTCTAATCGACGTCTAGAAAAAAAAAAAAGGTTCCGGAACAACTTTTAAATTAAAATGGATCTCGCCACACAAATATCGCGCTAACCCCTTTTTTTTTAGAAATTTTATTTTGTGAAATACTGCCCTATACAAGTACATCAAAATGTCTATTTTAAAGGGTGGGAGCGCAGTGTTTCCTCATGTAGGGTTAAACGCGGCTTAAAAGGGAGAAGCGTGGGACGATTGGGCGGCCGAGTGTGTTGACGTATTACAGGTCAACAACTTTGAGTAAGGTACCAATTGTACACCAAAATATCGTGACAACGGGCTGCTGGTTTTAATACCAATGCGTGTCATGTAGAGATGCATTGGTGTAGTGACTAGTGCCTGACGAATGTCAAAAACTGAAGGGTAGCAGTCATACTTCAGCGACCAGCTAAATTTCCTACAGTTTTGGTATATGACACCGAAGCAAGACAAAATGATACCGCTTTATATCAGTTATTATAATATCATTTGACATTTGACCGCAACTTTTGTTGTTTCTCTAGAAGTCGCTTATTTTACAACATTCTGTCAATATATACTGTAAACGACTTACTTTTCGCTGGCTCAAACTTTCGCAAATCGGGCCGAAACTGGAAATTTAAAATTATTCGCGGGTTCTAATTTTCGCGAATCGAGTGTAGCTTCCGTAGCGTTCACATATTGCCCGAATTGTTCGCGGGACGTATTTTTCGCGAAATGTAAGCGATTCGCGAAATTCGCGAAAATTAGGTCCTTGCGAAAATTTCGTCGTTTACAGTATATACCTTTTGCCTTTAAAAGGTAGAGTAACTGATTGCTTCGAAAAATACTGCCTTTGTCAACGAAGTGCCGGTAATTTTATGTAAACCTCAAGAACTGTGTATTTGTTTAGGACACAAACCTCTGCATTCCAGGTGTCATGTTGCACTCTGTCAGGTCGTATATACCCTAAAATCTCGAGAGATAGCCCACCTAACATCAGGACCAAATCGGGTGAAAATTCGGAGTGGGCTAACTATCGGTGTATACAATCGAGAAAAGTAAAAACAAAATTCGTCCAAGCTTGTTATGGTGGCGAGGTGCAACGAAGCAAGGATGACTGTACTTCCCAGTCAGCAACGTTCGCTCATATCCCGCCATAGCTATACATCATTGACCCCAACACTACTATTACTAGAAGTGGGCTATCTTTCGATGTTTCAAAAAAAAAAATATAGCAAATCAAGCCAAACATAGGGGTGGGCTATCTTTCGATGTTTCAAAAAAAAAAAAAAAATATAGCAAATCAAGCCAAACATAGGGGTGGGCTATCTTTCAAAATAGGGAGGGGGGCATCTCTCGGGATATTACGGTACGCAAGTGCTGTTGGAATAAGCAGTGAGCAAGAATATTTTCATGCAACCTATTGCCTGAGAGTGTATTAACAAAGAAAACAAAACAACAATGTGATGCAGTGAGTGAATTCAAAGCGCCTTATTGAAAACCGGAATCTTGATCGCATAAACTCAGAAGTTTACCCTCCCCCCCCCCCCCTCTCTTCCCCCCGAGTGATGAGCTAAACAAACCAATTTTACTTTGTGACTAGCTATTTTTAAGCTAATCTATTTTTGTTTTAAGAGCGCAGGTATACATTTTGATTATTAGGATAGTTTGACGGGCATTCTAAGGTACGAACTAATTGAAGAACAGCTTAAGATAAGCATAGTTACAATGTTTACAAAATGGCAGCCCACACGTGCTCACACATGCTTGATCGCAGCCCAGCATGTGCATGTTTGTCGCTTCGAGAAGCGAGCGAAGCTGGTGCCATACGTACTGAAACCGAAATTGGCATTGGCCAGAAGCCCGCTTCTAGATTGGCCTACCTACTTCTAGTCCACACCCTTGCACATTCTACCATCAGTGTTCGAAGCTTCCTAATGCGTGTAAGGATAATGCTCTCGGGATTGTTGGGCATTATATTGTACTCAAAATGAAAATAACAAGTTAACTTGTACACACATCTGAGTATCAGTGCTCGAAGCGTCCGCGCGCGTGTAAGAAGCCCGCTCTTGGGAATTTTTAACCAGTAGTACGCTCGGGACGAAGAAACCACGTGACAAGGACACGTGGCGCTGTTTCTTTCGTGCAGAGGAGGCCAAGTCGACGCCCAAGTGTCCCCGCGCCAACGGCTACTTCCCGCACGAGGACCCCGAGAACTGCTCCGAGTTCTACACGTGCAGCAACGGCGTGCCTTCCAAGCTCAACTGCCAGAAGGGACTGGCCTTCAACCCGCAGGTCGGGGGCTGCGAGTGGGCCGGACGCGTGCCGGGCTGCGAGCACGAGGCCAGGAACGCACAGGTACCGCTCTGCCTCGGGTCGAGGGTTTTTGCTGAGCGCTTCGATGATATCAACACGTGGAAATCTATACCCAAAGTAATGTATACAGTCGCGGACGGTATGAACAAACCCAGGCGAGCGTGTGGCTTACGATGCCTATAGCGCTATCTACCAGGAGAAAGCTCAACCATTATGGAGGCTTCTGTGGCTGTTCTCTTTTTGTCGTCACTCGCCTGTTTGACCAACTGTCACCGAGTTACGGATTCCGCCGAATATAGAAGCGTTACGGGACAAAAGGCGAAATCAAACGTGGCTGCATCCACCGAAACGGCAAACTGAATGATCGTTTTTTTTTTTTGGCGTTAGATAATAAGTTACAGGAAAAAAGACGATAAGTTGTTTTTAATTTATGTCACCGAACACTACTACCATATGTGTTGACTCAGCAATTGTCTCTGACCAAGTGGGGAGTAACCACGAAAGTCGAACATCCACTGAAATTTCGCTCTTTCACACAATAGCCTCGATAATAGTTCAGCTTTTCCCGTTAGATAGCACTGGGGGTCTTCAGAGCCACGCGCTCGCCTGCATTTTTTTTTTTTTGTAGTCGCGACTGTATACATGGTGCAAATAAGAGATTATGTTCGTGTAGTAAGGTGTATAGTACAACTATATATTTATGCCTAAATATAAACGTCTACAAGAGAGCTACTACTAGCTAAAGTTTTATTCCAAAGCATAACCGAACGATTAGAGCTCCGGACCCACTGTGTCTTGAGCGGCTACAAGAGGGTGTTTAATAAAAAAAATAAAACAAAAACAAGTAAAATTAAATACCTAGAAGTAGCTTTGCTCTCGCTTTCTTGAGTTTTTTTGAGCAAGGTAATATTGTCATATATGTTGTCTCAATAAATATTTAACGAGTAAATATTACCACGGGATTTTAATTTTTCTCCTCCCATATTATTGTTAAGAGGGTGACAATTTTACGCCGAATAATCAATGACTTAATAAAGAAGCGCAAGAAATGTTTGTTTCCAAGAAAATAAGTTTATAGTTTTTCAATAAAACGTTTTGTGGTATAAGGCACTTACTTAAAAAAAAAAGGATTTGAAACCAAAATTTCAGAAAAACTCTCGTCAACTTCTTTGTTATAATACTGAGCGTGCAGTGTAAAAATTACCTTCCTTAACTTTAGTGTTACAGGAGCCCGTTGGTAATATTTATTCATAATTATTTAATTAAATAACTAACCTATGACTATAATAGCTTGCCATAGAATAAAAAAAAAACTCAAGAAATGTTAGCAAGTATTATTTTGTATTTATTAAAAAAAAATACCGTGTTCTTGTCACTCAAGATCGCCTAAACTAAAAGTATCTACCGTATTTTGCGGACTATCGACCGCGGACTATACATGTCTGAAAGTTTAAACTTTACGCAGTGCAGACTATCTAGAAGTGCGGACTATACAGGAATTTAGTTTTTCAAGATCGTTCATTATCACGAGACGTGACGGATTTTGTGAAGGAAATAGTATGTTAATGATGATTTATGTATGTTACAAGCTTCTTTGTATGCTAAGCAAGCATACATTTGTCAAGGTGTGCCGTGTTGGATAAGATTTTCGTGTCGACTAAGCACCAGGTGTGGACTATGCATGGCGTGCGGACTATGTACCAGGCACGGGCTATCTAAGCACGAATTTCTATTTTGACCCCGAATTCGCCTGTGCGGACTATAGACCGGGTGCGGACAATAGTCTGAAAGATACGGTACTTCTAAATATTTTACAAAAACAAATTGTGTGATTTATGATGACGAAGGACCCGGAACCTCAAATCCTCGTGAACTAGAAAAGAAAGAATCAATGTTTACTGATTTATCAAAGCGAACGACCGAGCTTCGGCGTAACTTGTTTCAAAAGAGATTATGTTTAAACTAATTGACGTCTAATATTTTCTTTAGATGATTTCAACATAGCTTATGATAGCTAGGTTATTAGACTGAAGTGTCGTTTCTGGTTATGACTCAGGAAATTTCAAAGTTACGTTACGTAACGTGACCTTTCACGTTTGAACGTTCACGTTAAATAAAGCAGGAAAGGTAAAGCCTCAGAGGCGAAGTGACTTTACTTGACACAACAACATGACGTCACGTGATTTGGTCACGTGACCTTACGGTATTACGTTACACGTGGCATGGCCACGTGACGCCGATTCTCGTAGTGTCGTGACTACGTGACCCATAAAAACACCTATTTCTTACCACATGACACATAGTAATCGACATTTACTGCTCCAAAACGTATTCTACGTACCATCCATAGTAAACCTTAGACGTAGGAACAATAAAAAAAAAAAAAAACGGACAGAACAACGAAAAGACTTTCGTTGTTATGTCCGTTTTTTTTATTGTTCCTACATCTCAGGGTTACTATGGATGTCATTCACCAACTCGCTTGCGGTTTGTGCCTTTCTTCTCAACGTAGCATTATTTTTTTCTGGTATGAACAAAGTAGTTTCACATTTCGATATCAATTTGGTCAGGACTGCCAAATTTTTGACACGAATAATAACTAAAAGTGTAACACAAAATATAGAAGCCATTATTAACCTTCAACTTGCTCGAAAAGGTTCACAAACATTTGTATTATACCAAAAAACTGCAGAAATTTTGATACAGCTTTCAATATTTGAATAGCATCCGAACCCACTGACAAAACGTTTGCGTAATGCAAAGACAGCTTATGACAATAACTTTCTTTAAACACAAGACAAAGTATCTTAAAAAAAATTAAACTTAGTTTTGAACAGTCTTGGGTAAGTTACTTTGAAAAAGTAATTCGTTACAGTTACAGTTACTTTCAGAAAAAGGTAGCGAAGTTACCGTTACAGTTACCGCAACAAAAGAGTAACTCGTTACAGTTACTTTTAAAAAGTAACGACGTTACTTTCCAGTTACTTTTCTATAACACAAAAAAAAAATTAGGAAAAACTAGAAAACGCCCCTCATCAAGTTTTATTGCATAAAATTAAAAAGTATGCTTTTCGCTTCGTATTGTAACTTAGCAGCAGTTGCTTCTCGAAATTAGTGTTTGAAAGTTTCCATGCCAGGGTTGTGGCGCTAATCAAATTACGAAACATGCGCAGTGCCCTCCGCGTGTATTGTGGTTTCACGGTTTATTCACCCAATTAAAAAGCGTTTGCACAGAAAAAAAAAAGCACAACATAGATAGTGCTTCAAGACACTAAGATGTAAGTGTTCAGGCACAAAGTACAAGCGCGTGCGTAAAGATAACTAGATTTTTTTTCATCAAATCTACACTTGGCTATAATCGGGTCGTGACTTGCGAGATAGAACGTATTCACAAGTTTGTGCAAGGCCAACTTAAAACTCGAAATGTCGGAATAGACGATTTTGAAAGTGCAATCAATAGCTAAATTGTATTCGTTCAGTGATATATTATTCATAAAACACTGGAAAGTAACGACAAAAGTAACGTCGTTACTTTCATCGTTACCTCAGAAAAAAGTAATAGAACTACAGTTGCAAGTTACATTTTTAAAAAGTAACTCGTTACAGTTACAAGTTACCAAAAAAGTAACAAAGTTACAGTAACGCGTTACTAGTAACGCGTTACCACTTAAGACTGGTTTTGTCGAGAAAATTTCTTATAGGCAGAATAAGCTTCCAACTTCAGCTGGCCGCTTGTTTGGTAATACTGTCACGAATGACAAGTGATGAGGCGGCAAATAACTGAGTAAACTAAACGTTTAATCGGGCGAACTTGTGCCCACAATAAAAAGAAACAAAAGATAACAGTAGAGCGTCGCGGGCGTCGAAGTCGGCGAAAGAGCAGAGTCGAACGCTGGGGCGAAACTGGCTGCGGCTCGCCACGCGGAGCCCCTTATGTACACGCGTGGGGTTCTGGAAGAATCGGCGTAGAAGGTTCTGAGTGTAGAACATTCTGACCTCGAACAAGCAACATGGTTCTCGAATTTACCAGAACATTTACGTCAGAGTTCACAAAAATGCGTCCCCGCGGCCAGGAATCGAACCCTGGCTTTCTGCGTGGAAGGCACGCGCGATAACCGTTAGGCCACGAGCGCGCTGCCTGCTCGGTCAGCTGCGCTCGCGGCATTACTCCCCCCTTTAAAAGTGCATCGCCCCGATGCAACACAAAACAAAACAAAGCAAATAAAAAGGACGGTAAACTAAAGAGTCATTGGGAAGGCATCAGGTGCACAGTCCTATCGGGCGTAGTACGGCTTCAGGCGCACGACGTGGACGACTTCAGGCCGTAGTGGGCGGCGTGATGATGTTCTTGTTCCGTCGGGCATGACCTCGTAGTTCAGCTCCCCGAGGCGACGAAGTACCTTGTATGGTCCAAAGTATCGTTTCAGCAATTTCTCACTGAGGCCGCGGCGACGGATGGGCGTCCACACCCACACCCTGTCTCCGGGCTGGAAATGGACGTCCCTGCGACGAAGGTTGTAGCGGCCCGCGTCGACGCGTTGTTGGGCTTGAATACGGTGTCTGGCGAGCTGGCGGACTTCTTCTGCCCGTTGGGCAACCACCTGGGCGTCGTCACTTCCGTCGACAGTCGGTTCGTGGGGTAACATGGCGTCCAGCATTGTCGCTACTTTTCTGCCATGCACCAGCTGAAACGGGGTTACTCCTGTCGTCTCTTGCACGCCAAGTAGGGTAACACCTCGTCCCAAGTCTTGTGCTCTACGTCGACATACATGGAGACCATGTCGGCGATAGTTTTGTTTAGCCGTTCTGTCAGTCCATTTGTCTGCGGATGGTACGCAGTGGTTCGACGGTGGCCGGTGCCACTGAGACGGAGGATCTCTTGCGTCAGCTGGGCCATGAACGATGATCCACGGTCTGTAACGAGGACTTCGGGGGCACCGTGCCGGAGGACAATGAACTCGATGAAAAACTTGGCGACTTCCACAGCCGTACCTGATGGAAGGGCTTTCGTCTCGGCGTACCGTGTGAGATAATCTGTGGCGACGATTATCCAGCGGTTTCCCGACGTTGACGGCGGGAAAGGGCCAAGTAAATCCATTCCGATCTGCTGGAACGGCGTAGACGGGGGAGCAATCGGATGCAGAAGTCCTGACGGCTTTGTCGGCGGTTTCTTGCGTCGCTGACACTCGTGGCATGATCGAGTGTAGAGGTGAACGGTCTTCGGTAGCCTTGGCCAGTAGTATTTTTCCCGAATCCTGGCGAGCGTCCTGCTGTAGCCAAGGTGCCCAGCCGTTGGGTCGTCGTGACAGGCTTGGAAGATCTCATCTCTAAGGTCGGCAGGGATTACAAGCAGCCACGGCGAGATGCTGTCTCCAAAGTTCTCCTTGTAAAGCACACCTTGTCGGAGGACGAAGGTCGGCAGGGCTCTCAAGAAGACACGGGGGATAGTACCCCCTCGTCCTTCGAGGTGCTCGATTAGGGCGCGCAACTCGGGATCATCTCTTTGACGTCGCGCCATATCGTCGGTGTTCACCGCGCCTAGGAAGCACTCGTCGTCATCGTCGTCGCTGCTACCGGGGGATGTCTCGACAGGGGCTCTGGACAGGCAATCGGCGTCGCTGTGCTTGCAGCCTGACTGGTAGACCACAGTCATGTCGAACTCCTGCAGTCGGAGGCTCCATCGAGCGAGACGTCCTGAAGGGTCCTTTAGGTTCGCAAGCCAGCAGAGCGAGTGGTGGTCCGTGACAACGCGGAAAGGGCTCCCGTATAAGTACGGGCGAAACTTCGTGATGGCCCAGACGACCGCAAGACATTCTTTTTCAGTCGTGGAGTAATTTCTCTCCGCTTTGGAAAGTGTCCGACTTGCGTAGGCGATGACTCGCTCGGTTCCTTCTTGCACTTGAACCAGCACCGCGCCAAGTCCTTCGTTACTTGCGTCCGTATGAATCTCGGTTTCCGCATCTTGATCAAAGTGTCCAAGAACAGGAGGAGTCTGGAGCCGTTGCTTAAGCTCGCTCGTCGAATGCGTGCTGCTGTTCGATGTTTGTCGCCTCGGTGACGAAGGCTTCGACGGTGCCCGGCGGGTTGCGCACGAGGCCTCCAAAGATGTCGTCTCTCACCCCGCGCATGAGGACCCGCAGCTTCTTGTCGTCTGTGGCTCGTGGGTCGGCACGGGCGCTGAGGCGGAGGACATCTTCTACAAAGCTTGTGACGCTTTCGTCGGGGCCCTGCGTTCGAATTCGGAGGAGATCTTCTGCCTTCTCCCGTCGGTGTAGGTTGGCGAACGTCCGCTGCAACTCGGCCACACAGATGTCCCACGACGTAAGCGAAGCCTCGTGGTTCTCGAACCAATGCCTCGCAGTACCCTCCAGCGAAAAGTAGAGGTTCTGGAGGCACTGCTCCGCAGTCCATCCGTTGTGGCGCGCCACACGCTCGTAGTGCTTGATCCAGTCTTCGACATCCTCATGGATCTCGCCGTGGAAGGGAGTCGGCGTACTGGGAGCGGCGGGCAGGTAGACGACGGCGGGAGCGGCGGGGGTCGGCGACTGGTTGGCCATCGTCGGCCTCGTTGGCTGCTTGGTCCTGGGCGGCAGAAGTCCGAATTCCGGGTGTAGGCCTTGGGTGCGTCGACTGAACCGGATCTCGGTAGTGTCTTCGTTGGTTCTTCGTGGACTTGGCGTCGGACTTGCACTGCGGGCCCTCGGAGGGGTACGCGGCAGGGACATGCGTTACCCCGCACCTCCACCAAAATGTCACGAATGACAAGTGATGAGGCGGCAAATAACTGAGTAAACTAAACGTTTTAATCGGGCGAACTTGTGCCCACAATAAAAAGAAGAAAAGATAACAGTAGAGCGTCGCGGGCGTCGAAGTCGGCGAAAGAGCAGAGTCGAACGCTGGGGCGAAACTGGCTGCGGCTCGCCACGCGGAGCCCCTTATGTACACGCGTGGGGTTCTGGAAGAATCGGCGTAGAAGGTTCTGAGTGTAGAACATTCTGACCTCGAACAAGCAACATGGTTCTCGAATTTACCAGAACATTTACGTCAGAGTTCACAAAAATGCGTCCCCGCGGCCAGGAATCGAACCCTGGCTTTCTGCGTGGAAGGCACGCGCGATAACCGTTAGGCCACGAGCGCGCTGCCTGCTCGGTCAGCTGCGCTCGCGGCAATACGTTCAGTGATTACATTGCGAACGTGTTCAGTGATAGCGGTAAAGTTGGTTCTTACATCGCTTAGATTCCGAAGGTTTCTTTTTTTTTTATTTCATTCTTTAACCTGTCACAAATTTTGAAACTTTTAATAGCTTCAAGTAATTGAAAATATTTATATACGTGACTGATAATTTGGAACTAGATCAGCCAAGAATGAGTTGCGTATTAACATCTTGTCAAAGAGAAAAATTCTTTTTGTCTTTAGCTACATAGGTTTTCTTCAAAAGACAGAGAAAGCGGTAGTGTCAATTATGAATAACAAAGAGATAAAAGCATGATGAGATGACTCGTCTTTTTATCGCTCGATTATTTTTTAATCTATAGAAAAAAAAGTTATGCATTTCTTCAGAACAGTTCACCAATAAAAAAAAAGTATGCTAACTTCCGCGCAATTTCAATGCAAGGTGTTTTGACGCCAGATCGTGCAAGGATGGTCGGAATTCTATACTTTTTTATATTTTTGTAAAAAATATATGTTAAAGCCATGTTCTTGGGAGGAGCATTATGCGAACACCGTAGCTAATTTGCTCCCGGAGATATAAAATTTTAAAACTTGAGGTGTGGAGGTTGCCAAGGTTTCATTGAGGTAATTTGCAAATTTATCAATTTCACACAGAAACATGCACATAGTAATAACCTCTTACTTATGTTATGAAAGGTTGATGACATTACATAGGATATTAAGAATCACAATAAAATATTTCTATGCAAAACAATTTACGAAACACGTCAAATAAACACGTTTTAGAGGCACATTCACATATTGTTTACAAACGAAATACTTCATATAAGACAACGACAAATATACCAATCAGATCATCTTTAAACGCATTGTAAAAATTTATAAGAAATATGCTTAGCCATTATTCTAGTTCTTTAAATCTGGCAAATTTGCACTTCAATAATAATAAAATAAAAAATGGAAGACGTTTACAATTTTTTGTAATGCCGAATAAGAGCACAGCTCTTGAGGAGGAGGAAAGGGTACGGAGAAAAGGGTAGGCCCCTCCTCCCCTCCGTACCCTTCCCTCCTCCTTTACTTCTCCCCTCCCATATAGCGGGAAATGTATCAACATTTTCCCGCTAAATTTAGCGGAGAAAATTTTCCTCTAAATTTAGTAGAAAAGTTCTCCCGCTTAATTTCACGTGACGTCACATTCATTCACGTGACGTCACGCGTGACGTCAGGTGTGATGTTGCGAGGGTAAAGTTTTCCCGCTAAATTTAGAGGAAAAAGAATTCCCAAGTTGAGGGCGTCACGTGTGACGTCACGAGTGACGTCATGAGGGTAACATTTTCCCGCCAAATTTGGAGGGAAATGTTTCTGCTATATTTAGCATGAAAATATTCCTGCTAAACTTAGCGGGAAAATATTTAGCGGAAAAATTTCCCGCCAAACATAGCGGGAATATTTTACCCTCGTGACGTCACACATGACGTCACGTGTGACGTCATTATGGGAAATGCTCCGTAATGCAACTCGCGGTTACGCGGACGGCGACGACGGCGCCGCTCAACCCGGAAACGGGCGCCTAAAGGCTGCGCCCTAAATGAGATGTTTATATATCTCTGTAACGCAAAACTAGAGTTCAGCTCTTGAGGAGGAGGAGGGGAGGGTACGGAGCGGAAGATATGCCTCCTCCTCCTCGATCCGTACCCTCTCCACCTTCCGTCCTCCTCTCCTCCTCCCGTCCTCCTCCTTCTATCCTCCTCCTCTACTCTCCCCTCCGCTTCCTCCTTTCCCTTCCTCCTCCTTTCTTCCTCCTCCTTTTCTTCCCAAACCGTTCTCCCCTCCTCCTCCTCCTCCTCTATACCTTCCCCTTTTCTCCTCCGTACCCTCTCATCCACCTCCTGCGTACCCCCCTCCTCCTCCTCCTCACCCTCCGCCCTACTCACACAGTTTCCCCGCTAAATTTAGCTGAAAAATTGACGCCACACGATTTCAGTACCAATTCAATTTCCCCGCTAAATTTAGCGGAAAAATTGACGTCACGGGGCCTCAACAGCAATTAGATTCCCCACTAAATATAGCGGAGAATTGAATTGGTGGTGAGGTCACGTGACGTCAATAGGGAGTTTTAGAATAGCGCACGCTAAAGCTTTGCGTGCGCAAAGAATAGCGTCGTCGCCACTGCGCATGCTCCGAACGCAAACCAGGTTTTGCGCTTTGCGTGCGCAATTTTAGCGTGCGCTATTTCTCGGAAATAGCGTGCGTACGCAAAGGGTCTTTGCGCTCCTCTAAGGAGGATTCGTGATGAGAAGTTGGCTAAAGCCAAGACGAGCACAGTTTAAAAAAAATGGCGGCCCGCAGGCCCATGGAAGCGGTCGCTTTGGCGGCGTCGTGAGCGCGACGTCGGCGGCATCCTCGCGACTGCGATTTTCAATACGGGACGACACTGCACTCGGTTTGGAAAACCCAGTAAGGTGGGCAACGATCACCGGCAACTTGATGCTTGCGATGAGCGAACATTTATCGGCGAAGGTCGGTACACTCTTGCCGAGGCGACGCATGCGGCGGACACGACCGGTCGACCGCTCGCGTCGCACTTTCACGTTTAAACAAATGTAAAATTGTTACTCCAGACCAAAAATCTTGTTTTTTTCTTAAGTTGCAGCATTTCGTGTGTGAAATAAATATCGTGAGTGTATCTTGGTGGCGTTGTAAGCACGAGATGCTTGGGCTTTTGCGTCGCGGCGGAGAAACGCTATTCTAAAACTCTCTTGCGTCGCGTGCGCTAAAGCAAGCGCTAAATTTAGCGCTAGCGTGCGCTAAAATTGCGTACGTTATTCTAAAACTCCCTAATTTATCGCGAAATTTAGCGCGGTTACGGCGACGGCGACGACGGCGCCGCGAAACACGGAAACGGGCGCCTAAGAGCTGCGCTCTAAAAAACTCTTTTTATCTTCTTGAAACTCTCCTTAACCGTTTGCAGTGATTTAAACTAACTTTTTTAATGGTAAACATTGAGTAACATATGGCCTCCTTAATTAAGAGAACGGCATCAAACCTTCGCTAAAATTGAGCTAGTATCTTATAGGGGCTTCGACGAGAGACGTGTGCTCCAGAGCACGGTGTAAGATAATACTCTTCAGGTGAGGACAGCGCGCTCCTCGCGCAGTGCAGATAAAGTTCGCTTTTCATTCTCTCTCTTTCTCTCTCTCACTATGGTTCCAATCGGCGCTGGCAGATGACTCGTCGACCCGTGGGTACGGCAAAGATGGCTCGTGCCGCCTCATGCTCGACACGCGCAGAGCTCCGGCGAGGTTGTCGCTCGTGCAGAAAGACCACGGTGTACCGGGGTGTCATGGCAACGAGATAATGTTTTTCGCTCTCGCACAGTTTCGCCGTTTGGCCGCCGGCGACACTGTCAGCCGCGGGCACGGTGGCCGAGGAATAATGCAGCCTTTCGGATGCCCGTCGAACGAACACTATCTGATTCCTCGCGCCGCGCGTTTAGCCCCGCCGTGTCCTCACCTGAAGAGTATTATCTTACACCGTGCTCCAGAGTCATTTACTAGAACCGACAAAGGTCTTCTATCTAGGCTATAGAAGCTCATGCTGTTCCTAGCTTAGTTAGTTTTAGATTTATGTTTTTTTGCAATGCCTCTAGAGACCCACCCGCCCGGCCCTTTGAAAACACGCCAAATTGGGTGTACTTAACAGCGCATGCCCTATCTCTATGGTGGATTTAATAGTTTTCAACTATGGTCACGATGCTTGTAATTGATATGGTACCTTTACATTTATGAATGATAAAGTTAATAACTAAATGTAATTGTTGACCTAAATATATCAAACACTTATTTTTTCCCCTAAATGCGACCTTTGGCAGGAACCAATATTACATCAACCTTTTTTTCTGTGCGATGCATACTTTTTACAGAAAGGATTTGGGCCCCGCTTCGGGAAACACCATGTACTAATAGCCGAGTGCTTCTCCCAAGGACATGACTTTCATATAGTACACATTTTGCAGAAATATACACAATATTACCCGGAACATCACTATATCAACTGTTACCGACTTCACAACGCACAGTTAGCACACCCGCAGCTCACAATTGCTAATTGTGCGCTGTGAAGTCGGTAACATGTTCACCCAACTCGCCCAAGCTGCAGTTTTGTATCAACTGACATGGAATTACCCAACAAAACCCTCGTAGATATCAAGTTTTATCTGTATTCTATTGAGCACGAATGAATATTATGAAAGGTTAAGCTGGTTTGTTTGTCATCACACAGTGTTGAACACCAAGATATCCACCCTCTAGATACTACTTCCATCGCCTTGTTTTCGCGTTAATAGACCCTCCTCGTGCGAGGGCTTTGGGCCTCACGGTAACGCGCCATGCGTACAGTCTTCAACTGCCATCAGCAGTGGCTTCTGCTGACAGTCCTTCGTAAGCTAATAGCCTGTGGGTAAGGAAACGCAAGAAAAAACAAATCTAAAACTGTCTAATCTAAGGACAGCATGACTTTCTATAGCCTACGATAGAGCAGCACCCCTGTACAGCCTTTGTCGGTTGTGAAAAATGTCTCCTTGGCGCTGACGTCGTGCGGCCAAGCCCCTATAACGAAGACATGCAAGCTCAATTTGAGTGAAGGTTTGTTGTCGTTTTTCTCTTAACGAGGTCGTACGTTACTCAATGTTTTGCCATCACGTTTTAGTTTTATTCGCTGTAAACTGTTAAGGAAAGATTAAAGAAATAAAAGTTGAGTTTTTTAGATATTGACGTGCAATTTTTTCACATTTATAGAAATGAGCTGCGTTTCTGCACTAGTAACAGAACAAAAATAAAGGCTAAGCATATTTTTAAATATTCGTAAAATGTGTATAAAGATAATTATTTTGATATATTTTGCCTTGTTGTATGTAAAGCAGTTTGTTGGTAAATACTTTATAATTATGTCTCTAAAACGTGTTTATGACGGGTTTCGTAATTTTTGTTTGCTTTTGCATAGAAATCTTTTCTTGTAGTTTTTAATATCCTATGTACAGTCGGGGACAAAAGTCTCTAGGACACGCGAGCTCCGACTGAAACGCATTGCTCTGCCATCTGCCGGCGGGTCGCCTGGTTTCGAGATCAGAGAAAAGCGCATGCGCGTCCTACTGTGCCTGCCAACATGTGCGCTTCCCCGCTCTTCTGCGGCGCGGCGCCTAACTCGGAATCGGGCGTGGTACCGCCTCGGAGATAGCGCTTACTGACATGGCACCTATAAAGCAAGAAGTCACGGCAGCTCAACTGAGCGATAAGCTGAACTGGTTATAAAGCAAGGTGCGCTGACACGGCGAAATGCGGCGCAATGCCCCAGGCAGTATCTCGAGTTTCGGAATGAGTAGCAAAGGCTCGTCAGCCGTCAGCGCTATCTTTGAGGCGGTACCACGGCCCGATTCCGAGTTAGGCACTGTGCCGCAGAAGTGCAGGAAAACACACATGTTGGCAGGCACAGTAGGACGCGCATGCGCTTTTCTGTGATCTCGAAACCAGGCGACCCACCGGCAGATGGCAGAGCAATGCGTTTCAGTCGCAGATCGCGTGTCCTGGAGACTTTTGTCCCCGACTGTACATGTCGTAAACCTTTCATAAAATATGTGCACATATTATTACTACGTGTATGCTTCCCTGTGGAATTTACGCGGCAAAACCTTGGCTATCTCCAACTTCGAAATTTTGTATCTCCGAAAAAAATTAGCTAGGGCGTTCGCATATAGCTATATGTTAAAGCCTTGTTCTTGGGAAGACCACCCAAGAACATGGCTTTAACGTGTCGTTTTTACATAAATAAAAAAGTATGACTCGGACCATCATTGCACGATCTGGCGTGGAAACACCTCAGTAAATCGTCATGGACTGAATTAACACTATCAAAGCAAAACGAATGCACTCAGAAAACAAAAATTCGAACAAAAGCTGCTTTTCGGTGTATTTATTGATTTTGAACGTATTTTACTTTATTAATTACAACATTTTACTTTTTAAATTTGAGCTTTATGATATTTGCTGTTTACCTTTCCTGCTTTTAAAGTTTTATCTTTGTGTCGCACTCAGTTTGTTTTCAATGCTAAGGATTTTTCGGAAATAAATATAATTTACTCAGTTACAAATGGGGCGTTCTAGGGATATTCGTTTTTAACATATCCTAAGTGACATTTCTCGCATAAAGTCTTTACTGTATCGTTTTCTGCTCAGAATAGCAGTAACCTTCATAATATTCTCATGCTACATTATCTAATGTTTGTACTTAAGAAAGAAAGTATGATAATAAAATATTGATACCGATAAAATAAAACGCTTTTTTCCTAGCGATAACAAATCTGTTTCTACTACCAGGAATACACTATATTACTCTACATCAATAAAAATATAAATAATTTTCTCTAAAACGTTTCGGGTTATATTTTTGAACTTATGTAATCGGACAGCCACATTACCTACTTACTGGGAAAATTGTCAAGTGTCGTAGGACTGGTTTGTCGTGACAGTTTCACCCTACCAGTTGATCTGAAAATGTCATGCTGTAAAATTAAGCTTTCAATTCTAATTTAAATTAGTGGAACCTTGGCATAGTAATATTGCGTTCACTAATATACAAATATACGTATATTTATTGCAAAATAGAAATAGCAAATGGTTATAAAAATAAAAATATAAGATGGAAGTGCCTTATAAATTTTATACTGAGCGTTCTTGGTGTGTAAAGTACCTAATACATTTGGCATGCATGATTATACTATACCCGTTCTCAATTCAAGATTAAAGGATGTTTTGCTCGTTGTTCATACGCCGCGCGAAGTAGTTCTTACACGATTTGGTTGTCGAAGGCAGAAGCAATGATTTTTGACGTTTGAAACGTATATTTCTTGATAAGATAACATACATCTAATCCAAAATGTACCTACAATCTACATATATCTTAAGTCCCAACATAAAGGGTGAAATTAGTTTTAGGGGAGTACTAGTATATATAATTGGTAAAGGGTGAAATTAGTTTTAGGGGAGTACTAGTATATGTAATTGGTAAGTCTGAAGCAAGAAAGAAAAATATAGACATTTTTATCAAAATTGGATGAATTCAAATGAAACGAAAGCCTGTTCACCACAATATATGGTGTAATGGACAGCTATTTGTTGTAAGACAAAAACTGTATTGCTTACTATGGCCCTATTTACTTCGTTTCTTGTCTTTTTTATATCTATTATATGTGTTTAAGTAAAATGACACAACTAGTCCAGCAACGTAGCTTACTAAAATATATGGCTTCCAAATTTCTCAATATTCTCTTCGCAAACTCCTGATCTATCTTATCGATGAAGATGTTTATATGGACTGAATGTTCACTAAACATTTCGGCGTATTTTATTGTCAGAGGTGATATCATGATGTGTTTTATATGATTGCCTTCGTTTTACGCGATATGCGCAAGATACTATATATTTTGTAGGGTTCTGTTTTTGAATCTATTGGCAGTATAATTTAAGAAATCTATGAACGCGTTGTTCGATTTTTTTTAATGCGGCGATTGACATTGTATGGAACTAAGGGCTAGTAGAAGCTCCACTGCATACTTGCGTCCACTCCCTCTTCTCTTTTTTTTGTAATTATATTATTATACTACATCATATCTAATGTAGGATATCGTTACAACAGGCACAATGCAACTTAAAGTCATGTATAGTACGATTTTTTCTCCACACAAATTTTTCGAATATTCTAACCATCTTCGCCATGTTTAATTAACCAGTAAATATTGTAATGCTAATTTGATTGATTACTTCAAAAACAGCAAAAGCCTATGTTTTTTTTTTCATTTAGGCAAAACTTTAGACATTTTATGTTTGTCTGTTTTTGTTTCATTTTAATGTTCACAAGGCTGATTTGCCGAGGCCTCGAAAGGCGGAGAAATCAATACATACGTGAATAGGAAAGGAGCTTTTGTCAAATCCCAAACTTGTTTTCTCTCTATTATTTCGCTTTCCGTCGACTTTCTCATAAAGTTAAAGCATGAACTACATAATAATTTCAAAATTGTCTTCTAACTTTTAGCTAAGCTTTAAAAAGAAAAAAAAAACACTTGGATTGAGCGCGTTGGTTATCGATTCAAAAATACGAAAGAGTTATACAAAGAGGACGGACAGGAGAAACATTCGAAAGATGTTTGTCCTGTCCGTCCTCTTTCCGTCCTCCTTCGTATTTTTGAGTTTATTTTTTATTTGCTTGCTTCTTGAACAAGCCTCGTTAGAACAGTCGTTCTTTTCAAACTCTCCCTAAGCTGATTGGAAAAGCGTTCCTTTGGTTGTTTGCGCCACGACTCAACAAGGTCGGCTTGCGCCTCGAGCTATTCCACTCCGACCACGCGCGAAAGAGTTTATTATTATTATTTTTTTTAGAAAACATTCCTTAAATAGCTTTTCATTAGGATTGCCAACTCAGAGCTTGTTAAACCTGTACGCACAAGGTGGGAACTGCGCGGTAGAGTGTGAAATGCAAATCACGTTTAACGGAGCTCTAAGCGTTGATATTTAGCGTTCCTTTCTTTTATATAACTTGCTCTCACGCCTTCCCACACATTTCACACATTTCAACACTGTATACTTTAAATTATGCCAGTGTTAATACTTTTCCTTCGAACTGCCGCAGAACCAGTCAGCGCTGTCTACGGAGCGAAATATCTAAATATGGTGCATAAGGCTTTTGCTCCTTTTGTTTTTTGCTTGATTATATTTGGCCGTTAATACTTGACTTTGAGTACAGGTTTTGAACTCTAGTTAACGACGTTGTCCAAAATGTGTACCTTTTTCCTCTCCGACGTAAGATACTTTATGAACCTATGGAATTTTCTCTAGAAAAGAGCCCCAAAGAAATATCTTGCCATATCACACAAAAAATGGTTTGTTGTACTTGTGTTTTTCTTGAACAATTTCTCTCCGGTGACCACGACAGTTTCTTTAAGCTTGTGGTTCAGTGACTAGGCTATCATATGCTGGCTCTGAATACTATTCCACTAGACACGTCGTTTTCATTTCCCATGCCCAAATATGTACGAGTTCGAGGTATTTTAGTTTTATTTTCTTCGAATAAGCCGTATTGTTCCGTCATTTTATTTCAGGTTCCGTCGGGTGTTTCCACCACTGATTCTGCCGATGTTGGCGAATGACAGCCTTCCACAAACTTCGAAACCATGGTTCAAGTCCAAGTCATGCCCATCAATGAGCTGGTGAAGAAAATGTCACTGCCTCATGGAGACACCGTTTGTTGCGTAGCCTGTAAATAAAGATGCGATCAAAGTTTACAATAAAGCACGAGAATATATAAGCTGCATTACTCTGTCATCACCGGAACTTTAGCGCCCATTCACCTCCGTGCCCTTCCCACAAAGAACTGTGATCTTGCTTGAGGAGTCGTGGCAACATCATTATGGCAAATATGGTTACCTACAACCTAAGAAATGAAGAGCGCGGCGAGTCCTGAGCACCTTATTATCCCTCCCCAGCCAATAAGGTTACGGCATTAGCCGATATAAGACCACAAAATAACGAGTCAGAAAGCAAGAAGCGTGTTCATAATAGGCCACACCCTTCATTTGTTTAAGGTATCGGTGACTGTGGAGGCGATGGCTTGCAGCTTATTCAACAACTGTTCGTGGCTTCTCTGGATTAAATGTAAAGATGGGGGACAAACAAGGAACACTGTGTCACATATAGCTACTTGCATACTGAAAAGACCACTGTAAAATGATAAAGATAATAAAAAAGACTATTTAAAATTGAATTCTGGTTTATAAATTTGCGACAGTATTTTGTTCGTATCTGACAAACTCGCCATATTTAGAGTGCGTTTTTGGGTCAATAGATCACGGTGCTATTATTTGTGTACAAAACCTCGTATCGCAATTTCTGATGGGAACGTTATTGGTTGTTTCTATGGTCACACAATCTTTTATATCAGTTAATGACAGTGAGCAGCCACCCTGGAGTGAGCTCTACCACGTCTCAATTTTGCGGCTCGCGTTTTCACCGAATTATCCTGGCCAGGAACTTGTTCTGCAGAAAATATTGCTGGTAATACTTTGCTCTTACCTAACAAGATCATCATAGGCTGAATACATTTTTGGGGTCGTAAATTCCAGGGCAATCGTTTAAGTGCAGGGGCTCGTGCCACGGCTTTACTCTGACGGTCGCATACGGTTTCTCATCTCACTTTCCTGTCTTTTGTTTTCCGTCTTACTTTTTCAGCAAGGTATATATACCCTCACCAGAAACTTAAATACGTTAGAGTCTAACTTCGATTTTTTTTACTTGTGTCTGAAGTATTATTACCTGAAGGGTGAAGCACAAGAAATGCGTGTCGAGATCGACGTTATTCCACAATTAGATCAGTAACGTCAGCGGTAATCTTGCCATCGGTGATGGCTTAAGAACAACTGAGAATGGGAAATAATGCTGTATTATTTGGCTGACAATTGTTTAATGATTGATTATTATCGGTACACGCTGCGATCTTATAGATTCTCTATTGATAATGAAGATGTTTGATGATCGCCACTCCCTGTCGTCTTGAAGCTATCAGGGGCTATAACTCAACATAATCGCCGCAAGCGAAAACCCGGTTGAACAGGTTGTTTGGGCAGCAGCCAGACGGTGACAAATCTGTTAGAACTGTCCCACTCCAAATCTACCAAAGCCAATACAAATCGGGTCTATCGTACGTCTGTGCAAAATGAAAAAATGAATACGTAGACGCCTCTGCCAGGTGACACCACGACATCTACCAGGTCGGTCGGACAGAATTCCCCGACTAAGAGAAACCAAAACTGGGTTAAAGAAAGAAAATCGTCGGCTGTCTTTCTCCTTCTTTTCAGCACCGGGAGGGTGAGGTGAACTCGATGAACGGGTCACGTGGATTAACGGCACTTCTTTCCTCGCCCTTCCAGCACTCCCCTCCCCCTTCCCTTCCCCGGCGTTCAGGAAGGAAAGCACAACAGGAGGAAGTTAGGAAATAGTCGTCCCGCAACAGATACTGCTGCCTTTTCCTCAGCCGAGTCCCCCGTCGGTCCTTGTGCATTTAGCTCGCTCTGGCCCGGTCAGCTTGGGCTCCGACGAGGTTATTTCCGTGGTCGAAGAAGAAGGGCTCCAGCAAAAAACAGGTGCGCAGAAAAAGTAGGCAAGCCCAACGCTAACGGCAAGATGGTGGATCGTTTCGTGTCCGCCGGCATCCTCTCCTGCCTGGTCTGCGCTCTCGCTCCACTTTTGGGTGAGTGGTTACTCCGCTGCTCCGAGGAGACGCTCGCGAGGCGAAAACAGACACCTTATGGTCGCTCAATTAGGTTTTCCCGGAAAGAATCGAATGGCACGGTTCTTTCCCCCTGGGCTGAAATTGGGTCTTAGAGTGGCCGCCTCGTTTCTCATCGCGTCAAGGCTAGTCGGCTGTCAACACCTCCGCAATGACAGATTGGTTGAAGGCTAAAAAGTCAGACGCGATGCTTCCTCGAAAAGGTTCTTGAAATGTAGCATGGATGCTGATGCTGTCAACATACCCTTAAGACTATGCCAGTTTGTCTAACATAAGGTGCATGGTTGTCATGATTAAAAGTCAGGTTAAAGTTAAGTGGCAACTGACTGAATAAGGTGAATCAAAATACTAATTATGAAGAATATTTGCTCATATGGAAGTTAAATATTAGCTTCTACCTATGTATTCAAATCACTACTTGGAGGGTATTGGACAATCTTTGATGCGTTTTGCCTTAAAATAAATAAAACAACCTTATAATTGCGATCTTTTCTAATGGGCCTTTTTGACAGGTCAGAGTTGCTGCGGCATAAGATCTTTTATGTTTTCGCTGGCAATGGGAGTCTAGATTACAAGACGGAGTGAAGCACGTTTAAAGGCAACATTGATACCATGTCAGCATAAATATATACATATATTTTTATCTAGCGACTTGTGTTCTTTGAACAGGAACAGATAATCGGATCATGAATAAATAACATGTCATATATCAATGGTACCGAACGTAGAAAAAACAGTACAAAGAAAGGCTGGTAACAAAGAAAAATGAATATACCTTGAGAGTATAACGTTTGTGTGCCTGTTACTTAGTTGTTCGCTTGAATAGAAAAATTAATTCATAACGATAAAACTAGAGTTTCCTAACGCCACCGAACTTGAGTTCAATTCAAGAGTCTAATACGTTTTGTTATAAACCCCATATTAATTTGTAAAGCTTGTTGTGTTTGATCCTGGCTCAAATTTCTTAAATTTCATCCGCAAATCTCGTGAAAGTGGTTGCTGTGCCAACAAGGTTTCTGACCTTTGAATTGAAAACATGCTAGTTGCATGATGGCTGAATTTCAGCTCTAGGCGTATAAAATGTATGATGTATCGCAGCTCATTCGATTTACATAACATTAAAAAAATACATTTGCACAAAACTGAATCCTCAACTAGTTAAGAACCAGGAATCCCTATGCCATGAGACTACCGATGGGAAATTTGAATTAATTTTTCGGTAGACATTTGGAATCAATGATATCAAGAGTGCGTAATAAATATTAATAAAAATAATTTATAAAAATATTGTTTGTTAGCCTGAAAACCTTCGTTGATACTGCATATCTTATTGGCTGATCAACTAAACTATATAATTTCAGAATCCAAAACGACGACTAATGCCGCTGGTATATGTATACCAAACGAATAGGTATGACGCAAAATCTGCTGTTTTTATGGAAGCTAATCAAATATGTCTGGCAACTTGACAACTCCGCAATACGTTGAGAGGACGGGATGATGGAGACCTCACGGCTAATCCCTCAGAAAAACAACGGGGCTACTTTAGGTATTAGAGGTTGCATATATAAAAGACAAACACAAAAAAGAAATCTAATTTTCTCCTGTCACATCTTGACATGACAATAGCCGCTTTAAATGATCGACATTTGTATCACGTTAGCACGTGTAATTATAGAACAGGGCGTGTACTGCGAACGATACTAGGTTCGTGATAATTATCACTCCATCAAGTCTGTCGAAAACGCCCTTGTACAAAGTTCCGCAAACGTCGCTGGATATTCACGAGACTGTTTCAAGAGCACAAAATGATGTGGAATAGATAGCGGATCCACCGATATTATGGCTGCAGTTAACATCACATCGTTCATTTAAAAAAATAACGTTGAGATATTTATATCCTGTACAAGGTATTGTTTCAACGCTATGCATTGTTGTCACTGCAAATCACCATCATTTGTGCAGATCCCCAACAAATATTTTCTCGGCTCACTGGTAGTTTTTTTTTCTACGTGCTCTCCTTTTGAATCACACGAGTACTACCTGTTTGCAGTCTTAAAGTGAAAGCCAATTTTATATTTAATTACTTTTGTTTACTGGCGCAATCACAGTATACGCCAAGACGTTCACATTTCTAACAACGTCGAGTTAACACCCTAACACTGCAGAAGGAATGCGTACCAAGCACTGCCTCACTGACGCAACGGGTACTGTCGCCACAACTGGAGCAACGGGCTCAATTGCCGATTAAACTCAGCCTCCGGGGTTCGACCGAAAACCGATAACCGCTGGTGGCATTCTTCGCCGCTATCTTCGCATCCGGAACAAAACAAAAATGTCGCCGCCTTGCGCGCCGCACAAAACGAACGTTGTCATACGCTCTCCCGCTTCGCGAGTTGCGAGGGCCGACCAGACGGCAATGCATCCACGACCGCAAGCGGGCGTTAGGCAGGGAGAACGCCGACTGACCCAGATACAATGGCACCAGTTTTCTCGCCTTTCAGCACTCCACCTAGAATTCGTGCGGAACAAACTGGAACCGCCCATGACGGGCACGAAACAGGAAAGCAAAAAAGGAAAACGAAGAGAAAGACACGGAGAAGGCAAGGACAACGTCGAACACGCCAAAGAAGGCATACTCCGACCCCGGATCGCCTGAAGCACAGCCAAGGCTATCGGCCGTTTTACGCTGCTCCAGTGTACGCCCCGATGAAAAGGGTCGTGCTCTATGCACCAAATAATTTAAATACGCTCTCATGCATATAAAACAACAACCAATATTATCAGATGTCGAAGTATTATATGCGTTCAACAACTTGAAGGTCAGGCAGTAAGATGAACGTATTCGTGAGGAGAGCTAGTTAGAGAATTTAGGCATCAAAGTACGATTGCGATGAATCATAAAAAAGGGCGGAACTATTCTTCTTTAAAAGGTCAGTTATATTTAGGTCTTGCGTGCTATAGAGTACTTGATATCTTCTGCAAAACCGCGTCCTTGTTCAATAATTTCAAAGTGCTCTTTATCTTTTTTTTTGTAATTTTCAGGGATATCCACGTAATACTGCAGCCAGACGTTTAACGACTATACTGTGCTTCCAGGTTTTGAGTGCGTGACATAATTCCTGAAGCAAACAGCTTTCATTGTTTGCTTTCTACGTTAATTTTCTGCGGGTTTTTGTTAGCACGTTTGTGGATAAGGCGCATCGAGATAAAACATTTAGAAAAAGAAATAAGACAAAATAATGTCTTCCGTATTGTGCCTGTCATGCTCATGGCCAGACGTAGCAAGCGCTGTGTGAAATCGAAACAAGAGACAAGAGCGAAGTCACGTAAATAACCTTTTTGAGCAGAAACCTTTGCGTGCGATCTTATGAACACAGATTGGGTTCTTGGCTTCCGGCCGTGTTCATGTTGCAGAATCAAACGGAAGCTTTATGTGGGCTTATTTATTTATTTATTTATTTATTCAAAATACCTTGAAGGTTCAATAACAAGGAGGGGGGATTTGATCAGATTACAGTATAGTTAACACTTAGAAGAGAGCAAAAAAACATAAACGAAATTTTGTTTATGTCCATTCAGATGACATAAACAAATTTTATGTCCTCTGAAAGGCATATATGATGATTAATCCACGAACGTATTATAACTGGTGTTATTCAAAGCGGAATCTCAAATCTCCTCGCTTTTATTTGGCATATAATAATAATAATATAATAATATCCTTATTATCCTTGAAAAAATACATATGCATCGGCCCACCACGTATACCTTCCCTCGGGTTCAAACAGGGCGTGCCTTGCGCCTCTTTCACCAGTAAATATAAACTTGCTTTCTAAGGGACTCTTTCGTGAAGTGTGCTACCAGTTCGAGGCATCAATTCCTGAAGGGTGCGGCTTTTTAGGATCGGTTATCCTGCGCGTTATCTGCGCGAAATACATTTTTGAAACTCGCGGAAATTCCAGTTCGAAGGCAGGTGTGACCCTCGCGTGACGAGAAAACCAGTGCATTAAGCGGGTCGTACGTCTTTAAGTTCTTTTTGTTCGCTCGCTCGACTGCACGTTTTGGAATCCGCCTGGCAAAATGCCTGCACACCTCATTCTCGGTCTTGGGTCTCAAGAAATCAGGATTAATGCGTTCCTGCGCAGTCTATTAGCGATAAAGGTCGACACGTAGTTGTAGCATGGTCATCGTGGGCTCCTTCTATCTAGTGCCTACAGCTGTTCTAAAGAAAAGTTACATGAGCAGTCGTTTCGTGATTTCCTTCTCTCAAGCAGTCGGTCGTCGTATGGCCCAACCCCGCCTCCGGCGCATTCCGGAGGAATGGAAAGGAGAAAGAAAATGCCGTTTTTGAGTTTTGTTACCTATATTTACTGTGATATTCTAAAAAAAGAATCCGATCCGTTACAGAAGTTGGCATCACTATGAATTAGTGTTGGCGGTAAGGAGTTACAAGTATAACCGAGTTACCGGTAACGCCCTACTTTTTTTCAGTAGCGTAGTAGCGAACTCCGATTACGTCTTCAAAAGAGTAACAAATTCGTTGTTCCGTTACTTGTTTCCAGTAACGCGTAACTTATATAGTTACGTTACTCATCAAATCTTTCCAAGACTAAAATGATTACACTTCAATATTTTTTCTTGTATCTAGGCACCAATTTATATTAAGTCTTGCACTCATCCCGCATACCTTCCATTAATTTTTTTTTGCGGGGGGGGGGGGGGGGGGGTGGTAACGCCAACAACACTGCTAAGAATATCTCCCCTTGTAAGAGTCACTGAGCGCAGCTTTAACATGGGAACTTTCGCCGCAAAGCGCCTGAACAGCTACTATTGATATAACCCTAATGTGGTGAGTTCAACCAAGAAACTTTTATCGGCGTGACTGACTTGTTCAACAACTATTCACTTCATTGCTACACCAAAATTTCTATCAAATAGAGGAAATTGTAGACAACTTTCTCTAAGCTTAAATTCCTAAGACCCGTCAGAATGTTGTAAATCTGTGATACACCTTTTTTTGTTCTTTTTTAAATGACACGCAAGGGCTGGAGCTCTCTGCTTCGTTTTACCATAAGTCAGGGTGTTATCAAAGACTATAATCACCGAGCAGGTAAAGAGATGGAAGGAGAGGCTTACCATCTAATTTAATATTCGTTCTTCTACGTTCTTATCTTGTAATGCCGCAATCTAATTGGCAGTAGAGCGATAATAATAGTTTCGCGATTCGCCACGTTCTGTACGTTTCTTAAATGGTGAGTGACCGTAGTCACAATGAATGTGATGGAGCTGATTTCTAGTTAAACCTTCCGTGAAGGCAGCGGTCTGACTTTAGGTATAACGATGTATAGCAACTGCACTTTCCGAATCGTATTAAAACATTTTTACATTTATGAAAGTAGACTAGGACATACCCAGCGATGTGTTAGCCATGAGACAAACTTTCTTCACTCCAAAGTCTTTGAAGAGTTAATTATGCGACCCCTCAGAAGCTCCCGTATACCTAAGCCTCGCGATGCAATGGGAGCACCAATGATTGATCTTGTTTTATTCACTGCGATCAATAAAAATAGCGAGCCTTTGAACTGATTAAAAAGCGAGCTTATAGCTAAGTGGTCGCAGTAGCAAAATTGTTCGATTCCATTCTGCTCCTGAGACTGCCTGGTTGTTGGAGTGTAATACCGATCGTTCCCCTCATTGGCTGAACTAATTAAAACAATTATTAATTGAGTGGTGTTTAGAGTGGTTTGTGCTGCCATACCCATGAGAGACTTTTAAGAGTTACATAATTTCTAACGCGCAACAAGCATTCATAATGACCTGAAAGCACTTTGTCGCTTCCAGCTGATATCGTCTCCAAGAATTTGAAATACACATAGAGGCTGATCCCTTATACACTTTCACTAACCACTCTTTCAATGAATCTCAGTGATTGTATATCACTGTGTTATGAAGTAAGGTTGAAGGCCGTGGTTCGTTAATACAATAAATTTTTCATTTTCCTGGGTGATTGCATTTCTCGGAAAATTATGTCGTCAATAAAAAAAAGGAGCAACAAAGGCTTATAATTATGCATATTAGTCTATAAAGCTTATCGTATTGAAGTCATGCCACACAAAAATGGTAAAATAAAGGTGCGGGTAGAAGTTATAAAAAGCGACAAAAAAAATGTATTTATTATGAAGAACGTGCTTATTACACAAATTTATTAAATATTATCACGAACCTCTCGGCTCCACTGACCCAACTAGGCGACCCCTCTGAAACCGTACGGGGAGTCAACAATAAGAACATATATCGCTATGACGCTTTCCCCAGTTCCGTTCTGACTGAGAGCTGACGGCACGCGATATGATATATAGAACTGCGGCATTGAATGAAAAAAATAAATAAAGTAGGGGAGTAGTAAGCGCGCAGATAGTTATCTCCCATGGATAGACTACGTCCAGTTAAGCCAGAGGTTCTCATATGTGTCTTGTACCCCAAACTCTAATTGTGAAGATAAAAAAGCACTCTAGGACTGTTTAATTTTTCGTGAACATTACTGGCCCATGAAAATTTGAAAAAAAGCAATAAAATATTCTACCATAATATTTGAAGAATTATAAAATACAAACCACATTCTTTAAATAAGAAAAAAGACACGGACGTTTCGACCATCTGTTCAAAAAATAATATATATATATATATATATATATATATATATATATATATATATATATATATATATATATATATATATATATATATATATATATATATATATATATATACTGGCTGCGAATTCCCCTCTACCAAGGTTGCCACTGACATACCGCTATCTGAGAATTCCGGTGAATAGTCTTTATGAGTTCAAGACTTCTGTCTGCATATTTCTGCGAACCCAAACTTTCAAGGAAAAGAAAATCAAAAACCGAGACAACGCTGATACATACATACCAATACTCAGATAACCGCATTCAAGGCCACTTTTTATAGTATATCGAAACATTTGAAAAGAAGGCGAGGGGGGGGGGGAGGGGGGAATCCCGACATTTCTACGCGTGCTATTCAAAAAGGATTCTGATCACTAAGATTATCTACCATGCCTGCTTGGAGTTGTGCTGCTTTCTAACGTCGGATAAGTGGTTGCTAGACGATAAATTTGAAATAAAGATCCTGTATCCTTAGGAACGAATTTATAGTCTTTTAAGATTCACGTTGTATATCATCACTGGAATTCGACAGAATATTCGCGGCAATGGGAATGGCGCTAATAAACTACAAATACAAGTCAGATCTTTGGCGGAGACAAGCATTGCTTTCAACTGAAAGGAATCTACGTCGAAAATATGTAATAACATTTAAAGAGACACTAACCTAAAATTAAAAAAAAAATGTCACATGTGGTTTGGTACTTGCTAGAAATTCATGCACATATTCGGAATACAAAAAAAAAAAATACCCGCGACGAGCCGATAATTTTACGAGCGCATAGTTGGAAGTCAGTTGGTGATATGAATAATGAATTTTTAAGTTGTCAATGTGTCTGTATTCTCAAAGGACTAACTTCTATGGAGCTTCTGGCAAATACATTTTTGCCCGACCGGGCCTTTATACCCCTGATTTCGAAGGGAGGGAGGGGATCGGTGGCCGAATGTGTTCGCGCGCAGCAGCCCGTAGAACGTGGAGCGAAAGCTCGCTCTGCAAAGCCCAGGGATCCTGTGTTCAATCCCCACCCATGCCCGTTTCAAAGTTTCAAGTTTGCGGTCGTGTACCACAACTGCGCGATGCACGTTAAAGCTCCCAGGCTAGCAGTGGCATTGCGCCTCAGAGGCAGACCATCCTTTGGCTGTATAAAGACGGACGTCAATATTTTTTTCGAATAGTGTAGATGTAAAAATGCACATACGAGCAAAATTCACAAATGTGGATTAAGATACAAAAAGTTGAACGACAATGCATATTTTTGAACATTTGTGTATATATTAGATAGAATAGTAATGTAGAAACACAACTAGAATTTTTGGTTTTTGTAGCTTATGATTTAGAGCGGTATTGGTCAGTGTGTCTCGATACAAAATGGGATCAATTTAATTCAATTTTTTATTAAGATTATCTTACTGCTCACGGGCAGCTTATGTCGTGGTAATGATGTACAACAGGTCGACTAGAGATGTAGTCTCAGCACTAACTCGTTTAATAATGCGTTCGCATTAGGACGCTCGTTTTGACGAAAACTCGGCGGTGTCTTTCGTATGTCAGCGGCGGGGGAGAGGAAGAAGGAGGGGGAGAGGGGGACGCGTGCGACGCTCCCATTGGTCTGAAGCGCTGACGTCAGCTGGCGTCAACCTCTCCCTTTCTCCCCGGCGCTGGCAATCTAACAGATCACCAGGTTTTCGTCAAAACGAGCCCTTTGTTTTACGTCCAAGTCACGCGCAAGACTGGCGTGAAGCCAGAGAGGAGGATGCGCAGCGCAACAGCTCCTAGATAACAAGGCTGTAGTGCTGAATGAGATTGCGTCATCAGAGAAGGCCAACGCTGGACACATATCGGAAACGAGAGCTGCGTCAGCGCTCGGCTTCGAGTCAAGTTTGAGACGAACGTTGACGCAATCGTCGTGTCCAATCTGTGTTCAGCGTTGGCCTACTCTGATGACGCAATCTCATTCAGCACTACGGTTTTGTAATCTAGGAGGTGTAGCACCGCGGCGCGTTGAAATGCGGGTGTGCACAGTTCCCGCTCTGCCGTCGCCGGATGTTCTTTGATCAGGATTTCCGTAGTAGCGGTGCGTGGTCTGTGTGTTTTGTGTGTGTAGTTAAAACGATGAATGCGGTTCCCTCCACAAGTAATATGGATGACCGTATCCAAGACCCTCGACGTACTCTGGCAAACAGAGCACAGATAAGGGGTGAAAAAAATTACAGGAAGATACATTGGTAGATTTTTAGGTATAATTTATTAGCATGACCTTAGGAAACGGCACACACGTCCCCCTTTGGGAAACACTAACGCTACCCCGTAATGAGGCCAAAAAAGGCAGCAAAAAATAGAGGAATCAAAAGAGAAAGCCAAAAAATAAAAGGGAAGGGGTCAGCGCTAGCGCGTCTCAAAGGGGGACATGTGTGGCGTTTCCAAGGGTCATGCTAACGCATTCCCAGGAAATCCAACAATGGATCGTCCTGCAATTTTTTACCTTGAATAACCCAGGCATTAAAATATTAGAAATATTATATATAGATTCATTCTACGATTTTTCGCTTTTAAACAAGTAAATAACATAAAATCCTAAAACTCACTTGATCATGTTCCCCTCTTAGATTTTAATCACACCGTTTTTTCATTGCTATTGGAATACAAAAAGATGTGTTGATAGAAAACTTCTATATTTTACCAAAATTTTATGCAAATGTATTTTCAACAAGCTTCAGCCAAGCACAGGTCTTCGTGTTAAATACGAATATCAGGGAATTTATACACAATTTGGAGATTTATTTAGCGGCAGTTTTACTTTAAGATGCACGCCGGGCTTCAAAAGTATTCATTTTTATTTTTTGGCCCCCTTGAAAAGCTGCCTACCTGTCCAAGACACACTGCATTCCCACTCTCCCGTTTACGTCTTACACAAACTCCTATGTTCAGATACTCTTTATTATATGGTTCCTGACTTCAATGCATAAGGGTTGTCATTCAGCGTAAAATTACAGGCTTGAAAGAAAGGTCAACGAATATCATGTTTTTTCAGCAAACCATACAATTCCTGCATCGTTATTCGCTTTCTTCTTACTGTAAAAAATAAAATATTTTGGTGGCCACATCAAGGCAGAAAGCAATATATATATATATATATATATATATATATATGCTGCAGGCACGTAGCCAGGATTTTTATTTTTTTTGAAAAGGGGGGGGGGGAGGGGGTCGCCCATGAAAAAATGCTCTGTGATGCAGAGGGGGGGAGGTGGCCCCAGCAAAATGGAAGAGTTCGGGTGGGGGGGGGGGGGGGGCCCATAGACCCCCACCCCCTCCTGAAGACGTGCCTAATATGCTGTCTAGCGATAATTTAAATGAGCAGAGCCCTAAAACAAGTTCGTAAAACCTTACATTATATATTTTCAGAGAGTTCAATCAACAGTGTGTGTCGAAATATGCAGAAAAAAATTCAATCGTTCAAATAATTCTAAAGGTTCCTGAATATTTTATTTCTAACGGTTAAATTGCTATTACTAATAGGTGATGATTATGGTAGAACTGTTCCGTGAAGAAAATCCCCCTGTTTTATGTATCGAATGTATGTGACTCGCTTCACGAAATGAGTTAAAAGAAAGAAGATCAATGAGGCTATTTCCCTCTGTATTGAAGGCGTATTAAAACAATCACGGAACGCAGTTTCGCCTTATTATCGGAATGATCTTGATTATATTGTACACTTTTATTTAGAAAAACTTCCGGATGCCAATAACTTTAAGTATAAAACCTAAAATGACAAAGTCTTCAGGACGTGATCATGACGAAACGCTGTCTGCTACACCGGTTGAGGGTCATGCGGGTTCCCTTTGCGTCAAGGGGGTCTTCATTCGGAAGGAAAGCGTAATTCTTATGTCACAACCGACTACCTTTAGGAATCAGTTTTCGTTAGATTTCAGGTTAACGCAATTTCTAGTTATTTTCCTTACATACCAACATACCAGTCACTCTACAGCTGTAAATTCAGCTGTAAAGCAAGTCGGAATACAAGGTTGTTAACGGGGTTGTAAAGAATTACACCGGAAAATACCACAGAACAAGTAAGTGCTCTGGTGGCCGTGGTTTTTCTGCATGATCGCTCACTAGCTCGACAGCGCGCTAACTTTCATTTATACCGTTAAATATTCAAGTCAGAGGAACTGAAAACTAGCAACTACACGGTTCCCTCGTAACAAAAAGAAAAAAACAAAAAATATCGAATGTAGCTTTATTGATTAGTAACTATTATGTTATATTATGTAAAATTTATAGTGAAATGTAAATAATGAAGTAATATTTGCCGTCTCTTGTTCACTTGAGTAAAATTTTAGTTGTCAGAGATCGCTGTGTTTGTGTACTTCTAGCCCTCCGTTTTCTCGCGCTATTTTTTTTTACTTAAGCTATGCAAACTTAACTATACTAACTCCACGCCTTGCTACAACTACTTTCCTAAAATGTAAAAAAAAAATAAGAAATGGGCCAGTTCGGACAAGCTCTAAATTAGGAGTCTTTCAATTTGTGGCTAATGAGCCGGCTCGGGGATCTGGCACATTAGCCACGAAGCCACTGTCTCGAGGGCCAGAAAATAAAGAAGTAAATATAAATGAGAAAAAATTAGATAAATATTCCTATAAATAGGTACTTGAATAAAAAATTAACAGTTGGAGTAAACATAAACCAAGGATATTAAAGGTGGATAAATATATCTACTTCATTTATAAATCTAATATATAGCTAATTATAGCATTGTGCAATAATCGCAACCCAGAAAACTCACCGAGTATAAATCCAAGCGCATAAAAACTTCGCCATGTTCCGACAGTGCGGAAAACTATTGAGAATGACAGACGCTGACCATATGAAACAGAATACAACACAGGACACTGCGCACAATGTATACATCAGAACGCAAAGGAATTTTAACATAGGTAGGAACACAGATATAAAACAGGGGAGTAATAATGATAATAATTATTATTATTATTTGTGATTTCGTGCTTCAGAACGACCGAAGTCTTGACATGGTGATGCAGGTGGTGCTGGTAATGACGATGTTTAATGAATAACATGACGAGAGGACACACCTTACGATAGGCAGTTTTCTCACATTTTTTCTTGTCTTCGTTTACGCGGTTGATCCGTGTGGAGGCGCTTATTCTATACGGGCGCTTATTTTTGTGCCGGGCGGGCCTGCTGGAAGCGTGCCACAGACCCGGCTTCATTGGCGGGCCGGTCGTAACACCTCCGCGGGCCGGATTTGGCCCGTGGGCCGGGGTTCGGAAACCCTTGTTTTAAAAGTATAAACCATAACACATTTCCAATCAAGGTAGAAAGGGACGTTAAAAGTGTCAGAAATAAGACCATTTTGGGACTAACGGTACTTGTAGGAAGCACCTAGGGATGAAGTGAATGCAACCAGCAGAAGGCTGCGCGCTGCCATTCAAGGGAACGATAAAAAAAAAAAAAAAAAAAACGACGTTTGAGATTGCACGTTATCAGACGCAGATTTTAAAGCTAAATTGTGTCGTACCTAAACGTTCGAAATTATAGCATGGAATTTAGAACTCAGTCTGGTGCGTGCTTTTCATATTATATTCGTTAAATACAAAGTAAACTCAGAAAGATAACGCATCTCACGATATTTCTCTTTGTTTAAATTTTGCAAGGATATCAGTTGTACAATAATTATGATTATTTCTCATAATAATTGTGTTGTATGTATGTTTATACAGTCGGAAGTTAGTCAGCCCCAATGGACCCTTGGTGTCTCAGCTGTAGATGAGAAATTTAGTCAGCGCAGCACAACCGCTGGCTTGAGGTCTTTAACGTGCACCACGCAGTAGTGACACAGGACTGCACGCCGGTATGATGCTCATCCAGATCGAAACGGGCAGGGGCAGGAATTTAAACCCGGATCCCTGTGTTCTGCAGAGCGAGCTTTCGCTCCACGTGCTCCGAGCTGATGTGCACTAGAACACTCGACAGTGTTGGGTAAAGTACATCTAAAATGTACTTCAAGTAAAGTACAAAGTAAATTAGACGTGATGTACTTCAAGTAAAGTAGTAAGTACACTGGTAAATGCAATGTACTTTAAGAGTAAAGTACAAGTATTTTAACACAAACGTTCATGATGCCCTTTAATTTCCCTATGCAGTGATTTTTTAACTGGTATGCATTGCCCAGGGGTAATCAGGGCTGCATGACCTATTTTCAAAAACAACGGCGAATATTTGATAAAGTGGCCACAGAGTAGTTATTTTCAGGAATTGAGCCAAATTCCTGAAAATCACTGTATAGTAATTTCCTTGCACTGGAATGTTGCACCCAAGGGGGTTAAATGTACTAGGAGAGAGCATGACGTCAGCCCTGTAGCTTCCGCATTCAATCCTCTCATAGAGGAGTGTCCTCTCCTTAAGGAAAAAAAAAATCAGTGAGTGTGCAAGCGAGTTGATGATAACTAATCATAATGTGACACCTGAGATCGGGGTGCGAAAAAATTAAGGAACTTTCAAGTCGAAGGAAAAGACAAAAGAGAATGTCTCAAAACATTTTGACGTTCTCCTCTGTTGTCTTCTTCTTCGACTCGTAAGTTTAAATTTTCCGCACCACAGTCTCAGGTGCTACATTATGATTAATTTTGCTCGCCTAATATTTTAAACCTCCTCCCTTGCGCTGATCGACCGAGAAGAAGAGGGAGTTCAAAAAGCTACAGGAAAGCCGCCCCCAGATCAAACGGAGAGATGCGTCGTCTGCTCACGTTTCCTGGAGAGAGTAAAATATCCCTCCCAGCATTTCTTCGGAGTTGACAAAGCATTATTTCGTGATACAAAATTAACAAAACCAAATTTGGGGAATGTACTTTGAAGTCGGGAATTGTACTTTCCTCAAAAAGTACCAGAAAAATACTTTAAGGAAAGTACAAGTACATACTCAGAGAATGTACTTCAAGTAAGGTACAAGTTTCCTAAACCTACTTGAAGTAGTACCTTAAGTACAATGTACTTCAAGTACTCCCCAACACTGCCACTCGACCACCGATACCCTTATTTCTCATTCTTTATCTATAAAAAAAGCGATTCCCTAAGTGAAAAAGCACATTTCAAGAAATTTTTTTGCGTCTGTTAAAATAAGTAACTAAATAAGTACTTGCATTAGAGCGCAACTAACTGTAATTGTATCTTCGAGCATGTTCGGAGTAATTTTTGAGCAACACTGATTTTTAAAATTCGAAAATTAAAGCACAAAGGGAAATCTTAGAAGAACAAAAACGATCGTAAAATCTACAAAGCGAATGCCTTGACTTTTATAGGATTGCTACGAGGCCCAGTCAAAAAGTAACCACACTTTAGCATTGAGAAAACCAATCTAGCGATAGACTAGATTTTGCGCTTGTCTCTTCTCTCTTCTCTCTCCACTGTTCTTTTCTATTTGTGCGAAATTTTAACCATGTTCAATCATTACCAACTCGCCCAACTAACCATCTTAATATAGTGATAGACTGCTGCGCTGCAAATATTATTTGACATACACCAAGAGGGAGCTGTGCGCGCCGGCCTGGCGACTTGATGGGAACTGTCACCTGACCACAGCAGTTTCAAAATGTACCGCTCCCTTGTTAGCATGCACCAGAAAGGCGCAGCGTTCTGTTATCCTATTTTTGGGCGCAGTGGGCGAACAACCTGCGGGTATTCATCGCAGGACGCTGAAGCAGTACGGAGACGCCTGTGTATCGCTTCGGCAGGTGTACGAGTGGAACAAAAAGCTTCAAAATGGAGCGTCCAGTTCGCCAGACGCACCTGGCTCTGGCCGGGCTTACACTTCAACGACGCCGGTCGCCATCTCTGCTGTGGAACGGCTCATATACGGAAACCGGCATGTAACCATCGATGAAGTGCCCGAAGAATTGAATAATAGTCACGGCTCGACGCACCATATCATTCGTGATATTCTGCAATACAACAAAATATCCGCCAGGTGGATAGCAAAACAATTTAGGCCGGACCTTAAGGAGCGGCGTGTGGATGTTTGTGAGACGCTACTGCGACGCTACGAAGCCGAGAGATATGATTTTCTTCGACGCATTGTCGCCGGTGATGAATGATGGGTACACTACGCCCAGCCAGTGACTGAGCTAGCAAGCAAGGAGTGGCGACACACAACGTCACCAAGGTCGAAGAAGTTCAAGACAGCGTCAGCGGTGGCCGAGCTAGTTCTGACGGTTTTTTTGGACCATAAAGGACCAATAGTTGAACATTACACGCCCAAAAGATTCACTGTGAGTAGTGCATCATACTGCAACCTGCTTGAAAACCACTTGAAGCCTGCAATCAGGTCAAAGCGTCGCGGATTGCTCAGCTCAGGGGTGTTGCTGCAGCACGACAATGCGCGCCCTCACACGACACCTACGACAGCGGAAAAAATCTAAAGAATGCGGTTCGAGTGTATTTCGCACCCACCATACTCGCCAAACCTCGCACCGAGTGATTCTTACCTATTCAAACCCTCAAAGGGCGTCTTGGGGGAAAGTATTTTGGTACAGATGATGACCTGAAAGCGGCAGTGCATTCCTAGTCCTTAAGTCAGCCACAATGTTTTTTTTTTCTCGCGGCATCTATCATTGACGAAGCGTTAGCGCACATGTGTCGAGCGAGGGGGTGACTATGTTGAAAAGTAATAAAGGGCTTTTCATAATATCTATACTATCACGCAAATAAAAAATAAATTTCGCTTACTTTTTGACTGCCTCGTATAAAAGTATTTAGATTCCGGATGTTTGTTTAGAATTTTCGTAGCTACGCACCAGAACAAGAAGGCTTAATAAACAAATAAAACCGAATTTTCTCCCCTCAACAACACCAAGATGGTCTAATTTATCCTATGTCAAGTTGTTAGCACAGATGGTAGATAACTCAGAAGGGTTATTGAAACTAAAAACAAAAAAAAACTAAAACAGAAATATATTACAAATATTATAAGTAAAATTATTTTGCATTTACAGTTATATAAGAAATCGTGCAGCAGCTATGTAAATAGCATTTGTTTCCAAGTTCCTACAAGTGGACGCCTCCACAGTTCCGAAAATATTTAAGTATAAAAAGTGCGAGCAAGTGCGTCTAGGGGAAACGCCCACTTCCTAATCTTGTTAAAATATTTTATATCACAATATAATAAATTCTCGAAGAAAAGGTAAAAACACAGGCGAGCTGGTGAAGAACTTTCATAGTAACCGGAGAATCGGAACGATAAGAAAACGGACAAAACAGCAACAAGTCTTGTTGTTTTGTCCGTTTTATTATCATTTCGTGTCTCCGGTTACTATGGGAGTAATAAACTCTTTCGTGAAATCTTTAGTCCAAGAGGTTCCTTGACTTTTATTTTAGAGGCTTGTCGTTGATTTGTTTGCAGCGCATGCGTATAACCAACAACACGACAGAAGGAAATAATTTTTATCTCATCAAAAACACGACCGCCGCAGAGCTCAGACAATATCCGCGCTCAGTATCGCAGGATGGTTATTATTTTTGCAAGATAACTTTATTCACGCGCTGTAATATTTGTGGGTCCCTACGTAGAATTTAATAATCGGCGATACGGCGTACTCTCATAAAAAGGAAAGGCACAGGGCCTTATCTATAAAGAGTTCGCTAATTCATTCGAGTAAATAGCGTATTCTACTCTAAATCATCCCTCTCTTTTCCCCTCTCACGTAAACCCTCGCCTTCAAAAAGTAATATGCCCTTGACCTTGACCTTGCTGGTTCCAGAGCTTTGCTGGTGGTTAATGGCGCAGAAAGAGCATTACGACAACAAACTCACACAGTAAAGAAAAGTAGGCCTTGGTGCCTGCTAACAGTGCCCTTGGTTTAACAATGGCGTTTTATCGCGCACATTCAAGCGCAATGACTGATCTTGTAAACGACGACTCGGACACGGCTTGTTACAGCACTCATTGTTCCGGAAGAGCGATGCTCTAGGTCGGAGGCTTGTGCTACTTGTTAAAATACCAGCGGCTTGTGTTGTTCCCTATTCCAGTTTCCAAAAGGGCTTCACCGCACGAAGAAATGATGTGTATTCGGAAACCAGGTCTCAAGGCGTAAAGCTTTGCGTAAAGGAGAACAGTTACCGTAGTTTTCGGTACGTGTACGGGCGTTATGAATGAGGACAGTTGCTATAGCTTTAGTGAGGACAGGGGAAAGCGCAGGCGAGCTGGTTAATTACATTCATAGTAAAAAGAGACAAAGGAATAAAAAAAAAAAACCTAACAGAACAACGAAGTCTGAAACTTCAAAGCTTCAAAGCTGCGTTTGAGACTTAGTTGTTCTGTCCGTTTTTTGTACTTTTGTCTCAGGTTTGCTTTGGATGCTATAGATTGTTCGTGTTAGGGTGCACGTATACTTCGTCTCATCCTACGATGGACTAAAGGCCAAAGCCACGGGCTGCCAGGTCCAATCACGTTCCACGCTAAACTATGACACGCTTAGCATTGATTAGGTTTGGACGAATAATGCTCTGAATCCCAAAGCTCTGCGTCATCTTTATAGCTTCGACACTGCGAAGAGCCAGTACTTCGTGGCTTTCCTTTGCAATGTGAAATTGTTGAGTCACTCATTGCCATTGCTCAATCCGAAGCACTATCCGCCCATTCCCATCTGTGATCCGAGACGCGGGCACCGATACGTGCATCGAAGCGAAATACAACGCAATGTCTAAGTGGCTCGTGATTGGATGTGGCGGTTAGTAGCTTTGCCTTTAGTCCATCGTAGGGTGAGACGAAGTATAGTAAGGTAGCTAGAATTTTTTTTTTATTTTTTTATTTATGCAAAGTAAGTTTCAATAAATGTCGCATGCAGTTGGCAATAAGAAAGTTTTGTTTCACAAAAAGAAATTCCCTATTTTTGCCTGAAAGTTTTTTTTTTGTTTTGTAGACCTATGGAGAGATAAAAAAAAATTGTACCTAAACGTTTTACCTTTTTTTCGTGTTATGGCCTTTTTCGTGCTATAAACCCCATTATGCTTTAGCTGTCTTATATATATTATCATAATTACACAAACTGTGCTTTGCACGTACAGCACTTCACGTAAGTTTCGTCAAATTCGATATACAAATAACGAGTTTCTGAGATAAGCACAACGTATGACAACACCAGAAAATTTTTCTTTTACTGTAGCAGCTGAAAAATAAATCCTTTTGTGCGAAACGAGAAATTTGCTTTTTGCCTTTCCAATAGGGTTGAGCGATAACCTGTAGCTGATTAATATCTATACTTTTAAGGCCTCTAAAGTTATTTATGCATCAATATCTTCAATGACGAGGTATACATTTTGAAAATAAGTAGCAGGCTAATAGAAAAGAAAACAATACATTTCCTCAGTAAAAATGATTTTTGCATTTTCTTTCAAACGTCTATCTTTTTTTTCTTTTTTTTCTTTTTTTGCTTCAAGGAAAGCGGAAAATGTCTGGCTATTCCACGGTTTAATTTTAGGGTTCAATATAACATGAAAGTCGGATTTGGGTGGTGCCTGGAAATTATTCTTTCAAACTTTTACGGAAAAAAGGTCGAAATGCACATAACGAACTCCATCGCATTGACGCCCCCAAAAGCATTTGAAATCAGGTAACAATTAAGTATCCTCTAAAGCCTTTTAATGATGGCATTTCACTTCATTTACAATATATTGACAAGACCACATCTTATTTAGAGCGTATATGCTCTCTCCAACAAACGCTTTCTGAAACAAAAACAGGTTCTAGCGAATAAGATTCTACTTTCATTTTTACATGCACTTTATATAAATAGTTTATGCAGAAAGACAACCTACTGAGTAATGAAATAAAAAAAGTTAGTAATAATGGGTCCTAGCCTTCCTTATTTCTTGCGATCCTCGTTGAAAATATTCTTCCTATTCAAGTTAATTTCTGTAAAGGGGCGCGTTTAATATTTTTATGCGTACGAAATATATGTCTAGTTGGGAAAGAAAAACATTTCGCGCTTCTGTAACTACCAGAACTACTTCCAACGTGCTGTAATCACCAGAAAGGTATCACAAATTATATGATCTATTATGCTCCCTAAAAAAGAGTGCATGAAAAGACATGTATAAGAAACAACAACAACTGTTCATTTGTTTATATTTTATACTGTAGATTTACCGAGAAGCACCGATAGATTTCGTGCTAAAGCTTTTACTCTTAACCTTTTATACGCATAAAGGATACGTATTTTTATTTCGAACGCAACAAATACGTAAGGGTGTATGTGTTCTCTTTCTGCTTGTCCTCGGTAGCCTTTTTTTTTTATGAAGAATAATTAGCTCGTTTCATTTTCAGGCGTAAGTTTTTATGTGTGCGGAAGCTTTTGTCTTTTATTAATATTTTACTCTTTCCTACCTGGGCTTTAAATAACTCGTAGTGTCCACCAAATTTAAAAAAAAAAAAATATCAGTGACCTATTTTACTGTTTCTGCGGTCACACAGGATTAAACATTCCAACCACCTGCTCTTTATTTTTAATTTTTTTTTCAATTCCCTTTTAAATGCATAAACTAATGGTGGTTTGTGTTTTTTGCCTCGCCTGTTTTGTGTAGCAGAGGCGCAGCACTTTGGGGTTGATCCCCGGCACTGCCCGGACCCCGGCCTGATCGCGTGGCCTCACCCGACTGCGTGCGACCGGTACACGCGCTGCGAGAACGGCACCGTCACCGAGGAGGTCTGCCCCAACGGGCTCCTGTTCGACCCCAAGGGCGGCATCTTCGACTTCTGCAACTACAACTGGAGGGTGGACTGCGGAGAGAGGCTCGAGAAGCGTACGTACCACTCATGCCGTTCTGGAAGTGCACGCGGCGGAACAATTTCAAGCGCTTCTTTTTCAATTGGCGTTCTTAAAAGTATACCCTTTGAAGGATAAGCTCTTCGGAATTTTGTGTCCGTGGACGTCACATTACAGTGCGACGTAATTCGAAAGGCACTCGACTACATAATATTAGCCGTATTATTCAGACTAGAGACCGTACGGGCAAATTTCTTTTGAAAGTCAAAATATTTTCTTTAGATGGTCCGCACCTGGTGACTAGTCCGCACGTAGACAATTTTTCTGCACAGCGCACCTTGACAAATGCCTGCTGTATTAGCTCGCAAAGAAGCTTGTATCACACATAAATCCTCACTAGCATGATGTGTCATTCACGTCTTGTCATAATAAACGGTACAGAAAAAAAAAATCGTTGTGTAATCCGCATCTGTAGATGGTCCGCACAGCGTAGAATTTTAACTTTGAGACAGTCAGCGGACTAAAGTCCGGAAAACACGATATAGGTTTTCTGTTACGTCAGCTAACAATGTGTCGTCACAATGCAATGTGGTCCCGACAACCTGACATAGTGACGCCACGTGACATCATGCTGCCGCGTGAAAGTCACACTGTCGCGTGAAACTGTGACGGCTATATATGTATATTCACGAAACCCATGCAATGTGCCCTTCAGAGGCCTTACTGTGCCTCTAAAAGATGACGTGCTAAGAGGTCCTATAAGCGCTCTGCATTTAGAAAGGCTTAGGGGAATGCCTAAGAGACAAACTATTTTTTTTTTAACTGCAATACCTGCTTTTCTATCGACTGCAACTGCAGTTTGTAGAAAAGTTGTTGAAACGTTTTTGTTTTTTCTTTAAGACAAGAGTTTTCTTTGGGGATAAACTAAGTATGTTGAATAACTAAGAAAAGCAAGAGAGATGATACATTTGCATGTTTTTCTTACTCTGGGAACATTAGAATTACTGCCAAATGTGTCATGTGACATAGGCGTCAAATGAGTGCTGTGAAACAGCCTTCGATATTAGCGGGTGCAAAGCAGTTGTGCCAACACGTATAGTTAATGCGCGCCTCGAAGCTTTAAAATCGCGCCTAATTAGCTTCTAAGATTTTCACACGAACGGTCGTGTCTTATATAAAAATTACCTCTTCCAACATATATTGCCTAGGGGCCTGTTAAGGCCTGTCACACTATATGACGTATTCATACTAAAATTACCTGTTTAATTGATTTCTGACTGTTTGAAGCCACTCGCAAACTCAAATTGTTGGCACCTTTGGAAACATATAGTATATAAGTAAAAATGTTCAACTCTTTTGCTAATTGAAAGCTAAATTCAGTGTCTAAGTAACATCCTATGACCGGCCAATTTATTTGAACGGAAAACAACTTCAGTCATTATCACTACAATTTAAAAGAAAATATCTAGGGCACAGCATGCAGTTATCCGGCACGTTTTCATGGATATGCCACCCGCCGCACAAATTTGCACTTTTAACGGTTTTATATTATAACTTAGTAGTTATGCTTTTGTACATTGGAAAGGAATATTTTTATATAGAAAAATGCGCTTTAGAGAGAGACAAGCGATAACTGCGTTTGCAGACACATCGAAATAACTCGGACCACAATATTAAAGTAACGTATGCATATAAAAACGTGAAAGCCATTATAAAAATTACAGTTAAAATTTATATAAACTGCTAAACGTTAGGGATTAATTCATGAAGCCTAATGCAAAATCTCACGAACATCATCGTCATCCCTCTTCCAAGTCAATATCGGTAAGGCCATTGCGGTGCTGCTCACAGTTTTCTGGAAAACTGTTCGTGCCTTAATTAATTAAAATGCCATTCGATATACGAGTATGTGCCATATTGATTTACAATTTTTTTTTTGTTGTTGTAGGTACCAGTCACTCAGAGGTTTTTACATACGTCCACCTTCTTGACAGACTCCCAGTATAGCTAAATACCCTTGCACCACCTGTGTGGCAGTTTCTCCATGCCCCTTTGGAACCACTTTCTGGAAGCGCATCACCCACGTCTGGACAGCTACTTTCAAATGTCTTATAACCACGAAATGGCGTCTTCGCAGGATTATTTTCATTGTACCCACTAGGTGATGACCACTGGGGGTCCGGTCAGGCCATTCCTATGCCCGACCAAGCATCTGACCGGTCAAACGACTTGCCAGAGAAACGGGCGAACCCTCTTTGGGGGCAGGTTAATCATGTCCTCACGTGAATGCACACGACGCTGTGATTGACCAGCGCCTGTTTGTGTTCGGTCGTCTTTCTGACACGCCATACGACCAGCCAAACATTTTGTAGCGCATCTGTATGGGCTGACCGGGCCCACAGTGGTTATTGCTTGTCAAGTGGCATAAGAAAACCCCTGCGAGAACGCATTCTGCGTTCTCGCAGGGGTTTTCGCAGGCATTTCGCGTTCTCAAGCCTAAACAGCTGGAAGCAGCTGTTTAGGCTTGAGAGTGAGGCACTCCCAAAAAGGGGATTCCAGCAGGCCATATAGAGGCTGCCACATAAGTGGTGTAAGGACATTCGGCTACAAGAGGAGGCTGTACAGATGATAGACATAAGTGCACCTGTGTCTCAGTTTGAGACCTGTGTCTCAGTTGAGACCTGTGTCTCTGTTGTCCCCTTTTTTCTTCTCCTTTTGTCCTACGTCTTGGGTTTTACAATGCTGAAAGTTCACCAGCTCGCTTGCATCTTCCCTGTAATTTCTGTCACAAGTGCTTGTAGTTCCCCCCTTCCCCTCCCCCCTTTTTGTTGTTACTAGTGTTTATTGTTTATCTACCCCCCTTCCCCCCTTTTTTAAAATCTAGTTTGGGTGTTGCAGGCCATCTGGTTTGGGCCTTCGGCCTTTCTGCCGCACCCCCGTCTCTCCTGAGTCGAAATAAAAAAAATGAAATTAAATATGTTCTATAAATTGTTGACGAATGAGTGTTTCGTCGCAAGTAGCGCTATAAGCCAAGCTCCAAGTGTTGCAGTATAAAAGATATTACCACGTACATGATCAAGTTAGAATCGCGCGCTATTTCCACGCAAGGGTACGGGGTCACCAGCCTAGTCTATCCTTTTATCTTTCGCGGATCTTCTAGACCGTTCTAGTAGAATATCGTAACCTATCACTTGTTCTTGTTCAGAATGTTCTAGACTACGTATAGTATGCATAAAATGAGCTGAGACTGGAAACAACAAGTCAGTCTCTCTTCAGTCACCGACGCAACATGCGTGGTACCCTTTTCTTTAGGTTTGTAGGCTAACGTTTGCAATATTAAATGTTTATTTTCAGTTAATTTGTTTTCATTCGTGGCAAAATCATGGTTACGTTTTTGAAACTCTTCGGGTAATCATGTTGATTTCTAACTTAGGTAACTTAGGTAATCATGCTGATTTCTCGCAAATTCTCGATGCCTTGTACCCGCATTTCATTACTTTTTACGAACATAAAACTTAGCGGCTGTATTCTTTATGAGTCAAAATCATATCGTATAGCTTTAGAGTTTCCTATCAGAGCTACATATGGCCTGCAATTAGAAATAAGGCAAACAAAACAATGACTATTGTATATTTTGAATGCCCATGATTAAAACAACAACTTAAGTTAGTTTAATATCATGGGTGGGTCTGCTACTCACTATCGTTGCTTTTAAAATAAAATGTATATCGCGTTCGTTGCTCAGGTGCGAGATATATCATTTGATAATACCTAGGCCTATGTTTTATGATTTGCAGCAATCCTCCTATTTCTCAGGTCGAATATTTAAATGCGTGTAACACGACTGGCAATATTTTAGAGAACTGTGTGGGTCTGCTTGGGACGTCAATGTCTAATGGAAATTGAAACACATTTAATTTTTCAGAACCAAACTCAACATTTTTAATTTGGCAAGACGAAACCTTCATTTCGCAGCCTTGTTACGTTTTAAAACAATTGATTACCAGAAGGAGCCTCGTATTTTTCCCCTGTGACACTCTGAAAAGCGTGCGTTTTGTCTTTTTCCCCAACTGCAGCGGGTCCGATTCCGTCTCCGGACTGCCCCTGGCAGTTTGGTGTGTTCCCCAGCGCCAGCTGCGTGGAGTACTTTAAGTGCGAGTGGGGTCACGCCAACCTGACCCACTGCGAGCCGGGACTGGCCTACGACGACGCAACCCACTCCTGCAACTGGCCAGACCTCGTCGATGGATGTGACTCCGAAGGTATACACCCCCCACTGGAGACCACCAGTTATGCAACCTTCGATAGCAACTTCTCAGTTGTTATCAACTTCACTTCTCAACTTCCCATTCATGCGTAATGGTCCTTGGGACTAACGACCTATATTAAACGAGCAGAAACTCGGACGCCCTCAATCATGTAAAGTCCATAAACTGTAGACAAGAGATGTTCATCAATTAGCATTTTCTGGTGACCTAAATATTTTATTTTACGAAAACGAGGGAAGGAATTGAATACAATTCGGCTGGAAAGAAAACGAATAGGTGACAATTTGGACAGTGCTGAGCACCAGTGAGCTAAATTGCAGTATGATGAATATTTCCTATAAGTTCGTACACTTTCCCGATCCAAATATAATTTAAAGCTTCTATATTTACCCAAAAAACCCACAATGTTTTATGTCTGTAATGGTGAGTTCTCAATATAGGCTTTCTATATTTATTATTTATCGCTAGAGGTGTGCGAATAATAAAATGACATCTCATTCGAATTCGAATTGGATTGTACCATATGGAGGCACAACAATTCCAGTGTACAATTTCTACAAATCCCCCAAAAGATTATTGACAATGTTCGCAAGCCTGACAGCGGACAGGACGCCTTTTTCGAAACCCGGCCTCCGGCAAGCCGCGCGTTCTTTCCGCCGTTCTTTGGCCGTGCGTGCTCCATCGAGGCTCACGAAACGAAGAAATATTATCGAAGGTAGAAAACTCGCGCTAGAGGCGAGATAAGTGAATGACTCTCCCGGAAGCTCTCACCTTGTCAATGACTATAAGAAAGCCACGTACATAAGACAAACAAGTCCGAGGTGTTTATTTTCCCAGCAGAGCACGCGAAATAAAGAGAGGCAAGCACAGATAAAAACGGCGTTAAGAACCACACTTAATTAAGGCTGGTTCACGCAGGACCGTTTACCTTTCGTTTTCTTAAGTTACCGATAAATCACCGAACCCTTCGTGTATCGAATGTCGCGTGCCAGGCTTTTTTCTTCAACTGATAGCCAAGCCACAGCCTCCTCTTTACTGACAAAGCCTGGCAAGTGCCATGAGACGCGGCCGCCGAAAGTGAAAAAGGTAGAGCGGCAGACAACTGGATGAGAGGAGACGCATGTAACGGGCGCCCCGCTGCGGCGAGACGCCGAAACACACTTCTCCCGTGCGATGGAATCTCCGCTCGTGCTCCTCGCGTTCCTCGCACTACCTCTTCTTTTTTTCGTCGGGTTTGAAACCATATTTCGGGTCCTCACCGCTGCAAAAGCTGTGAGCTGAATACCAGGTCCAAATCTGCGACCGGGCACTCTATGGCTCCGTCGTGGAACTGCCAGGCTTTATGAGTATAGAGGAGGCTATGGCTAAGCTTAATATGAAGCCCAAATATCCCAACGACTTAAAGTTGGTTGACACAGGGGCGTTTCCTTACGATTTCTTACGTTACGTGAGGAGTCACCGGAACATTCGTGTTTCGTATGTCGCGTGCACAGCTGCTCATTAAACCGGTCGCCGCGCTTCATTCAATGGACGAATGTCCCGGTGCCTCGCGACGTAAGCGGTCGTAAGCAGTCGTAACGTAGAAAAACGCCCCTGTGTGAATCGACATTTGTACGTAAGGTTTCGTAATAGTAGAACGTAACGTAAGAAAACGAGGCTGTGTGAACTATCCTTTAAACGACAAACTTAAAGGAGCGGTGCAACGATATTCAATTGGAATGTTTTTTCACTTTACACGAGCTTACTGGCACTCGTGGGACTCAAGGATACTCGCACGAAACGCCACTGGCCAAGAAACTCCTTTGTTGCGGTGTAATTTCAAGGACGAAATCGATCATTTTCATTCAATTTCTCCTTTGCAAAATTTGATGACGTAACGTGGGGATCGCAGTACACCCATATGACGATATTTGAATGCGGTTCATAGATTGGACCCGAGCATTGCGTGGGCACTCGATTTGGGCTCGTGACAATTACTAGCTCGAGAAGCATTCGGGTAGTGGCCCGTGTCCAATCGCTGCAACGACGACAATAGCCGAGCCATAACAATGTTTGGAACTCAGTGCGTGTTCTGTGCTTTGCCAACACCAGCGCGTGGCTATGATCAACATTGGCGGCATATAATCGGCTCCAGATCACGTGGCCGCTTGTGCTGGCTGCGAGTTGAGGGGGTGAACGCTGCTCGTTTTCTTTAATTTTTTTTTTCTGGGACTTCTATTGCGTTAGGTGGAAAACAAACGCGTGTTTCATAGGTCATTAATGCCAGGGATCCGTTCTAAGCGGCATTTACGCAAAGTACAAAAATTGTTGCATCGCCCCTTTAAGGCACACTTTACAGGTGGGTATACCAATCACGTGCAGATACACAGTGAGCTGGATGAATGAACGGATATGACTGAATTCTTTGAATGAAGTGACGCCTTCCGCCACCTAATCCTCGCAACCCGCTAGACGGCGCGGGGAGCAACGAGACCGTTTCTATTATCGGAAACATTTCTAGTTTGTTGTGGAGCTACCAATTAATTTGTGAGCGTGACTGCCCCGTTCGAGGATCACAGCAAACGAACTTCTGTCCGTCAAAATGATTTATTAGTCGAGACTTTTGATTCAGGCTTAATTTAGACGGAACAAGGGCACGTGAAGAATTGATTATTATATGAAGAGCGTTCCTGAATATACTCGTCTTTTCTGTCAGCAATCTGATATTCGATGTGTCGAATAGACCCTTTAAAACATTAGTCCCCCCTAGTGGCTGAAATATCACTCTAATTATTTTGTATGTTAATGAAGTTTCGTGCGTCAACGACAGACGTACAAAAGTCGTGGTGCTGTTAGCCGTAAGGTTTTTCCTAATTCGTCTCAGTTTTGGTGGTGACAAGAAACAACCGCTCTGTACGAGGTGCTCGATTGAAACTGTAGGCCAGTTCACACAATGACATTCGCTTACGTTTTCTTATGTTACATAATAAGGAGGCACCGAGACATCCGTTCTTCGTATGCCGCGTAGCGACCTGTTCAAGGAACCGCTTTGCAGGCGACATAGGAAACGCGAATGTCCCGGTGTCCATTTACGTAACGCAAAAACCGTAAGCCAACGCACTGCATGAACTGACATTTAACGCTGGTTCACACAGCTCCGTTTAATTACGTTACGTTAGGAGAGCTTATGTCTACTTCCGACGAAATCTACCGATACATCTGTGCTTTCTGTGGAGATTGGCAACTATTTTAAGGAGTAGCTTTGCACGCGACATTCGAAGAACGAATGTCCCGACGATTCATAACGTAACGTAAGAAAACATTAGCCAACGTGCCTGCGTGAACCAGTCTGAAGGTCGGTTTACACAGGGGCGTTTCCTTGCGATTTCTTACGTAACGTGAGGAGTCATCGGGACATTCGTGGTTCGCATGTCGCGTTTATAGAGCTACTCCTTAGACCGGTCGCCACGCTTCATTCGAAGTACGGATGTCCCAGTGAAACCCGACGTAAGCGGTCGTAAAGTAGCGTAACGTAGAAAAACGCCTTTGTGTGAACCGACCTTTAAGCGTCAGTAGCGTAACGTAACGTAACGTAACGTAACGTAACGTAACGTAACGTAAGAAAACGAGGCTGTGTGAACTAAAGTCACTGGATCCTTGGAAAGTAGCACCATTGTCTTTCCTGCGTGCTGGCTGGAAACAAACAGATCCCAGGTAGCACGCCAGAGGAATGCCCAACTTGGGCAAAGGTCTGGCAAACATAAGGGCCCAACTTTGGCGCAGTTAGGTTTTTGCACCATGGCACTCATCAGTGCCAAAGTACGGTGCCTAACTATAGCCTTAGTTGGGCGATCCTAGGGCATGCCAAAGTTTGGCTCTTCTCTGGTACGCCAGAGGAGTGCCAAAGTTGGTGCTATACTTGAGCCATAACTGCCATAGTAAATCCTACTCTGGGAATTCGGGGCATGCCAAGGTTTGGCGTTTCTCTGGTCCGCCAGAGGAGCGCCAAAGTTGGTGCCATACTTGAGCCATAACTGCCATTGTAAATCCTAATCTGGGAATTCGGGGCATGCCAAGGTTTGGCATTTCTCTGGTCCGCCAGAGGAGCGCCAAAGTTGGTGCCATACTTGAGCCATAACTGCCATAGTAAATCCTAATCTGGGAATTCGGGGCATGCCAAGGTTTGGCGTTTCTCTGGTCCGCCAGAGGAGCGACAAAGTTTGTGCCATACTTCAGCCATAACTGCCAGAGCAACGCCTAATTACGGTATTTGGGATGTGCCAAAGTTTGGCTTTTCTCTGGTTTTGGCCCAAAGATGCCAGATGAGAGCCGAACTATCAGAACATGAAGCCTAACTTTGGCACTTGTTTGGCGATTTTGGCCCTAAGATGCCAGATGTCAGCCAAACTACAATCTTGTAGTTTGGCTGACAAGTGCCAAAACAAGTGCCAAAGTTAGGCTTCACGTTTTGATAGTTCGACTGTCATCTGGCACCTTTGGGCCAAAACAGCCACAGATGTGCCAGAGTTATAACTCTGGCACATCTGTGGCGATTTTGGCCCAAAGGTGCCAGATGACAGCCGAACTATCAAAAAGTGAAGCCTAACCTTTGCATTTGTTAGGCAATTTTGGCCCAAAAATGCCAAATATCAGCCGAACTACCGGGCAGTAAGCCTAACTCTGGCATTTGTTAGGCGATTTAGGCCCAAATATGCCAGATGACAGTCGAACTACCAGGCAGGGAAGTCTAAATTTGGCACTTGTTTGGCGAATTAGGGCCAAAATACCCAGACTCTTGCCAAGGAAGGTCAGGTTTGGCTCTACTTTGGTTTTTTCGGGCTTTTTAATGCCCTAAAATCCCAGACAAAAGCCAAATTTTGGCACAGAACTCGGTGCTACTTGGGATACTAACATACAGACGACCAAAACCTCGCAAGGCGATTGGGTGAGCGGTTTCCTGCTATGGCAATCAGCATTTTGGTCCTTTCAAATCTTTGAAGCTTCGGAAGGAAAGTTTTGATTTAGTCGCGCCAAAATCACTCTGGATCCTAATCGTACTGAATGCGTTCCTCGCCGATATAAGCGTAAACGGTACTGTCTACGCAATTAGCTTATCAATCATATTTATGCAGATCTCTTGCAAGGATATTGCTCTTCTTACGTATTTCATGACAGGAAAATTATTTTTCAATGCTGCCAAGCACCGACGCCGCATGTGGTGGTGTTGTGAACATGTGCACTTGTTTCGCCTGTGTGTGGATAACAAAGTCTCAGTTTACAAGAAATGTCTTCATATAGCAAACCGTCAACTGGATTTTGGATCGGCTCACCAAGAATTGAGAGTTCAAATAGAAACTCTACCGTTCGGGGAACTTGGCGCTACTTTCCCAAGATCCAGTGACTTGAGTGTGAACCAGCTATTAAAACTCTCAATAAAATTCACCAAATGAGGGAGTTTGATAAAAACGCTGACGCAGCGTGTTATGAGTTCCCGAGCGCGTGTTCGTTATATGTAGAAGATAGACGCGTTAGCAACGGCAGGTGCGTTGGATTGGCAGATTTTTGAAGATTACGCTACTACGTCATACTTAGCAACACGTGTGCGCCCGGACGCGCACAACGGGTCGCCTTTTTCGGAAAGGCAGTGGTGGACGACGGGTATATCACTAGGGCGCGCGGTGACCCCCACCCCCCCCCCCCCCCCCCCGTTTACGCCGCTTCGCAGCGACAGACTGCGGATGCCAGGTGGGTTAATACTTTTTAATGAGCCATCCGCAGACTGTCACCGCAAAGGACGTAAAGGGGGAGGGGGGGGGGGTTTAACACGCGCCCCAGTGATACACCCGTCGTCCACCACTGCGCCTCCGAAAAAGGGCGATTCGTTGCGCGCGTCCGGGCGCACATGCGTTGCAAGGCATGACGCTGTAGCGTAATCGTCAAAACTCAGCCAATCCAAGCACGCGCGCCGTTGATAACGCGTCTAGCTTGTGCATCTAACAGATACGCTTCCCGGGAGCGTGTCAAAGGTGAACATTTCAAGGATTCACATATGGTACTCTCGAATATGTAGCGTATAAAAGCTTATAGGTTTCATCACGATGTCATCAAAGAAAATAGCGGACCAGAGTCTTGACGATGAAGGCTCTGCTCAGGCTTTATGTTACACGCATTGACGTCTGCAGGTCTTAACCTGCCCTTTCGTCAGCCTCCAAAAGGCCGCCATTAGCATGGACAGATAGCATAAACCTGGATGATTATTCTTATCGAAATTACCAGACTGAATTTCGGAAACTGTCTATTATTATTTGAAAGCTCGAATTCTGGGAATTCAAAAGTCGAGTCAAATTATTCGGGCAATCGTTATTCAATTTAGATTCAAGACTGGAATGTTCGCACATCCTCATTTGTTTCTTTTTCTAGCAGATAATAGCATTTTTAAGTTGTAAAAAATCTTGAAGCTTTAATCAGTTCAAGCATTTTAACATGATCCCTAAATGTACATAAACTTCAAGAAATGTGGTCTCCATAAGTACAAAAAGAGCACCAAGTATACCGAAATTTTAACAAACGTAATAACAAATTGTCTTAATGTCTGAATATTAAATGCTCTTCGCTGGGCAAAACTATATCAATACAAACTGGAGGCAGGCTCTGTGATTCGTTCTCATGCGAACCAACCTTTTCTAGAAAGAATATAAACATATCACTTTCATCGATAAACGTAATTTGGGAACACCACTAGACTGAAGTGAAAATATTTCGACGTTTTTTTTGTAGACATTGGTTGCATGCATACCGACTACACTCTCGCCTGTGCGAATGTAATTATTTCTATATTATTTACGAGATAAGTGAAACCTTCAAGTACAAATCCACAGATTACTGAAAGGCTTAATTTTAGAACAAATTACGACGTAATAAATTCTTCCACACAAAAAGACCTTATTTTTAAAGGTATCAGTTTACAAGCTGCTTTTAGGGGGGAGGGGGGCGTACTGTGACAAACTAGAAGTTGAAGGTTTTGTACTGAAACCAAGTAAATTATATGTGAAAAATATTATATCTATTGTTTTCCAGTTTTTTTTTGTTTTTTCAGAAGAATTTTGAGATAAGATTATACCCTTTCAATAATATAATAAAATTGTCTTAAGGTCTTCTGTCCTTTACAGTACGGGAACTGAACTTGCGACCTAGTCATAATTTATGCCCTGTTAACCCTGAGACTCCGTGATGTTGCTTTTGAAAGTCTTCAAAGAGCTCATGGGTAGGGTATAGTTTTGAAGTAAAAGTTGGTATAGTTTTATAGTTTGTATAGTTTTGAAGTAAAAAAATATCTTACTGAACTAGGAGATAGGTCAGTAAACTCTAGTCGCAATTCTATTTGAGCGATTTGCTTGGTTCAAAGGTATGTCTATAAAAGTATTGGACAAGCACAGGCGCTTTTTTTGTGCGCATCCGCTTCAATTTTTGAATACCTAGATTAACATTTTTTTTTAAATATGACTACCTCTCTTTGAAAATTCTTCGTGTAGTAAAATTGAACTACACTGCCTTTTTATCTGTAACTGTTTTTTAAGATGTACGTACCTAAGAATTACCAAAAATCTAACCACGCTGATATTTCTGAACATTTAAACGCTCCATTTACAAACTAGTATATGCGGTTACAATGATGCTATTTCAATATATAATTTGTTAACGCAATGCCCAATTATGCTTTGTGCAAATAATGTACTGCTTCCTAGAAATGTTTCCAAAACACCACTAGTGGCGATGACAGTACTGTTTTACTTTAACGAAGTGAGCTGTGAAGAAAATGGGCTACACTGATATTATATGGATATTGCATTTACGTTTAACTTAGTACAGCTGCTGAAATTCTATACTAGGATACGTTGAAATTTTATGTCAATATTTGATTATGTAGTTCTTATCGGTGACTGTAAAGAATCCAGTGTTGAAGTGTTTGATGGAATCTCTGATCACACGCTGTTATTGTTGGAGCTGCCACTACAATTTTGTAAGTCTGAACCTAGAAAGTCAAGGGGGCCAGATTTTGGTAATGCAAACGACGTTAGTATTCCAGATATATTGGACTGGTCGCTAAATTAGTTTGTCCATCTATCAGAACATTGCAACGCTAGCCTAGATGTGCTTGGGGACAGTTTTAAAAATATTGCACATGATTTTTCCATTACCTTCGTCGCATACAAAATAAGATTATTAAGTTCAAATATCATTAGAATAACAGCGACATTATCCATTTGAAGCGCCGTATATCCCGCGCTCGTAAAAAGGATAAGGTCGATGGGTCAGAGTTAAACCAACACGCCGTAACTACGATGTCGCAGAAACTAAAACAAACGTTATCCGATGCAAAATTGTGTCATCATAACTCTACTTCAGAGGGTTTTCTGAAGTCGTCTCCCGCAAAGATTTTGAGGTATTTATCATCAAAACAATATACGGTTTTCGCCTTTAACATCGACGGTGAAGTTACTGAAAAGCCCAATAACATCGCTACCAGTTTCAACTAGCATTTTAAATTTGTTTTTACTTTCGATTATGAACGACTACAAATTTACTACGTTCATCAAGTTCTCCCGGGCCTCAGTAACCTCATTCTCTTTGAGGAGGGCATTTATAACCAAATTTTTACTATATATCTCAAAAAGTCGACTGGACCAGATTTATTCCCAAATGCTTTCCATGGTGTGTTACTCAGAGTGGGTTTCTAAACACTTACTGGTAACCTTCCGACAATCACTAGGATGGAACGCCCTTCCTAAGGACTAGAAAGAAGCTGAAATTATACCTGTCTTTAAAAACGGGGACCAGAAAAATATTTCAACCTATAGACCCACATTGTCTACGAGTTACTGTAGTAAGCTGCTGTAACATCTCATTTCGAGGCACAATTTTGATTATGTTGAAAAAGTATAAACCTTGAGACCTTGTCGACATCGGTTCAGAAAGGGTTTGTCGACGGTAACTCATATTAGAAATAACTTATGATTTAGGTCATACAATCAAGCAAAGAAGTCAAGTCTATGTAATATTCCTGGACCTATCCCAGGCTTTTGATTAAGTTCTCCACAATGATGCTCTTCTGAAACTTAATGCTATCCTCAAATCGAACACATTAGTTACATGGTGAACCTCGTACCTTGAAAAAAAAAGAAAACAGTAAGTGGGTTTTAAGGGATATGAATCTGACTTGATGCCCGTTGATTGTGGTGCGCCCAGAGGCTCGAGACTTGGGGCTCATTTTCTTTTTTACATCAGTGGTATCGATGAAGCCATTGATGTCAAAATTGGACAAATTGCAAGCGATTGCGTTTTATACAATGAAGTTGAACACTATCAGGACCATACTTTTTTAATTAATTGCCTAGATCAGTTACTCACTTGGCGTATGGAATGGCAGATGGAATTAAATATTCCGAAAACGTGTCAATGTCGATTATACGAAAAAAGTGTCTCAAATTTTTCATATTGCATGGATGGTCGAATAGTTGAAAACGTAAAAAAAAAAAAAAAACGAGTTCTTGCGGTTGAATTTTAATAATAAACTGTTATAGCTTTGGTAGGATTGCCTTGCTGCATGCCCATCCGGGAGGAACAACACGAAGCCGGGGTCTCCATAACAAGAAACTACATTTATTAAAGTAACATCAACGGGTTGTTAGTAATAAAGTATAACAATGTAAAACATTAGACCTACGCGTCTCCGTGCCCTCGGTCCGTCTCCTCCATCTGTGGGCGTGTCCCCCTCTTTTATACCCTTGCGCGCCTGTCCTTCGTGCGCTCTTGCGCACCCCAGACGTTATTTTGCCCTGGGTGGTCAGCAGCGGCCTCTGGTCGTGGTGGCCGACCCTCGCTCCCACAAGCATACACACATTGATTCAATTGCGACGAAGGCGACCCAATGGCTTTGGTCTCTGAAACGACTGCTGAGGTACCCCTGACGTAGCACGAAATTTATGGTTTTTAAAACTCTATTTCGGCCAACAATGGAATACGCCAATGTAGCCTGGGACCTTTTTTATAAAACTAACCCTGATAAGTTAGAAAATGTACAAAGAAAGGCGATAAGGTTCATATACAATCAATACGAAACGTTAAGTTCCCCCTCAGCAATGTGCGGCAGGCAAACATGTTTACGTTGAGCAAACGCGCGCGAATAAATAGATTGAAGTTTTTCTTTTTCAATGAGTCAGGGCAAGCTAAACATTGGCATTTCAAAGTACATAAGGTTCTCGGGACGACTGAACACTAGATCATCAGATTCACGCTCAATTATAAAGTACACAGAGCGACTCGATATATTAATATTTTCCTTTTGTTTCTAGAACCATCGTTGAATGGAACAGGTTGCCGGCTGACTTAGCGAATTCAAACTCATATAACTTTCACTATTTCTCACTATATTTTTTTTTGCTAAAACATATTAAGCTTTTTCTTTGTGGCTGCATTAAACTTGATATTTGTCTTAAATGATGGGTACTAACATTGCGTAAAATTGTGAATTACCTTCGAGTCATCCTTTAATTACCTGGGCATGGATTTTTCAGTGTTCGTATTTCTATTTGTATTTTCTGCATTCCTAGCACAACCCCATGTGGGTCAGGTAGTAGTATTGAAAGAAACATTATCCTTAGGTCGTACAAATGAAAGTAACATGTCAGAAACGATAATTGAGAACGACGTATAATTAGGACACTTTGTTGTTATTTGTGGTCGTGACTAATAAAGATTTCTGTGATTTCCATTACTGGTGTTTTGTCGCTTAGTAGGTGTTTTTGTATTTGATATAATGCGTTTGGTATAAAAGAGTATCAGATACAAAAAATATAAACGTAAAAAATTATCAATGTATTATAATACCCGCCAATTATGCTGTTTTTTTTAATAGGTGATTGTGAAATCAGATCCTGTGGTTACCAACGCAGATTAGTTCATTGAAAGAAAACATATATTTCTTGCAAACATTACATTTCTTTTGAAAATAATAACTGAAATGGAGATACTAAAATGCTCCACGTATAAAATACGAAATATGCCATATTCTAAATAAAGGAATTACACGGAAGAAAATACACCATCTTGCCATTATAACTCTGGAACGTGAGGAGGAACCGCACAAAGACCAAGCTTGTATTTCGTGTTAGTTCTGCCCCCGCCCCCAGGTTCCAGGGTTAAAATGTCTGTTCCCTACGAGCTCGCATGCATACTCGCTTTCACCTCATATAATTATTACGTCACTTCTACCACAAAAGACTCACGGTTCACCTGCAAGTAAATCAAAATATGAAATAAAAAACAGCAAAATCGCTTTAATCTTTGTTTAGATCTGTGCTTTATTTGGTGCGCTGGGGTTCATATTCTAAAAAAATATATTTACCTAAAATAATACATTTTGAGTTCTTGTATGTACACTTAAAAAAAGTTCAAATTATAAATTTACTTATTTTCTATGTTCATAAACAGGTGATGCCTGGTTGATTCTGCACCAACAGGAAGGTTACAAATTAGTCTGAAAGAACTGAAGTCCTGAACACTTAAGTTAATAACGTCAATATTCACCGCACCGAAGGTGTGAAGGCGTTATGCAGGTGTTGTACGCGGCTCATGGTGTTATATTCATGAGTGGCAAGTCTAGGAAAAGATATTAGATATTACAAAATGAACAAAAATGTTCTGACCATGAGAGCACGTTATACTTGTACCTTGTAAGAACTTAAGAAGCCATTTAATATTATCTTATGTATACGTAGATCATTTAAATGTCTTAAAGCTTCCGCAGGTATGACAGATCGTTTTACTTCTTAATTCCTTATACGTATATGGTTAGCCTATTAACTTCGTCAACGAATATGTTGTTTTAGTGGGGCTTGTCTTTAAACATATTTCCGTTGATCTTTTTGAATTCAATTATGCTTGCACAATTTAAGGTAAAATTACATTGAAAGAGGTCAAAATGGCGTTTACAGTTGTGCGTTCAGAGAAGGTGGCAACGAAAAAAAGAAGCATGACTAGAATAAAAGTTTTTCTGCTGGTCATTGCTTCTTGAAACTATAGTTTTTTTTAGTCGTATAGATAAGGGTAACTTGGTTACGATGTCTTCTATTGAAGCCCTTCTTTACTTGATTCAAAAGGGTTCATTACATTGTCAAATTTGAAATGACTAGTGCGCTTGTAATAAAATTTATGTTTAGAGACATACGCGTTTATTTAGCCATTAAAGTAATAAATATTACTCTTCCCATTCGCCTCAAAAACGGAATAGTTATAAAATGTAAACCTGAGTAGCTTTTATTTTTAGGTTTTAAATTCAGAACTTATATTAATGAACATGTAGATTTCGAAACAGACGTTCCCCCCACCTTGCAAGCGGGAGCAAACTACTGGCATATGATGCCTATTGACACCACTCTTTAGTTAAGGCAACAATTATACCTTCTCGTCGCAGTGTAAAATAACACGACAACCAATAGTTGTTTTCCAAGTAACAAATTATTATGTCTCTTTAATAGTCATTCTAGTAATGGAGCTTGCGCGCGTACGTCCTCTTTCACATACTGCAGCTGCGTATACGAGAAACATGGTGACCGTGAGCACGCCAGAGCTCCTAAATAACCAACGTTAGCGACCCTGCCCTCACTGCCAAAGTTACGTTTGCCTCTTCGTATTTTATCAAAACATTCGGAGTCTAATGGAGGGACCTTGGCTCCCCCTTGCGAAAACGTTTGCAACGTTTCCAACGCAAAAAAAACACAACAGATAACCACACGGTAAATCCGGTTTACCACCGCCCCGTCATCGCCGCGTTAGCCAGCGTCTCGGTTCACCTTCTCGAAACGAGCTTATCGAACGTTCTGGACCCCTGACAAATATGCCGTATATTCCTTTGAATGATTGTGGCTGTCTCCATCCAACCTTGTGGTGCGCGTCTGTGATACTCCGTTCACCACTAAGATGACAGTACGGCGGAGGCTACGTACTCGTTCGAACCAATCATACGTCAGTATTGGGTCACGTGATCCCACGCGCGGAGGGGGAGGTCAGTAATGTGGAGGCGATTTATTGGTCCGGCCAGCGCGTGGCTCATTCCCCACTGTCAGCTTAGGGGTGAACAGAGTGCAGTGAGTGCCTTGCGTTTTCGCGAGGTGAGCGTCTAATTTTAGAGGTTTGGCTCGCTCCTTTTGCCGCGCAGCCATCGTGGGCTTCCGCTGCCCGGACAAGGTGACCGGGCCCGGGGCCAAGTTCTACCCGTACCCGCGCTACCCTCATCCGGCCGACTGCACGAGGCTCATCACCTGCGTCCACGACAAGCCCAGGCTCATCAGCTGCGGCTACGGGAGCGCCTTCAGCCACTACAGCTACACGTGCGAGGACGCCGCCAACGTGCCGGACTGGTACGCACACGGGGCTCCAGAGCGTTGCTTGCACTATAAGCTAGTTCCATGGTTTCGGTACATACAGAAAAAGCCTAATAATCTCCAGAACAGGTTTTACCTACAGCGGAGACAATGAAAAGAAAACGTTAAATAGAGCTGTCTTTGAATAACAGAGTCCAAGCTTCACTGAAAGTAATTTTAGACCGTAGTTCTTAGGCGCCCGTTTCCGGGTTGAGCGGTGCCGCCGTCGACGTCGCCGTCGGCGTAACCGCGCGTTGCATTATGGGACGTTTCCCACAATGACGTCACACGTGACGTCACGTGTGAAGTCACGAGGGTCACGAGGGTATGCCCTCGTGACGTCACACGAGCATACCCTCCCCTCCCCTCCTCCTCTTCAAGAGCTGCGCTCTAATTCGGCATTGCAGAGAATTGTAAACGTCTTTCATTTTTTATCTAAAATGTATTTTGTTTTGCTACGAAACACAACCCCCACTGATCTCCTAACGAGGCTATTTCTTTCTTGGGGAACCGCATCTCTTATCTCGTTTCTTTCGATTATCAATACCGGGACAACTTCGAAGTATAGGGTCACGTGCATGGTCCTTGGGGGTTGGAGAACCTTCCACGCGTGTACCGTTTTCTTCAAGATTAGCATGGATGAACAACGTTCTTTGGTACAATAGGAAACATTGACAGCGCAATACACAGAACCAATGAAAAATATAACCCACCTACACCCCCCCCCCCCCCCCCGCCCTAAAACAATTCCGCGAATCAACCCCAAACACATGGAACCCTATCTTTCAACCCTTGTTGCCTGGTACTACTTCAACGACAAACGACAACGACCGAAAACGATGAACATCAAGCACGCGGAGCAGGTACGGCAAGATACCTTTAGCAGGCTGCAATCCCTCGGTGCTCGTAAAGTATAGAACGTGTAATTGCAAGCCTGTCACACAAACCTTCGGGTGTATGCTGCGCGTACTTTAGGTTTGTCTGTATCGGCTGTTACTGTTTGGTGCTGAAGAGGGGCCAGGGACTTAGTCCCGCTATACTAACGAACAACAACCACTATTTGCTGACAGGTAAACCTTTTTACAATTGAACCTCACCAACCTGAAACATAGGGGCATATTTCTGTACAAACTGTATAGCTGATGATTGCTAGGGTCGCCACAAAGCTTATTTTGGTATTGTAACGAATAGTAGTTTTTTGCGTGTAAGACCAAGTATTTAAAGGGTAATACAGAGTTGGGGAAGAATAGTTCAATCAACATAAAACATTAATAAATTTTGTCTTGTTACTCCCTAAGGATAATGTTTTTTTTCGACTGCCTGTTGGCTCTATTTATCTTGAGCATACAGCCTTTAAATTTAGCACGATGAACAAAACGTCTATGTATTAAAAAAGGCCGCTAAGAACAAAATGATGCCCCGCCTAAAATTGCGTGAAAAAAAGAATGAAAAAGAAATTAGTACGTTCTATTGAGTTACGGGCCGTCCCGCCACCGCTGCCGATAGATGGCGCAAGTAGTGTCGGCGCGCTTTTCTATTGTAATCTTGAGTATAAGGTCAGGATGAACGGTTTGATAGACTTTGTTTAGACATTGTTTTTGAGAGGCTGAAACATTAATTTTACTCGTGTGCACTAATCATAGAGGAACCTGTGCAGTACCATTTGAGTCGTCCGTCTACAAGCACTTCCCTAAATATTTCTTTTATCCCAACGTTGTTATTCCAACGGTTTGACTTCACACAAAAGCACAATAACTGGCCCTCTGCTGTTCAAATGAAATAAACACGCAGAATCGCAAACACTGAGTGCTTCTAAAACAAAGGGTGGAGTTGGCTATACATCTGTAAGTCGAGTTTAAAGTGGTCATGACATGATTTTTGTGCTTATTCCTCCTAAGCTTTAATCCTCAACTTAAAGGCGAATTGAGAAATCACGTCGTCATGACATGCTCGGGCACCGGTGCGATGAATCCAAGCTTCAATCGTGCTTTTTAAGCACTTGATAGAACTTGGCATACGCAAGTGACGATAAGTTCCGTCAGGGCACTCATTGGCCAGAAACGCGAATCCAAATAGTCGTCAACGAATGGATTGTTGAGGAGCACATACGTCCGAGTGACGCAGTTCTCATGTTCAAATCGTGATCTGGGGTCGGATGTCGTCATTTTGGCACCACTGACGTGCTTTGGATTCTGCGGATGTAAAACAGTGAAAAGGCGCAGAGCTTTTGAAGGAAAAGAGGTACGAAATAGTCCGTTATATTTTCAAATATTCGTACCGAAAAGCTGGCTTTTGACTTTCAACCCTCTTTTTTTTTGGCCAACTAAACAATATGCGATCAGTAAAGTCCCAATTTAATATCATTTATCCCAGCCAAAAATTCGCTTCATGGCCCCTTTAAATTTGTTTGCTCCCGATTTCTGGCTATTGAGTATCATATAACAAAAAAATAGTGCTGTGACAAAGGCGTATCGAGATATACTCACCTCCGATATTCTAGGTTTGTAGTGGCAATAGGAGACATACCGGTTCGACTGAAGAATAGGTACAATTATTCAGCTTTACTTTCACGGAGAGGGCGTCAGTTTCGGCTTGCTTCTTAGACATTTGTTAGTATTACCTACCGTAAAATACCGCGCATCTGCCTATTCCACATTAAGCGCCCATTCCCAAATTTCTAAGATCTGAGAAAATATGCAGAGTAGATTGCTATGTGAAATTGATGACCGGACAAGCGCCCATCCCCCATTTTTTCGCGATTATCTCTAAATTTTAAGTGGGCGCTTGTCCATCATTTTACGTATATGAGAGCAGACTATCGCTGTAGTACCAATCAGACAGCTGATACGAGGGCAAAGTTGACATTAAGATCAGCCATCGTTATCATCTTGAAAAAAATCCTGTTGTGTAACTCCTTAGCGGAACCTCTTTATCCTACGTAAGTTTCGCTGCGGAATACCATATGCGGTGCAGGCATTTACCACCAGCATAGCGCCGTTGTTTGCTTGGACAAATTAATCCTATTCATCTGTAGGTCACATCACTAGTATGCTAGTGTTTGATGTTTCGTCATATATGGTGTGTACCGGCCTCGGATTGTCACAGTATCCTAACATAGGGGTTGCGAAACATTTTACCTATGTCTCACATCTCATTCTCATAGTCAGGAGAATATCTCAAATACCCCAGAAATTACGGCACACCAAAGAGATTTCTTTAAATATCTATAATTTGACAAAAAGAAGCACGTTAAAGATTTTTTTTTTTTTATTAAGAAATCGTCCCTTTCCCCACTACGAAAGCCTGAAGAAATAAAACATCAGGGACGTAGATGGAAACAGTACTTCTTTCATTGAGCGAAAACATAGAATGGCACAAAATATAGAACCGCCCCCCAAAGGTTTCAACGTTCTTGAAAATGAAAGAAGAAAGTTCTTGAAAAATAGAGGAAAGAGGAAATTTGCTATAAATATAAGAGTTTAGAAAGCGCTAGCGTCACGACGAGGTATCAGTAATCTAGTTATCTCTGGTGCTAGAAATTGGACCTCTGTCACTGTCAGTGATAATGAAGGTGAAGAAATATTGTTGTTGACAGTCCCAAAAGCAAATGTACTGTAATAAAAAAAACACTAGCGTCACGACGAGGTATCAGTAGTCTACTCGTCTCTGGTGTTAGATATTCGACCTCCGTCTTTGTCAGTGATAATGAAGGCAAAGAAATGTTGTTGTTGGCAGTCCCCATGTCAGATGATTGAATGAGTTTTCTGCCAAATCTGTTGTTGTGCCCGCCCAGTATTCTAATACCAGATAAATAGGGAGTACAATAATCGGACGTGCGGCTGTGAACAACGATTGGGTGAAACGACTCATTTGAAGCCTTTAAAGCTTCCAAGTTGTGTCCTCTGAGTCGATGGTTGACGCATTTCCCAGTTTGTCCGATGACCTGACAGCCACAGCTTAGTGGAATTGAATAGACCTTTCTTACTTCGCACTCTACGAACTTCTTGGCATGTTTTACATTGCACTCTCTGGAACTGTCGCTCCCATTTACCTTTCTACACATCTGCTTAAGGCGCATACGACAGTAAAAAACCGCACTCGTGCGAACTTGGACGCGATAGATCTTAGACAGTGCGCGGAATCGTGCATGTGGGGAATCCCAGCCAAACGACCTTTCTTTTTGGCGACAGCTTGCGGAAGTTATTGACAAAAAGAAAGGTCTTTTCGCTGTGATTCCTTACATGCACAATTCCGCGCACCATTTAAGATCTATCGCGTCCAAGTTCGACACGAGTGCGTTTTTTTCCTGTCATATGCGAATGAAACAGATGTGTAAAAAGGTTAATGGAAGCGACAGTCCCAGAGGTTGAAATGTAAAACATGCCAAAAAGTTCGGAGAATGCGAAGAAAGAAAGGTTTATTCAATTCCACTAAGCTGCGGCAGTCAGTACATCGGACAAACTGGGAAATGCGTCAACCATCGACTCGGAGGACACAACTTGGAAGCATCAAAGGCTTCAAATGAGTCTTTTCACCCAATCGTCATTCACAGCCGCACGTCCGATTATTGTACCCCTTATTTATCTGATACTGGAACACTGGGAGGGCACAACAAAATATTTGGGAGAGATCATTGAATCATTTCTCATGGAGACTGTCAACAACATTTCTTTGCCTTCATTATCACTGACAAAAACGGAGGTCCAATTTCTAACACCAGAGACGAGTAGATTACTGAAACCTCGTCATGACGCCAGTGTTCTTTTAAACTTTTAATTTTACAGTACATTTCCCTTTTCCTTTTTTTTTTAACAATTTTTTCCTTTCCTTCTTTGAGAACGTTGAAACCTTTAGGGGCGGTTTTATATTTTTTTGCCATTCTATGTTGCTGCTCAATAAAAGCAGTCCTGTTTCCGTCCCCTTCCTTGATGTTTTATCCTTTCAAGTTTTCGTATCTATTCACCCACACGCTCGTTTTCAATTATTATTTCCCCAATCTTGTGGCAAAAGCGGTGGTAACAGAGAACATGATGCAGTGTCAAGCTAGATCCGATTGCAGTGCCACTATTTTTAAAGTTAAGGCAACTCCGGCACTATAACTCCGGGAACGAGGCATACTGGAACAGAGAAGATGAAATATTCCCGCAGCGCTGCGGCTTCTTCGTGCACGGCCCTATCTGCAGAAAGCGCACTGAAGTAAAAAATTATAAAAAAAAAAACAGGAGCGCTGAAAGCCCGGAGCTCGCTCGCTTAGCACGAGCTAGGAGCAGAACGCGTCGCTAAGATAGTTTGATAACGTGATGCGACCCACGGGAGTAACTCCTATCTACCCAAGCGAGACATTCGGCTGGCACTCGCGATTTCTTTTTTTGTTTAAGGAGTGCGAAAACTAAAACGGCGAGGTGCCAGCAATATAACACAATCTGCGTGAAAAAAAAAAAAAACTCTATATGTTTTTTTGTGTGGTGGCGGTCATATTTTCTCAGTACTTTATAAGGGTATTTACGCGAGGGATGCTTTGGGGAGGGATGTGCGTGACGTCAGTGATTGGCAGCGGGACTCCCTCCCCGACTCCAGCATTGAAACAAACGGCAGGGAGAAGAGAAGGATGGAAGTGTTTTGAGACGCATTTGGCGGTCGCACTCTCGATAACAGGCCTCGGTGCGCGCTGACGAAAGAAGAAAAAGAGAGGTGCACACGAAACTGCGATACGCCATTGTCGCAGCAGCGCTGTTAGATGCAAAAAACAACGAACTGCATCCTGCCAAAAAAAAACGAAATGCTTCTTGAATGGAAGGGTGCAACACGAAGAACGTAGAATCCAAAAGCAGTTGTATGAGGAGCAGCTAGAGGATGGCATTGATGAATATAGGAGACGTTTTTCGGTGCCTCGGACGACATGCGCAAGTATGCTGGTTGGAAGGGGAAGTCTGACGGGTGGGAGTGCGGGGCTGAACAGATTTGCGATGAACACGGCTCTCCTGCAGACTGCAGTGCCCCAAGCGGTGGCGAAGAGTTTCATCGCAACTTGAACCCCTCCCTGACATAGCGCGCGTACGGCGCCATGATAGACCACATTCTTTGTCAAATACACGAATTGTGCACGTTTCACCTGCGAAATGGGTCGTGCGCCTAAATTCCGCAATGAAAATTCTGCGCTGAAACTTTTGGGAATCTGCTAGGGGCGCTACAGTCGACAGGTGAGTAAGAGAGCCCGTATTATAGAGATTTTCCGACTGCTCGATTGGGATCACGTGGTTTATGGGCCGCATTTGCAATACATGTGCAATACAAACTGCCAGCACGTGACGAAAGCGTTGATCGTCTGCAAACCTCTCCTCCTTTCCTGCACCCTTCCCCCTTGCCAGGCGAAAATGTAGCGCGTGCGTACTTGCGACCGATCGCCGCAGGAGGTGTCGGCCATTAAATTACAAACGACCCCCGTGGTCTCAAAAATTTCGTTTCGAATCTCGACCCTCTCTATCATTGCGCGCGTACGGCGCCCGTCACAGTTCCCCTTCAAGCCACCATAGCGCAAGCCGCAACAAGGTAGGCGATCCCGATTCCACCTCCAGTATCCCACAGAGCTAAATTTGTAAAGTTTCCACACGGGCGAACTAAATACCGTCAATTTCGAAGAGACCCCGCGCCAAGGCGGCGACTGTTTGTGCAACCCGAGGAAAAGCGTCCCCGTATTCCTGGGTGTCTACGTCAGAGCGACTCCGCGCAAAGGCCTGACGTTACCACGTGATACGCATCTCAGAGTGCAAAGGAAGGAATTTTTTCCCGTCTGTGAATGCAACTTAAAGCTTACATATGCGTTGTGTTAGCAATGGGGAAAGAAGTTGCAGTATTCTAACATTTAGGCTTACAAATATAGCTTATTAAACAGCGTACTATAAATCACTCGTCGCCATTATGAATCCCAACGACGTAAAACCTGTGTAAGACAGTGTAGTGCTCAAGGTTGTTTTACAAACTTTTAGAGTGTAAAGAGCAGAACAATTTTAAGAACATCTTTTTTTTTTTTAATTTGGCACGTGAAATACAGATGAGACGGGAACAACCATTCTAGAATTGTTTCAGAATCACATAAAAGAAAACACTTCCACGGAGGCAGTCCTTTTACTCCTACGTTAGGCGAGAGTTATAAACTTTGCTTTCTAGAGCCACAAAGACACCTGCTGGGAACATAAACAATATATACGCTTTTACTCTCGTTAAAGATAAGTTCAATAAAATGCATAAACAGAGGTAATTATGCTTGTTTAATTGTGGTTAGTCTGGTCATATTTTCAAATATTGTTTTACAGGTCGACATTGAGCACTTGGTGTAGGTTCAAAATGATATTTGTGATAGAATAGGGGCTCAATGTATAAATATACATTGTGTACTTGTACACATATCTGCAAGTGTACAGTGTTAGGACCAAGGTAACATATTGGTATCAACAGATTTCATAATTTAGAGCTTGAAAAAATTAGACGCAACATCATTATACATCGTTGTTTCAGCAACGCTGAAACAGTCTGATAAACTTAGTTCATACGCATAAAATTTACAACTATAGACAAATGAAGGGAACAATTTTGACGCCTCCTCAAAACTCTTTGGTTCCACAGAGGAATTTATAGCTGTACGGTGAAATATATTTTCCGACTAGGAAAATATATTTATCAATATTAGGCGGTAGTGCTGACTTCTCAGCGTCACCTAATTAGGCCAGCACGGGACACGAATTGGGCACGTCTGCTGCGTCAGCATTTGGCTAGTGTCCCCACTGACAGAGAGTGAGTCTCAGCGAACACTAACGCAGCAGTCGTGCTTGATCTGTGTCGAGCGTCTGCCATCTTTAAGTGATGCTAAGAATTCAACAATGGGGTCCTTTATCTAGGGAGTCAGGCGCTTGCGAGCTCGCCACAGATTGGCCACAACAGCAGACAAGATGAACCATGTCTACCAGTGCGATCAGCTGGACTTAAAGGGTACTGACCCGAAACTTCGAGCCCACCAAACGGGGCTGTAGCGATAGGCTGGACGCTGCAGAACCCCAAAAACACCACTCATACCGCGATACTTCTAACGGATAGCCGTATTTTTGGAGAAAAAAAATGCGCGATTGAAGACGGCCGACAAGGCCGACGAGACCTGTGACGTCACGATTCTCAATCCCTCTCCTCCTCGCATCGTCCCCTCGAGCAGGTGAACGGAAGCGAGGAGGAAGGTCGCTTCCCCCTCATTCTCAACTGTTCCACGAGGAGCGTGACGTCATAGTCCTCGCTTTATCGCGCCTTTCTTTTCTGAAAATACGGCCATTCATTTAAGATATCGATGTGTGAGAGAGGTCTTGGAGTCCGTAGCGTCCCGTTCAACGCTTCTGCGGCCTTATTTTGTGAAATCCAAATTTCGGTTCAGTATCCCTTTAAGCGATAGATGGCAGACTAAAAGTAGGACGCTCCCATTAAAAATATAGAGTATCTTCCCGTTGAAAATTGCGATTTTATCTTAATTTTTATACGCCCAAACAATCCAGGCGGCCAAGATGATCTCACAGATGTGTCGAAAGAATAAAAGCACTCAATGTTTTTGGTTTTTTTTACTAAAACAATGTTTGTTTTAGTAAGACCCCACAAAAATGTAGTAAGCCTGCATTATTCAACTTGAATCACCTTTTCGCCTTTTAATATCCTCCTTTTTTGTCTCTCCTTAGTCGCTAAATGATGAAAACTACTTCGTTCTAGATGATGTTTTGTGTGTTTTTCTTCCCTCTACGCAGTGAAGCGCTTCTAATAGATACATAGCCCTGTAGTTTTGATTTTTGCCGCTGTTGTTGCCATGAGGTAATGCAGATGCATCCTCTTAATATTTTTCACGGTCGCTTTACACGACCAAGTTTACAAACGTCACCGTGTAGTTAATTTACACATCGCAAACTGAGTGCCGTGGAATCCGCACTATTCAACATTTTTAACCGCAGTACCGGCTTTTAGTGCTTTTGAAAGGAACATTCCGCGTCTCTTTTGCAAACTATGTACAAAAATCGCTACCAAGGGGTCTGTTTGACATCCGGTTAGCGTAGTTTAAATCCCTGTCAGGTCTAGCACGCCTAACAGTTGATGCTGGTACACTGCGTAAGGTTAAGCCCCGCAACTTCATATAATGCGCACAATGTCTAGCATCATAGTGTTATCATCAGTATGCTTACAATTTAATAAAAACATTCCAATCGAAACATAATAAAGAGGGAAGAGCGAACTATCACTGGGAAGATACATAACAACCACAAAGTTTTTATCTTTGTTTCTTGTTGGCAGTACAAAGTTCACCAATATTACGAATATTTTGTGAGACGTATTCAGACTTAATTATGTTGGTTTGTGAAACTAGGCGAAATAAGCAGTTCTATGAAGTATTTAAAAATGGTGTTTATTGGACGGTCTGCCTCATGGAGCCAATTGACTGTGCCAAGCTTGGTCTAGCGCCGATACTTTACTCTCGATATTTCACAAGAAATTACTAATGCGCTTATGCCGAACTAGCTTTCATTATCATGCTTTAAAAAGGGGAGATTAAAATTTAGTTGTGAAATTTAACCTGTCGGCAGGCAAGACTTGGTCAGAAGTTCGGGAGGTTGTCAAAGACGCAAAGTAAGCGTACTGGATTTTCACCATCCGAGGGACGGAAGTTCGGGATGCAGCTGGTCTACCTTATTCTTAATATTTCAAGCAAAAACATTAAAAAAATGTAAATAAGTACCCTATTGAAAAATCTAATTTGTATGAGAAATGTCTGCGTCCAATTAACATATACGAATCATACACGATACATAAACATATAAGAACCATATAAGGAATTTGTGAGCAGTTTCTTATAAGTTTCTTATATGGTTCTTATACATCTTGATAGTTTCCATATGGTTATTTTATGTTCTTATATATCTTGTATGATTCATATGTGTTTATTAGACACAAGAAATTTCTCTTACAAATGGCTTTCTCACTAGGGTATTTCTGCGTGGCTACTTTGTGGGCTTATAATTAGCGGAAAACAGCAGTAATTAAGTGACTTGCAATTACGTGTCAACCAGTCAAATGGTGTGTGCAAAACTAACTTAGAAATATGAAAGTTTAGAGACATTAGTTCTCGGTTGAAATCTGTATGGTTGCACTGCCTTTCCCCCTCTTTCCTCTCTTCCTTTATGAAGAGAAACAAATAAAATTTAATTTAATTTAGCTTAACTTCGTAAAGTGTATGGGTTTTGCCTTCTTCGTTTTATTCTCACGTTAGCAAAATGCCAACGAATGTGGCGGGTAAAGCTTCTTACCAGTGTGCTCTGCGAAATGTACACTGATTGAAGCACGAAAATTCTTGGTAAATAATCTTGCGTTCCTGTGACACTAACTGCGTGAATAGTTCTTCAAGACGTCTACTAAACGAAACGTAAAAGTATTTTTATGTAGATACGTAAGAAGACTGGCTTAACTATTTATATTCAGGTAGCCTCTCATTTTAGTGCTTTGCTTGTCAAGTGTAGGGCCTGGATAGTCTCCAAGTAACTCAAGGTAACAATGTAAAATATGTGCCTACGACTGAAAAACACAAATCCTAGTCTAAGGCTCTAAGTAAATATCCGCTGGTATTATAGCGCTTATCGTCCAATGATGCACTTAATATCTGAAGGGCGATTGACAGAAACTTGGTACTTTCTACTTTGCAGCCCACTTGTTCACGGCCACAAGAAGAAGTAAGCTGTTGGCGAGGACGGTCCAGACGCAAGGCTGGCGGAACAGTGTGCTGCCATGACACGAGCTCCTGGTTGAACCTTCTGCGATTTATTTTATGCCGTCGTTACAGAAAATAAAACAACAGACTATTATCGGTGTCTCGGACGTTTGTGAAGTGTTCTTGAGGAATATTTGGCGAAAGAGAGATTTCAGGAAGATGCCGCCGCACAGCAGCGCTCTCTCGAGTTTGGAGATTATCAGAACAGCCTTGGGTCTGGGAGACAAGGACGAGAATAGGGCGTTGAACGGGAAAGGTAGCACGTGCACACGTGACGTGTCAAAGAGTGGACTTAAGAAGAAACAAAATACCTTATTTAAGTGCTGGGTTGAAGTGTTTCTGTATAAAATTAACTTCTCTTAGTAGAATAATAAAACTAAAGAAACCCACAACTAAAACAGTATTATGAGATATGTGAGTGTCCGGTGCTCCAACTCCTCCCACCGAATGCCTCGTAGTACTCGTATTGTGTCGCACATGGTCCTGATGAATACATAAAATGTGTGCTCTAAGGGAGTCCAACCCCAGCCCTGCCGAGAAAATAAAGACTCCTTGCGTTCCGTTCATACTACTAAATCCTACAGCTTTACTTATGCGATATAAAGGTGTCGCTGTGATATAGTGCTAAAAAAACTTGGCAAAAAAGTGAGATAGTGTTTCACGCAGTGGGGTGTTCTTTATCAAAAGTGACATTCTATTGGGCAAAATGGCTTTCACGTGGGATTAGCTCTGTTTAGGAGCCTTGGATATATATTTTTTTTCAACTCGCAGTTTCTGCAGTAAATAGTTGTTTAGATCTTACTGTCAGTATGCTAATCAAAAGGTCGTGCACGCTATCTCGATAAAACTACATCAAGAATGTGACGCTTTTAAATATGGGTCTGTAGAGCCGTAAATCGCGTCGTAAAAGGATGTTTGTAACAGGGACCCGGTCAAAAATGACCAGAGAACAGAAAAAAAATGTAGAAATAAACCTAAAATATTTTTTTTTATCGTCTCGCTACGTTTATACCACAAAACTCACCGGAGAGCATTATTATACACTAGATAACTTTTTTAGCGTCAGGGGATGAGGGCCCCAGAAATGCAGGCATCCAGCAGCCTTCGAAAAAGTAAGAGTGGTCAAGAGAAAGTCGCGATGACTCTCCCAGCTCTTCGAGCTATCGGCGGTGACATCGGCCATCCAGCGAGCCGGCAAGGCGGCACCACCGTTTTCTGATTTCCCTGCATCGGAATGCGCACTCTCCCCCCCCCCCCCTCTCCCTTCCCCTCCTTCCTGCAGCGGCCCCAGTGAGAGCACGGCACGCCGCTGAACAGAGCAGCGAGCGAAACGTACCGGTTTTTCACTCGATAAACCTCCCGATTAGAATCTGCCGCCAGCTTTATTCCAAGGACCACGTTGCGACCTCAATTGGAGACGCACGAGGAGTCGAGGAGAGGAACACGCCGAGAGGGGGAGGAAGAAGGGGGCGACCTCGTTGACCTCGCCCGCCAGCGCGCCTCCGTCACAAGTAGGTTAGAGCGACACGGGCTGCATGGGCAACGGGCCTCAGCCGTCCTCTGTATCGGGAGACCTGTCTACTGGCCCTTTAGGCATGTCCGTCACGGCGCCGGCATCCGCTGCTGGGACGCGCACTGCATGGCGATCAATGGCCACCGCCGCTCGGTCCAGGAGGGGGCTTCTGGTAGCGGTCCTCCTCTGTCGGGAGGAACTCCGCCTCGCAGCAACTCTCAACGGGATCAAAATGGCTAGTTTGGCTAGCTGGTCGTGATTAATCTTTTACGCATGACGAAAAAATGAGAAGACAAAACAGAGGAGGACGAGAGGACAAGGCGTATTCTGTGTCTTGCCGTGCCCTGTCGTTTCCTTCTGCTTTGTTCTTAACGGACGTTTCGCTCCTCCCGCGTTTTCCTCCCTCCTGCTAGGAATACTGAGATGATTGTCAGGGGACAATGGTATGATGCAATGGCTATGTTCTAATGCCTGCCATATAGTGGAGGGTTTATGTAGTCGGAATGACCGCCTCAAGAGCAAGGAATTCCAGGTGCAACATTGATCCACGCAAAAAGTTTCTGGGAGGTCAAAAATAGATTTTGTTTTCTAGTCATGGCCAACTTTCTGGGACACTCCCCAGAATAAAACGTTTTCAACGAAATATCAAAATTCTAATTGACTTGCGTTTTATGTTACCCAGGCAATTACAGTCCTCGGAAACATTACAATATTTTGTCAAAAAAGCATAAATTGATGATTTTGTGAATGTAACCCATAAAATCCAATGCAAAAAAAAAAAAATTGTAGAGCCGTGAAATAAAAACTATACGCATCCAAAAGTTTAATTACTGCTTATTGATATTTTAAGACTCATCTTCGCGATGTTTCTTTTACAGTTACAATTCTCATTTTAGTGCACGCACCGAGGCGGTGATCTTCAAGAAAGTTGGGGATGACTCTATTAATCGCATGAGATGATCCTCATGGCATAAATGACACGAGTATTTTTTAAGGGAAAAACGTAAACCGTTCAAAACAACGCGTCTTCAAGATGAATTGTACGTACGTACTATATTAGAGTTCTCCAATCATGCAGTGGACGCTAATATGGGAAGTGCTGGGTTTTGCCAGTACAGGTCAGGGGGTCAAATCTGACCGTGCCTTGTTTCATGTGCATGCTTTTGTATATTACCAAATGCCCCCTTTGGAAAAATAAATTACGTACGCTGACGAGGGACCTGCTTTTTAACATTTACGCAAGAAATAATTCTGAGCTCTGACACATAATGTCCTCTCTCTCGCCTTTCTCAATGAGAATTAGCCGTTCTTAACCAACAAGGCACGCATAATATCAACTAAGTTAAAACTTGGCATGCATTGCAAAAAAAGAAAACAAAAAAAAAAACGTTCGATTCTATTTAGCAAAGAGAACACTAAACCACCGCCCAAGCAAGCTTTTCTCCCTCGTGATTATTTGATTCCTTCTTAAAGTAGATATCCCGCATTCGACTTCTGGCGGAAATGGAGCCTTGAAAGACCACTCAGACAGAACACACGGATGTTGAGTGCGTGACGTCCGTCCCGTCCACAGCCACGAAGCATGCATCTTTTGGCGGGGCCTCCGGTCCACGAGTGCCGCAGTACTTCCTCCCGAAAGGTGCAGGAAGAGCGTCGAAGGATACGGTTCTTGACCCGGCTCGGCTGACTTTGCCAACGCGCAAACAACACTCCCCCGCTCGCCCTTTGACTCGCAGCTATGCAGAGTGACGGTACACATTCGCCTCAGCCTGTGCCACGGAGGACGCTCTGAGGAATTAGAGAACCCCGAAGCTTTCCGGTTTCTTAAAGGAAAAGAAGAGGGGCTGTTTGAGTAGCCCTTCTTTTATGCGTGTATATATTTATATCTCTCGCGCCCTCCACTACATTAGCCATCGTTGTAGGTCCCTTAGCGTTTCAGCTATTTCGAGCCGGTGTAAAAAAAGCCATCAGGTTCCCCGGTTTCGAGCGCGAAGGCTACGGGCCCGGTTCCTCCTACCGGGAGGCTCGAGCGGCCGTTACGCGGGCATTGCTCTTGCAGCCAGCCGGTGGGGATTATTTAGAGTGTCATGGTTATGAATGGTTACTTTCGAGATCGCGGATGCGTGTGCGACCGCTTAGCAAAGTGCGCCAGTGCTTCGCCGGTTGAGGCTAGGTTCCGTACGCTCGCTTTGTCTTTTTTTTTTTTGCTTGTTTTTTAATGCAACGCGGGTCAGTCGCGGAGGAAGTTTGAAGAATGAAGCCTATAGACGGAACAGGTTTACTTTGCCATCTGAGGCAGGTCACGCTCTCTGGGCCATTGTGGTCGCGATACAAAGAATCCGTACCTTACGTTTGTGGGTTCGTTTCGTTTCGACGCGATCCGATTGGACAGTGGATGGTTGTATAGACGGAAGAAAGGGTTTTAGAGTGAGGCACGTTGCACTTGCTGCGCAGGAAATTCTGAACATTCAGAAACGTACTATATACTGTCCCTGGCAGTTTATGAAACGCAGGGCGTTTCATAGGCGCTTTGTAGGCTGCCCAGTATGCCACCGGTGTGTAACTCCTAGCCGTGCCATTTGCAGGGTGCCAATAATAAAAGCAGGATAGTTTGATAAGACTATCAATTTTCACGTGTAGTGCGCGTCGCTGGAATTGATTGCTTGCAGAACTGTCTAAAAACCGGAATTAAATTTTCCGTAGGGCACAAAAAACAGTCAATGTGGACAAAAATGAAAGTATCCCGGTGAATAACGAAGCTCACAATGCAATCGATCAGATAAAAAAAAAATGCGATGTGCCTAAAAAAATGAGCGAGGGAAATTTCATGCTCCACTTTCCTGCGAACGTCACATTCTTTTTATATCTAATCGTATTTGAGCTTGGTCATTCGCCGGGATCCTAATACCGTTCGCCGTGACTTGTCGTCTCATGTTACGCTGGAAAGTGAGCTCACGGGCCTTTGCTAGAGCGTAGTTTTCTCGAGCAAAGCATTTAAATAAATGCGGGTCCATTCGTTGCCAAGCCCTACCACAAAAAAAGGTGGCGGAATTTTTTAAAAGAAAAGAACAACTTAGTTGTTTTTTTTTTTTACTTGTAAGAGATAATATGGAACAGTTCTCAAAGTTGTAATATTTAAGGGCCAGTCCGCTCATTGATGGTGGGTGTCCTTTGGTCACCACTTTTTAGACGAAAGAAAGCAGCGTTTTGCTACTGTCGGTGACAACATGTGCCTTCGTCGCACGCGCAGCCAAACGTCGGCGGAAGACGGAGCTGGGTTTTTAACCTGTGACTGACTAAAGAGACAAACAATTTAATGCGATTTTGCGAAAGAAAAACACTATAGTAATTGACAGCTTAACAAATGCAGGGCGTGGTTTATTATGTTTATGCTTCGTGATTAGTTTTTCGGCGTTCTTATCGGTTCATGTCTCATTCTGATTGGCTACGAAGCGACGAAAAGGACCCTCTATGTTCGGCGCTTTTAGAGTTGCCAGTAACAATAACAGTTAAATGTTTTGAGTGTACACACACGCGTCGGGCAAGAAATGAGAAGGTAGCAACGTAAAGCTGAACATACGTAAACCACAACTCAGTCTATAAACTCTTCCTTCTCTCCAAAGGAACGCCTGGAAGCCATCTAGCTCAATTCCACACTGACAGTGTATCAAGTAAACAATACAACGCGATTCGGACAAGCAGCCGTCATATAAACAAGGCCGTTAACAGACGTCATAGCAAGATCGTTAAGAAACCTTATGCCGACAGAGATCCTTGCGAGATGTCTCAGACATCTTCGCGGAGGAAGAGGATAGCAGGCTATCGTTTCGATCGACGGAAAGACCTGAAGCAATGGCGATCAGTATTTTGATAATCGTTCACCCCGACGACGAGAAGTGTGCTACGACGCTGAGCGCGTGGAGAGTCTTGCTCAATGTCACGCCACGGCTCTTCGTTCTCTAGGAAACGATAAGTTGGTCGTTGCCTGAGAGCCTTGGTAGATTGCATTCACGAGGCACTCCACATACTGCGCTCTCTCCGCGGGAGGATATAAACAATTTCCAATTAAAAATACAAAGACCATTATCCAGCGTGTAGAATAGGACGAGATGACAAAAGCTCCGTAAGCATAAACCACCACAATAGTGCTAATGAAAAGAGTTTGCTTTCACCTTTACTAAATACAACCGATGTTTGCGTAACTATTAGTTTGGCGTGAAAGAGAGCATGCTTGGGAGGTGCCGCTCGAGATTGAGTCTGAGTTTGAGTTTGAGTTTATTCGAGGCAACGTTGCACAGAATTGTCTCAGGGGACATGGCTAAAGGCACTCTGAGTGCCAGACGGGGCCATGCCACCCTCTTGAGAACAGTTCGTAGTTCTAAATATGCATTTAGCAATTTTTTTTTTGCATTGTCATTATTTATTTATACGTGTGTTTTGCTTTAAAGATTCGCAACCACAGCCTTACGTCTTGCTGGGGTTGGGTCACTACACGCCAAAATCAATACAAAAGTAATATACAATGAAATAACATTAAGTACATGAACGCATTTATTCCAGGTATTGAAATTTCCCCTAAGAGTAAAAAAGTAAAGTAAAAAAAAAACACGTTGAGTGAAGCGTATTTTAAGTAAACTAAATAATCCCCGATTTCGGTTAATGGTACAGGGGCACTTTTTAACAATTATTTCTTGCTTTCTTTTCGTGTTTGCCAAAACTCACATTTTGATGAACACAAAGTGTATGCATTAAAGCATTCAACGCGTTAGTGGCGTACCATATTTCATGGTTCAAGTAATGTCTTAAAAACACTGAGCATTGTGTTTGAGAAATAGTCCTGTAATTATCAGTCAAGTGGTTCTGACGAAGGTATCAAATACTTTTTTCTATACAAATTTAAGAATTTACCACGAAATAAACTATTTGAGCTTTATTCAAATTCCTTCATGTATGTTCTATTAATAAAGTATACAGGAAAATGACCCTTAAATATACTTCAGGTAAGTTGCGAGCACTCCAAACTTTAGTGACGTACAAGCGCAATCAGCATTTGCCACGATTGACAATCCTCAAGACAATTATAGTATGCGCCAGGCACTGCGATCTCTAAATTGGTCTTGCCCAGAACAACTTTAAATTCGACCGGTGCGTATCTTATTCTTACACTGCCCTGAAACTTTTCAGGGTGCTACCTCTAATTACAGAAATGTCACAGGGATTACACAACAATAATAAAGCAAAGCATTATTAACTTTTTTTTTTATCTTGATCGGCTTTTGTGAGCGACAACCGATAAGAAATATCTTGGGACTGAAACACTGAATACACAGATTGAAGGTGGCACGCTCAATTGTGTGAAGTACTTGCTTCATTGATTAGCTAGCATTAGTCTAAAACTGGTGAAGACAAGGGTTCAAAACTGTGAGTATAAATTATATATTTAGGCGTTAACGTGATTTACCTTTTTACTTTCTGAAACTTTGTAGACAAACGTTAGTGCAAGCTTTTCATAATAAAAAACAACCTATTAAGTATTAAAGAGAGTTGCACTCAAGTGAAAAAATGAACTAATGAGAAAAAATGAAGGTTAATGAACATGAAATAAAAACATAAACCAAACAATTTATTCTTAAGAGACACGTTGCGTTCCAAAATACTGATACATTTAGACACTGCAAAGACATCAACTTGATGCCTATTGAAATTATTACGTTTTATGCCATGTTTTATCGATTACTTCGCATGCGAATAAAATAGAAATAGAACTTCGAACGAGCATGCTCTTTCTTTTTTCCAGCTTAACAAGAAAGACGGACATCAGGGTCGGAAGTGTTTTTCTTTCAATGGTTAGCAAAAGGAGCAACTTTGTATTTTGTTTTAACTTTTTAGTTCACCTGTCCGTATCGTCGCCAAGAGAATTCCAAGTCCCGTTTCGAATCGCGTTTTTTGTATGCAGACAGCGCACGCTGGTAGTGGTGTGTTTTTTTTTTAATTTCCACGTGTGGTGGATTCCACTTCAATGCAAGCAATTGTGGCCGTGGGTGACGCTTCTTTGTGTTATGGCACACATGCACGCGCGTCTTGACCTTGGAGGAAATATTCCGCTCTGCGTGAAAAAATTGCTTTTTCGCCGAGATATCAATTCAGGCTAGGCTTTAGATGTTTATAAGTTGGTCTCCAGCGAATGACATTGATTATGTGTTAATATAGCAATGATAAATATCTTTCTGAAAAGTTACAATGAGACAGCGATGTTTATAAAATACCAAGTTTGACGTCATTTAACATTTTTGAACAATTTTATATTTAAAAAAAAATAAAAAAACTACATATACCTGAATGGTTTTACATATATATATATAATTTTTGGCAAGCTTTTCTCCGCACTAAGACCGTTCACATAGCCGCAGGGTACCGATTTCAGACTATATTGGAATGTTATGTATTATGGAAACTTTGTGCCCCTAATAGTGACTGCAGAATCAAGCAAATAATGTTGTATGGATGTTATTCTCATTAAGAACTTGACTCTTGTCTTCTGTATGACAGGAGACGAAGTACAAACGTGTACGGGAAAAATAAAAACGCACCAACGGCTTGCTCCTTTTAACGGTACCGTTTCCAAATAAAAGGAACCCGACACCTCATATTACGTCTTGGCCCTACCTTACGCGTATTTTGCACAATTCCGGTCAGTTGCAAGTGGTGTACTATATTATTTGATCTACTACTGTACACAGTCTGAAACACATGATAAAACAACCTTGAATACTGGGTGCCTAAGACATGTATTCACTGAAAGTAAGAAAATACACCCTCCCCCCCCCCCCCCCCCCCCCCAGAAAAAAAAAACACAACGGTGTGTGAACATAGCCCTTTTCTTTTCTCGAATATCTAAATTATGATGTTGAGCATGCTACCTGCATTATTAAAGGGAAACATAAAATGTTCAAAATTTTTAAGATTTAATGCTGGCTAAAATCAATTCCTAAAATTTCTGCTTCTTTACCATATCTTGAAGTTCACCTTCTTGTTCTAGTCTCTTTCATTTCCGTAGATTGTGCATGCGTATATTATATTTTTTTAATGATATTCCTTACCTGGTGTAAAATCCGCAGAAGAAACTTTTTTGAAAAGTAAAAGTTGTTTTCTGAATTAGTCCTCACCCGGTACATAGGCCGGGTGAGACTATTTGAGGTATGGTGGGTGATTATTCTTTGTGCGGACTAGACACCATGGTGTCTAGTCCGCACATAGAATAATCACACACCATACCTTGGCAATGGCCTGCTTCATTGCCTCACAAAGAAACGTGTAATATACACCAAGTGTAATATACACCCAATACGATCCATGATTATCTGCCTTGAACTCTACGGATTGTGGGGACCCCCAGGCAGCAATGCCTTTTGTCCCTGCTTTCTCAACCTGCATTGCCGGTTGAAAATACAAATAAAGAAAGAGAGAAAAATACACTTGTGGCGTAAATAATTGGTACGATAACTCCAGACTCTGATTTTTGTAAATCATTGACTTAGGCTTAGAATCTATTTAGGCACAGCATACATGTGTACATCACAATACTGGCAATACTGGTTACCACGATTTTCTGACAATTACCTCTATTGACACAGTTGAAGTTCTAGAAGCGATATCAAAGCTGAAGTCGAAGTTGTCAGTGGGAATGGATATGATACCAAATTTTATTATCAAGGGGTGTGCACACCTAATAGCCCCCATCTTAAATCACATATTTAACCTCTCGTTGAAAAGTGGTGTTTTTCCATCATCGTGGAAAATGTCTGTTGTCATACCAGTGCATAAAAGTGGTGATGTTTGTAACGTAAATAACTACCGACCGATATCTTTGCTGTGCGCCTTTTCGAAAGTATTTGAGATGGTCATCTACGCTCGTGTTTCGTATTATTTTAGACGGAAATTTAGTAGTGCTCAACATGGTTTTTTAAAGGGACGCTCCGTGGAAACTAATCTTTGTTAATTTCTTGGTTACTCAGTTCCTTTAGTTTTTTCACGAGGCCAGGTCGATACTGTTTATTTTGATATGACAAAAGCCTTCGACAAAGTTAATCATGATTAACTGTTGCTGAAGCTCTCATTGTATGGAGTATCGCCGACCCTTTTGAACTGGTTTAAGACTTACTTAACTGATCGTCGTAGCAGTGTGAGAATTGCGAATAGCTATGCCGACACTTTCATTCCGACGTCTGGGGTCCCCCAAGGATCTAACCTCGGGCCCCTACTGTTCCTCGTATTCATCAACGATATTGAAAAGTGTATAAAAAATTCACGATTGCTTTTGTTTGCTGATGGCATCAAGATATTCACGAATATAAGATCATTTGACGATTGCACTGTATTACAAGATGACATTTTACGCATATCTGAGTGGTGCTCCGCAAACTTGTTGGTGCTTAACAAAGACAAAACAAAAATCTTATCAATGTATCATAAACGCGTTATATTATCTTACTCTTATGTTCTTAAATCAGCTACCATCCCACGAGTCACCGAGGTTTGCGACCTTGGGATCTCTCTTGAAACTAGACTTTCCTCTTCTTATCATGTTTCAAAGATTGTTGCCTCTTCTGTCCGAACGGTGGGTTTGCTATACCGCTTATCATTCGACTTGAACAATCATTTATGCCTTGTCCGACTGTTCTTATGTCTGGTACGTGCAAAACTTGAGTTTGGTAGTGTCGCATGGAATTCGCTGACTGCCACTGATGCGTCACGGCTAGAAAATGTGCAGAAACGTTTTATTCGTCTTGTCTATGATAGGTATTTTGGTAGAAGGTACTATTAGGACTACGACGACATTTTTAAGAGGCTAGGTTTACAGAATTTATTGAAGCGAAGACTCTCTCGTGATATTTTATTTTTACATAAAGTAATTAATGGTCCCATCGACGCTGATCTTTTAGGCTTAGTGAATTTTCATGCTCCTGCTCGATCTTGTAGACATCGTTCCTTGTTTTACCCTCACTTTCAAGAAACATTGTCGCCATTAACCCGCATGCAAGTCTCTTTGAACAATGTTGACTCGCCAACTTTGGACGTTTTCAGTGATTGTACCACGTTCAAGCGCAATCTTGATCATGCACTGCATCATGTATAGGACAGGTGTCTCCATGAGATACTGCTGAATCTCTTTTCTTTTATCCAATCGTGGACATTTGTGCCACCATACCAAAACCTCACGGTTGTTCTGGGCACTGGGAAAATAAACTATTATAATTATTATTATTATTATTATTATTATTATTATTATTATTATTATTATTATTATTATTATTATTATTACACATTGTATCAAAAATGTGGCTTTTTGTGAATCTTCAACATATTTTCAATACGCCCGAAAAGGTCGATTCTTCTTCCGCATTCACAAATCTAACTCTATGTCACATACTACTTGCTTTACATACCGTGACGTGCAAACTTCGTTTCCTGCTCGCCATATGTCTACTTAAATCAACAGTTGAATGCACTACCAGGAGATGACCATATTTCTACTACTGCAGCACTTTTTCAGCACTTTTTTGACAGCGAAAAGTTTACAAACGCAACACAATGTTCCAATGGCAGCAGTGAGTCGTCTAATATTAGACTCTGGTTGATGGGAAAGGAAATCTTGGTGGAGGAATGCTTCTCACACGAAGCTCAAGGTTTCCCACCCTACAATCTGACACGTAGTGTACTCATTGCAAGTAATCAAACTTTTTGTAATCAATTAATTTCTGAACTAATTTTGTAATCATTTGATTACTTGTATTATGAAGTAATCACAAGAGTAATTTGATTACTTTTGAAAGTAATAATCATTAGTAACCGTTAGAATTATTTTAAACTATACCCCCCCCCCTAATTTTCTGCTTCCAAGTTTATGTCTATTTAGTCACCACAGTTAGAGCTACAAATGCTACGATGCGTTCAATTTATTAACTTGTAAATCCTGCAAACAACAAAGAAAAACGCCATTGTTACCGAGCTGTACAAAAGCTTATATAAAGGTTTGTTGGGTTTCAAGCTGGGACTGTGAAGTCTTAGTTTTCTACAATATCATTCATCCAAAGTTTGATGCTTAACGTAGCATCTTAATCTTTATTAACCGTTCAAATTGCCCTTCCTATCTTATTAGGAAAACCTAAATCCGGCTTCACTACACTCTGGAGTTCCGTGGATAAGCAAAACAAGATAATGACAACTAGAGTGTGACAAAAAGTGTAACCTCTTTGTAACAAATAGGATAAGCTGCTGCAACATCAAAAAAAAATCTACCATTTTCGAAATTAATGTTTTGAGCGTTTTTTGTATGAAGTTGCGTGAGCGTAGCAGAAGCGAGTGTAACGCGCTTTTGAGAAACGAAGCTAGATCCTATTTGCTCTGTTTATCTACAGACCCGAATTCTCCTCCCGCAACTTCCGCTTTTTTGGCCACTGTGGCTAATTTTGAGTCCCCCAAGTAAGGACAAGAAAGCCGTCCTTCACTTATAATTTCGCTCTTTATTTGCACAAGCTTACTACAAACAATAATCGAAGCATACTTCCGACATATGTATGGTGTAAAAAAACTGTATTTTGAAAAGATAAAAAGTTTGGAATTCAGTGATTCTAATCCAATAATGGAGTGTACAAAAACCAGTTTTCAAACCAACAGAGAAATGCGGAATTTTAAAATTTTGAAGTAACTGGAAAAGTAACAGTTACTTTTCGCCGATCGCTCAACGAAGGTAATTTGACAAAAGGCCAGTTGAACTATAGCTGGACAGCAGTACAGAATCTCATCTGCTTGAAAATGATCTGAATCCGAGCAATAGGGTAATATACTGACTATCCTATGTCACAAGAGTTATTGTGTTGTCCTTTTTAAAAAAAAAATAATTATTTTTCTTTAAATCTTTTGTGCCTTCAAAATTGTCACACACTGCCTCTCCCTGCGCATATCTCCTCATATTGTTTTATTTAACATATTGTGTGATTATACTTGATATAATAACACTATGTTCTGAAGAAGACACTTGACTCTGCTACACACTAATAACTAGTGAATTAAGAAAGGAGGAAAATCCAAGTAGTACTCTTCTTAAATGGATACAACATTTTCAAATCGGATTCACAGTGATATGTGTTGAACGCTTAGAAATTAGGACATGCGGTGGCCACATCAGGTGAAATACAAAGGTCGGTTCTTGGGGCACTCTTACTCTTCTCAGACCACAAAAATAATATCTCGAATCAGCTAATCTCAGATATTGCTATTTACAAAAAATATTGGACTAAGTGCAATAGAACTGATTAAGCACAGCTTGTATTGCAAGCCCTGATTCAAAACATAACAACATATATTAAGTGTAAATAGGTGCAGCTTCGTATGTTCCACCAGTTGCTAGGAATATTAAGTCGGAAATAATTTTAAAACATTTCGTCTATTTTTTTTTTGTTTTGCATAAGCTAGTCGAAGTGTAACATTAAAAAATGGGAGGTTTTGTTGCTTCTTTTACCTGGTAAATTACAAGGTTAAGCAAATGACTTAACCTTTTATGTTAAATTTACGTCTCTTAATAGAATAAATCAAAACCTCGTAGCGTTTTCTGTTGCTTAGTTTAAGAGACAATTAATCTAATATTACTGTAAAAAAGAATGTCCCTCACTGAAAATGCGCAAGTAGTTCATCAAATTAAAAACGTTTTCGCCGCATTTTGAACAATATTACTGGTACCAATAATCTTGAGCCGAACTTCATTTTTCGTGGATTTGATCAGTCATGTAACGCCAGAGAGTTTGATTGACGACATGACATTAAAGTTGGCTTTCTTCCCACATGCACAAGAGTGTAATCACTTTATTGGTAAAACAAATCTGACAACTACCTTGAGAAAATCCTTTGCCGAGTTAGAAAAATTATTATAACCAACCCTTTACGCACGAGACTAGGTAGGTTTGTGTGCGTAATTCCTTTTTTTTTTTTTGCTTTTCATTTAATCTGCGTATTTTCAACCAAATGAGTCTAACTTGAAATAATTCAATAAACGGTAACACGTGTAGACAAGAACTTAAGTGTGTAAAGGGCCGATATTGTTTCTTCACGCTCACACACGGACTATTTATCAGGTCTCAAGACCATTCACTTAAAATAATTATACGGTGCACCGATAAAAACAAATACATTATATTTGTACAATCCTTCCAAAAATTTTTGAAGGCCGACTTACGTAGTAAATAAAAGGTTGCATGACCTGTGCGGTATAAGGCTTACACACTCCTCAAAACTTTACACGAAAGAACACACTAAATTTACAGTTCTTAAATACTTTCTTAATACTGAATATGCATTTCTTTGTTTTTATTTATCTCTATTTATATGACAGCATTAAACTAATACTCATGTGCATGTATTTAAATATATAAAATTATGATTAATAATTTCTGCAACAAATTACATTTTGTTCACTTCGTCATCATTTCCCTTCGTATGCTAGAAATCTTGATACATTGGGGCTGCAGTGTGTCAGCACACTCTTTGTATCTTTGTCGGACAAAGAATTACTGTTCCTCAACCAGAAATGACTAGTTTGAGATGGTGTGATGATTGAATTCACAATTTCAGCCTTTTAACAATGATGTATATATATCTTGAGTAACAACGAAAATAAAGTTCAGTTGTAAGTAGCGCTGTGTCTGTGTATTCCTTTCTGTCCTTTGTCCTGTTGCGCTTTTTAACCACTATGAATCCCCAACTCGCCGAACTCGCCACCCTCGAATGTTTTTCGGTTTATATCCACAGACTCGTTTAACGCTTCACGAACAAGTAGCCACTTTACATATTTATAGACCGAATTTCTTATACATAACTTTCCAAAAAATACATCCCCCTAAAATTCATAAAGGCAAGTAACTTCTTTTGCGGCTGCTTCTTAGCAGATTGCTTGTTTTGATGACAATCAAATTATACGCATATCTTACTCCACCAGCGTTTGCTTTTTTAATAAATCGCATTTTTAAGTGACTATACAGTTTGCAAACGTACGGAAAGATGCTCTAAAAAAAAAAAAAAGAAATCCAAGAGCAATAGTAAAAAAAAAGCATTTTCTAAACCCATTTCTTTTAAAGTCCTCGGCTTGGGCGACATTTAGTTTTTTGAAGCGCTATATTATATTGTCGAGAATATGTTGCTGGCGCCAAAGTTGTTTATGCACTTTGTCTCCTTATATCCTGTCCTTACAACATATGAAGTTCTAAAATATATATTTAATAAAACTGGAAAGTAAACTGTTTAAGCTGTGCGTTGCAGTTGGCAAGCTAGAAAAAAAACTAATCCATGTCGCTTGTGATTGCTATGGTGTCTGCCACCTAACAGACTACAGTTCGAACAGCATACGAACAGAAATGGATATTTTAGGTCCAGTGCCAATAGAAATATTTTCTGCGTCAGCAAATAAAACATTTTTGAACCTCAAAAATCACCGAACACAAAATGTGTATATGACTTTTATATATATTATGTTGGTAATTCTTCTTGTAATAGAAGTTATTTGTGGTGTAAATAGTCCTTGATAGTCGCTCACAATTCTATTAACAAAATTTTATATATATATATATATATATATATATATATATATATATATATATATATATATATATATATATATATATATATATATATATATATTGTTAAGAAGATGAAGACGACGACGGGGCAGTGGCGCGGACGACCATCTCGCGTTAATCCCCACGGGCCGGCTCGGCCTTCATAAACCCTTCTATCTTCTGTCTGTCATTACCTGTCCTGTCCTCTATGCTGTCGACAGCATCATCCTAACAATATATATCAACGGCATCCTACGCTACGTTTTCTTTCTCTCTTTCTTATATATATGCACCTACATAACGCAATACATACCTCGACTTATACATCGAATTCGTTCATCGTGATGTGCTAAAGAGCTACAAAAAATAGGAGAAGTTACGCCACAATCTGACAGCTGAGGAACGCGCCGCTATGCGAAGACTCACCTCGAAAGGCGACATTGTCATCAAGCCGGCAGATAAGGGAGGAGCGATAGTTATTCAGAACAAACAGGACTATTTGGATGAGGGGTTCAGACAGTTTAAAGACTAATACTTTTACACGGAACTACAGGGCGATCACATTCAAAGGTACACTAAACTAATAAAACAAACCCTAAAATCTCTTCTCAAAAACAAAGAAATATCGGAAGACATGTACAAATCAATCAATCCCGCCTATTCTAAACCTGGCCGTTTCTATACACTGACTAAAATTCATAAACAAGGAAACCCTGGACGTCCAATAGTGTCGGGATATTTACAGTCCCAAAACGAATTTCAAGCTTTGTTAACTTCCTCATAACGAACCACCCAACCGATGTCCCTTCCAGTCTCAACGACACCAAACATTTTCTCCGCGAGATATCGGCACTCGTTATAGCCACTACTGCATTGCGTACCTTTACACAAATATTTCCCACCAAGATGGGATCAATGCGGTAGTAAGAGCCTCCAATAGTAGCCCACCCGACACCTACGTGAACGACGACATCCTTGCAAACCTAATTAGACTAGTTTTAGAACAAAACAACTTTGAATTCGAAGGGAAGCACTTTTTGCAGGTACGGGGCACCGCCATGGGCACCAAGATGGCACCAAATTATGTCAATCTTTTTTATGGTGGATCTAAAGTGTCACATTCTTTCCAGTCGCGAATCAAAGACAGTGTTTTATAAAAATATATTGACGATATTTTAATGATTTGTTCGCACAGTGAGGCCCACCTTTTATACTTTATCAGCGATTTCAACGATATTCATCCTAATATAAAATTCTCGCACTGTTTACTCTGAAACTAGCATCAATTTCTTGGATGTGGTAGTAGAAATTCACGAAAATAACCTCTCAACAAACCTCTACAGGAAGCCCACAGACCGCCAACAGTATCCCCACTTTAACAGTTCTAACCCTAAACATTGCAAAAACCACCATTCCGTCCTCTCAATCCCACAAATTCAGAAGGATTTGTTGAAACTTAAATGAATTTGATCGCAACGCTAAAGACCTAAAAGCAATGCTTACCGAGCAGAAACATCCATCTACAATAGTTGACAGAGCTATCAAAAAAGCACGAGCACTTGATAGATCACAAATCATTAACCAGCCTCGACCCAACGTACCTAAGAATCAACAAGCCAACCTTGTCGTCACCTATTCCGACAGTCTTCCAAATTTGAACATTGTTCTAAGGAAACACTTAAAAATCCCACAACAGAGCGATAGACTCAACACCTTGTTTCCTGTGCCACTACGTGTAGTCTACCGGCGACGAAGAAATTTTAAGGACATCTTAGTACGATCGAAAATCTCGGCGTCTTGAAATTTTGGCTCCCAGCCTTGCGGGAACTCCCTATCTCAGACTTTCGACCACAAAGATCTCAGAGCACATCAAGAGTGCCCAGTCAGAATTATCTTTCAAAATAAGTTTAATACTCAACTGAGATACAAAAAACGTCATTTACGTATTGCGGTGTAACCTCTACAATGAGGACTACATAGGCCAGACCGGAACACTCTTCCGAAAGCGCATACAGTGATCATAAATCACATGTCAACTCCCTCCCACAAATCCCGTTCTCCAAGCACAGGAAACTACCGGATCGCCACTTTGGCGTTATAACAGTTGTGCTACTTCAATCTGGTCTTATTTCCGATCACGAAAGAGAACTCATGGAGGCAAATTTCATCTACAAGTTTAAATCACTTACACACGGTATTCATCCGGGCAAAGTCGGTTTGCTACAACAAACAACCCAACGCCCTCAAAACGACTTGTTGTTTGTGTGTGTGGTGCTCGGGGGGTCTGAATTCTTATCCGTATGCAGGCTTTTTTTCTTTTTTCTTATTACTAGCATGTGAGGTCGGTTTGTGTTTCCTTTCCTTCTGTTCTTTCATGTCATTTTTTATATTTTGATATATTAGTTATTTTTAAACAGATTAGCCCTAGGATTATTTTCACCACCTGAGGTTAAACTGCCACCTATCTTGTACTTTTAATGACGCCCTGTTAGGCTTTCATACGCCACAGCTGTCTTCTCATCTTTCTCTCTGTCGTAAAATTCATCTGTATATAACGACAAAGAGGAGGACGAGATCCACCCTTTTGAAGAACGGCCCCCGGTCAATACGTCGGAAATTATTAAGGTAAATACTAAACATGCCCTTCCATGGATCCATTTTACTTCGCTATACCAACACAAACACACACACATATATATATATATATATATATATAAATATATATATATATATATATATATATATATACATATATATATATATGTACATAAATAAAATAGATTTTAAGGTTTTCATGCAATGCAAAACCACATTGTGAGATGTGTCAGAGTGAACTTGTATATTAGTATATATGTATATATAAATTCACTCTTTGTTACAGATGTTACTGCGGCTTTGCATTGCATCAAATAATTACATTCTATTTGATTTAAGAAGCACGCAACATTTAGATGTAGCAACACACCGGAAATGTTCTAATTTGACATCCAGCACAACGTGTCGCGGTGTATCTGTTTTTGCCTCCACCTAAATATACTTAAGCTCAAATAAACGAGCCGGTTATAGATCCTACCAGACAAGCCATATTAAAAACCCAACCGACCCGATTATACGATTACATTTATTGCCATGTAAAATAAACAAATGTCGGATTGTATGTAGTTTTCTTAATGAAGAGCGCAAAAGTTGATATGTCGCTTGGACTATGTGGTCTACTTTTGCCTGTCAGACGGATCATTATAATATTGTTGTCTTCCACTTTTTCAATTACTTTTTTAAAAAAAACGAGATTCAATTTAAATTAGACTGGCACACCACAGCCGACAATGTATTGTGCTTTATGCGTGTAATGCTAATATAAGATATAGGAGAGTGTCTTGAAAGACTTAAAATTGTAAAGTCCACTGATAAAACAACTTAATTTACAGATTTATATGCATAAGGGTCTTTTTATGGTATTATATAATATGGTTCATATATGTGCGTGATTTTTTCTTTTTTTTCAGTAGGGATATCTTGCCCTGTCACCAGCCTCCTTATAACGTTTTTTTGACAACGTGGAGTGACGTTAGTGAAGCCATGTACCAAGGATGGTCATTTCACACTCTGCATAATGTCCATCTAGAGCTTAAAACTTTTATTTTTTCAATTTTTTCTCAAAATCGGTTTATGCTCTTAAGTTTTTATGATCTTAAGTTTTTCTGGTTTCAATGATTGAACCTACGCTCCACTGTGCATAGACACAAGCGATTTTGAAAATGGCAAATCTAACACATTTTGACAGTTAGTTCTGGTTTATATATACAGAAACTAGCACCATCTTCACACTTTCAAAAGCTAAAAGTTAATTTTCCTATCATTTCCCTATTTGGTAGAGCTTTTTTTTTTGCATTGAATTTCCGCCTCAGGTTTTGTTGCGTGAACAGTAAAGTGTTGCGTTGACCGTAAACTTCCCAATCTGTCACATTCTCTAGATTCTAAATAAAATTAAATGGCGGTCTCAGAGGCCAAATTTAAACTGCATTTTATTCTCAAATTCGAGCACGTAGATGCAAGGAATCTAAAAGGCCGATAAACGAGGGTGCGTCTTGTTATTGTTTATATACATATTAAACATGTTTAGGCATATAAAGTATCTTAAGCGTAATTTAGAACTATTGTTTTCTACACTCAACTAGAGGAAAGACAAAAGTTTTCACCGTTTGCACCTCACGCGTTTACTAATGAATATATTACACCAAGTAAAACATGAACAGAAATAAACAAAGCCCGACGATGAAGCCAATAGGGTTTTTCACTTATATTAATTAGATAAATATGTGTCTTTAATTAAAAAAAAGATGATTAGTCTCCAGCTAACCCGCCCTAGCTTAGTCGACTCGCATTTATTCTGGCCTTTCGCTCGCCTCTCGTCGGGTGATTACTAATGTGTCTATGTAAACAGGTTGAAGGTCACTCACCGGCCAAACACGCACACATTCCCCGGTTGTTTAATCACCGCCTTTTTTCTAGCTAGATCCTTGCGGAAGATTGGCAGTGACCGAAAGGCGGAACGAGGCTCATTCTTCAAATTCCAGAATTACAGGTATTGCATGACGGGGAAGAATCAGACATTAGACACGATTTTGAGATAGCTTCCGTGGGTGAAATTTTTTTATGCAGATTCAGGATAATATATTTGCAGACTTTCCTAAAGTAACTTTATCCAAAATACGAAATAGCATTTATGAGCTCTCTTGAAAAAGAAATATCGAAAAAAACATCTGCACTCATACGACACGTATTCAATAATGCCATACAAAAGAATCATTAAAAAAATTAAATTGTTTTTTCGCGGGACTTTACAATTTTAAGGGGTTTAATATCTCTTATGGTTTAGACGCATGCCCCCATAAAACCGGAATATTCTAGGTTCTATCACAAACATCTATTCCAATAAAATATTGCTAATTAGAAAATTATTGAAGGCCGGTTGAAGAAAACAATGTCATTTATGTGGAACCTGACAGAAACTACGACAGACATCCATGGCCAACCATCAAATTAATTCATGCATCATTGATGAAGAAAAATTAATTTAAGGTGATATAGTTCTTTTGAGAGGTAAAATTGGATATGGGTTATATGGGTGCATGCTTTTTGTTTTAATAGGTCTCACGAACAAAACAAAACTGATCGTGCTCAAGGAATTGCGTTAGTACCGGATATTAAAATTTTACTAGATTTTAATAACGGCCTTGAAATAGTTTCTATTGCACAAAACCAAGAGAGCAAACACGAGCAAATTTCGAGCATTCTTTGGTGGACAAACCCTTCCAATGCTTACGATAAGAGCCCAGTACCCTTCCTCCTATGTGGATTTCAGTCACTTCCCCTGAGTAGAAAAAACAGAGACTTGTTTCATGGCTACGAGCTTAGTAATACGTGCTTGAAATCTACAAAAACCGTTAAAGTAAAAACATCCAGGAATGTTCACCTGCCTGAGATATTTGTCATTTTGTAGATAGCCTGTGCCTAACTTTAACGGTTTTAAAAAAAATGAGACTGTCCTCAAACTCTGAAGTTCTATTTTAGACTATCATGAGGTTAAGAGGGAGTATTTTATACAGTACAAAGGGACTATATGTTCTGTACTTAGTATTCTGAATGGAATATTTATAATAAAGCAATATTATAAACTAATACATTTAACAGATTAAAGCGTCTAAAACGAATTTTAGACGCATCGCTACACCCTTCAGTATTCTTCTTTCTATTAATACACCCTCGTAATTGTAAAATAGGCAGCTCTTTAGTCAAACGACCTGCATTTTAAAAATAGTGCAGAAAAGGGTGCTGCAGTGAAATGAAGTGAATACCCCTGTCGTGTGAGCAAGGCGGTGGAGCAGTGAACAGGACAGTGATTCCTCTCCCGGGCGCGTGTAATTCCGTATGTATGTGACTTTTTCGTGCACGTGAGAACTGCCTCTGGGGCTTGCAGCTTGCAAACTTGCTGTTCGTAAAAAAGCACTCATAGAAAGCTGCAAGATCGCCAGAATCACTGTTTTAAGGCTGTTAACCGGCATCCCAAGAGCGTCGCTTCTCTCGGCCGATTGACAAGTGGATTTACACCCTTAAAAAGAGTGCGCATGTTTTTTTACCTCGTAGGATAACTCTCAACGCTTCGCGTTTCGTCGTCCATTGTCCACCTGTGCCCGAACCTGCAAGGAGTCCTGATGATCAGTAATGAAAGGGATTAATTTCGACGAAAACGTAACCCTTCTATGCGGAACGCAAGTCCGTCTGCTTCTTTTGCGGGGTTTGTGGTGACATCAGAACGCTGAGCTCTGATTGGCTCTGATTGAAGGATAATCGGTGTACCTCAACGCAAGCTGCCCAGAGCGCTACCCACTATTCTTCAATCAGAGCCAATCAAAGCTCGGCGTTTTGACGTCACCACAACCCATGAAAAAGCAGACGAACTTGCGCCCCGCATAGTCACCGACACCCTAAGAAAGGCAGAGCGTGGTGACTCCCGAGAATCTTATTATCACTTCTGAGCCAATGGGACTGCGGCATTACCCGATAAGATAATCAAAGATACGAATCAGGACGCAAAAATCATAAACATAATTAGCCCCGCCCAGCGCTTCTTCAGATGGAAGTGACTATCGGCAAGAAATGAAAAAGGGGGCGGAGAAAGGAAATCACGATCCTTCTATCTTTGACTCGAAAAACGTCTTTTGTTGTCAAGAAAAAATATTTCTAAACAACTTGATAAAAAAAAAAGAAAAAAAAACCGCGCTTGTGGTGTCGTGGGAAGACCGACACACCAAATGCAAAAACAAAAAAAACAAAAAAGAAAGAAAAAAAGAAACCGCATTGCGCCGAGCACAAAGCGGCCGCCAGTCGCCGGCGAGGCGGACTGCGCGTGCGCGGCCGCCAGACCGCCCAATGAGAGGGCGAGCCGGAACATGGCGTCTGCTCAAAAGGAAAATCTTCTCTGGGGAAGCGCGAGATTATTTCACTCTGTTGGGACCATCAGCATGGGATCCCTCACGCTGGTCTTACTCGCGGCAGCATTTGCCAGCACCGGTGAGTCCTCTTGCCCCAGATACGAAGGCTGCCTGCGTAAACGCCGCTCGCGTATTTGGACCGAGACGTTTCGGCTCCATTTCGTTCTCCGCTACTTTTGATTTTTTTTCCCTTGTCAGCCGTTCTTCAAACTTGGAAGCCTTCGATGATTCCTGCTTCTAGGACGAGTTATGTCAGCTTATAGGCTTGTATGCTAAGGAATGGTAACGGGATTCCACGCGAGAGGTATTGTTTAATTAAAACGTGACGTTTCGGCTTTTTTTTCGTTCTCCTCTGCACTTGATTTATTTTACTTATTGACAGCCTTTCTTCAAACTTGAAAGTCAATAACGATTCCTGCTGCTTGGATGAGAAATAGGTGCTTATAGGATCGTATTCTAAAGAACGATGACTTGATTGAACTCGAAAGTTTAATTAAACCGCGACGTGTCGGTTCGTTTTCGCGTCCGTCATTTGCTTGTGCATTTGGTGCGGACCTAGTTGATTTATACCGTAGCTCAATCTGGAGAAATTATGCGAGCAAATACCAACATGAGATTTAGATTTACCGACAACGCGACGTTTTCCGCAATTATAAATTGTCTGCCACATGGAGTTCAGTGTCCAGGTACTCGACATTCAGCCTTAGTACCAGTGCGAATTTAAATTTTCAGGTATTGATGTTTCCCGCTGTTCGCGAGATTGTACTTGGATTATAGCCTGCCAGATTTGTATTTACTGTTTCGGGAACAAATCGAAACTGTTGGTTTGGTTTGTGCACCCCTTCCAAAGCGGTCAGTTCATGCTGTGCTTCAATACCATTGTCGTTCGGAAGCTGACATAACTAAATGCATTCTTAATTTTAGTTAAAAAATAGCGCTCGTTAAAGCTAAGTTCGTAGCCCTATGCGGTTGTGTTATTTGTAGCAACATCATAAATAACTGCTGCGCGCTCAAGATTAAAGTTGTTTTTTTTTTTCGCCTTTCACCAGACATGTTTGTAAAATAGGAGTCGTTTATCAATCGCAAAGGAAGGAGTTTGGAAAAAACGCGCCAGTTTACGCGTCTTATCTTCGGCGATTGATGTACCGCTTACACACGATTTGAATGCGTTCCGTTATCGCTACAATGTGTTCTCAGTTTGGTCTCGTTTTTGAGAAAGCGTGGTTGCGTGAATTTGAATTCGGTCAGTGTCTCAGTAGAGCGCTTGCAAGACTATCTTTGCCGGGCATTTCGTTATCTCTTGTCAATAAAGGTGGAGTATTTAGCGTTGACGAAAGGGAATATGCCGGTAGACCGCTATTGGAAAGTCTTAAGGGACACGGCGCCGCCGTAATTGGGCTGTCTCCACGAGGAAGGAACGCGGCGGTCGACAGGCAAACGGGTCTCGAATGTAGGTGTTTCGCATTTCCTTGTGCGGGCCGCGTGTGACATTAGAAGCAAAAATGTACGAAATAAAAGAAGAAACAAAAAATGGGCAGCCACGTAACATCGACACGTTCGCCGTAACCAGTTTGACTGCTCCCACGAGATTATACGATTTACGTGACCCGCACGGCTTGCGCAAACTCTACACTGTTCCGCTCGGCGAGTTTCTTTCTTACCCTTCTTCGCATTTGCACCAAATACCTAATGTCTTTTTGTGTGTCTCATTTTGTTATGTAGAAAGTGTTCTAGCCATATAACGGTAGATCGCGATAAAGGACAATCGGGAGAAGCGCCTCCTTGCCTCCAGGAATCTTTCGAAACATGGTGGCCGGCTTGTGACCGCCGCGCGACGTAATGTCGTGCCAGATTCAAAACTCTCTTGGTTTCCACGTGGAGTTTTGTTTGTTCAGTTTAAATAGCATGTCGGGACATTTCTCACATTGGTAGTGGAATTTTCGGCATTGGGTAGGCATACCTGTAGCTCATCCTTTAAGCTTTCTGAGTAAAGGAAAGAGAAAATGTAGGGGCCGTAACAGGTTAGTATTGCGCACCTACTAAACAAAGGATAATGACATGTGACAGAAGATGCGCCTGTCGTAGCTGGTGAAAAATAAAACCTCTGATTTTGCAGCATAGGCCGTTTTAAATCAGCATTATTTCTTTTCTTAGAGGTGTTATGTTTTCTACAAAACACTCTATTGCTTCTCTGGCATGAGGCACATATGACATTGTAAAATGAAGTAGGGAGTGCTCCATGCTCTTCTTTGTGCAGAGTCAGGTCTTTTCTATCTATTTTCACATGAACGTAACTACCCTAATTGATAATTGCATCCTATCTATCTTCGATCCTCATTTATATATATACTTATTTTTTATTCTGCTTATTCAGAGTACAAAGTGGCCAGAAGGTATCTGCGTTCAAGTTAACCTCCGTCTTTCTTTTATAGACGACCCTCTCATATTAGGAGTTTATAGGGGTTTTTTTTTTCTTGGAGTTGAAAAGCTTGGAACACCTAAGCGCATCTACTCCGAATATTATAGTTAAGCTTAGTCAGAGTTTTGTGCCAGCAGTGAAGCTAAGTGACAGCAACAGTCAGTGTGAGCTTCTCACAAAAATATTGGGAGTCCAAATTTAAACATTCATAATGAATGTTTAAATTCATAATGAATGCTACACGAATTCCGAAACTACATAGATATAAAACAACTTGTTTTCCCGGGATTTCGGTTGGCCTTGGGGATACTTCGCCATGAGTGCTGTCATTGTTCTTTCAAGGCAGTCTCAAAGTCGACCAGGCATGTCTCTGCATATTTGCTGATTGGAGACAGTGAACAAGTCGCGGTGTGTCCAACCTTGCTCCAGATAACGAAAGCAAGCGCGGGTATTCCCGGAAATTGAAGCGGTGTAGTTTTACACGGAGTCGCTGGAATGTTTCGCCCGGATGACTCACTGCCACTCTCTCCCGTTCTTCGAACTGTCAAACGTCCAAAAGAAGCCGAATGAGCAGAAAGACTTTGGTCAAGCCGAAACCAAGGAGCAGGAAGACATAATGTCCACCACCGCAATTACAGTGATCGATGCATTTCCGTACTCTCAGGCGATTTCTTTGCGTATTCCGACACTTTAGACTGTTGTGACGATTTGGATATGAAAACATAGAAACATGTGTAGCGCAAGTGAGCTTTTTTCATTGAGGTGGAACGAGATATAACGTTGTTTGTAATGCAATTCAGTAGCGGGATTTTAATATTATTTTCGTACGATATGTCACGGCTTCTACTAAGTCGACTTCTCCGATCTGGTTTGGAAAAAGGACTTAATAACAAAGTAAATCGCTTGTCCTTACTCAAATAGTTGACGTTCAGATGTCAACATCAATGAACTATAGTGACGGAAATAAATTGAATAGGTATCACAGTTAAAACAAAAAAGCTGGGTCACTTTTTGAGTTTGGGATTTATGATTGTATCAAGGTAGCGCAGTATCCTGAACAGTGCAGACCTTGTTCTAATCTTAAATTAGATATTTTGTTACACATATCGCTTAAGCAAAAAATAAATAGATGGCATAGGTGGCACGAGTTAGTAGCAATGGAGCATTGAAACTTGCCATGACATTTGAGTCTTCCTCACGTAATCACCTCGGATAAGTGACTGAGTTGCGTTCGGCTAAAATATCAACATCTTTCGCCCTTTCCCTCTCTATATTTTAGGTCTTAAAAAAGTTTCAGTTCAGCCTTTTGTTATATCAACCAGTTTCTGCATGTGTCGTTCTAGAAAAAATTAATCCTCGGATATTTTGAGCAACAAGTGAGAACTATTTTGAGTAATCACGACAGTCAGAAACTCATCTCTTTAACTTTGGCAAACATTCTGATCGTCTATTTAAGGCACAGTCATTTTTATGGTGATCGACGATCTTTGGCATTGTTAGTTGATTGCACTAGTAATGTGTGACGATAGACGGAAAATATACCTATGACAACTAAACACGTTACGTTGAGCCAATATTGAATTTTGTCGATCCAGACAACAAACGAGAAATCCAGCGTATTTTTTCTACTTTAAGAGGTCTGCAATCGTCTTAGGGAGCGTGCGAACTTGGTCTCACAGGAAAGTTGATCCCGCCTATAAGAAATCGTTGAAGCATAACCACCAGAAGTCATCATACTTGAAACCTTTTGTAACCGAACAAGTTTGCAAGTGTCCTTGCCCAATCGCGCTGCAGGGTTGAGTACACATCAAATAATGCCGCTCGAACTCGCAGCGTAACCTTTATTGCGCAGCAGCGCCACGGCAGTCACGCTGCAGCCCCTTTCGAGCGCGAAAATAATCATCCTTTCACGTCGGTCACCCACGAGCGCCCACAACCAGACTCAAATACCTCGGCCCATTTTGCGGGAGGAGTAGCCGAGCAGACGAAATAAAACCGAAAAAAAAAAAACGAGAAGCAGAGAGCAGACGACGCGTGGCGCACGACCTCGTCTAGCGGTAGTCTTCGAACCATAAAAAGTCGCTCTCCCCGTGGAGCAAACGCGTCTCGCCAAAAAAAGCGAACAGCACAACGATGATTTTTTTTTATTCTTTACACGTTTTTTTTTTTTTTTTAATTGCGTGTATCAGAAAATAAAGAAACCTGTTTGGGTATTTTGGTTTCTGCTTTTCGAATGCCGTATGAATCCCCGAATCCAGCGGATTAGAGAAAGAGTCGGCGAACATAGATTCAGTTGTTCTCTTCGTTGTTGTTTTCTTTTAACAGGAGAAACATCCGCCTCTGTCTCATTGGGGGGGGGGGGTCTGGGTTGAACGCACTGGTGGAAGCACATCTCGAGAACTTAGCAGCGTTCTTGACCTCATTCCCTGCGGAGTCGTCGTCGTAGTGATTGTTGTTGTTTCCATCGATGTTGTCCTCTTGAAAGGCCGGGTTACTTCTGGCAGAATGGAGGCGAACTCCCGCTCTTCTGTCCTCTGCCACAAGCAAGACGGCCAGGTGCTCCAGATTTCGCTGTCGCATCTCTCTTTTATTCCTCGGGCCCCGTCAAATCAACCCAAATCCTAGTAAGCGGTGGACAGAAATCGTGGGTAGACGTCGAGTTTTGTATCTGGAACGAAGAACGTCTGACAGCGAGAAGAGCCAAGAGGTGCACTTGCGCCGACGAGGATGTCACCGCGCCAACGCGAAGCTCATCTTAGATAAGTGACGGCGGGGGCGGGAGTAGGTGCTGAGGTTCGCGTGGGCGTGTAGTTAACTAGGCTATTCTCTGGCAAAGGGGTTAAACGCGCACACAAACACATAATGAAACGCAACATAAATAATTGTCGCTTCAAGTTGTAAAAGATTGGGCCAGAGGGTGTAGGTGTTATTTTGTGGTTACCTGGTACAGATTGTGATTATAAAGCCGATCAACTGTTTTCTACGTGATTCTTGTGATAAGGGCTTCTGGTAAAATCCGCTGATAAAGTCTCCTTCTGTCTCGTGGTCAAATTCGAATCACAGTTTTTTTAAACGGTAAACTTATTAGTGTTTAGAAACACACCATGATTAGGTATAATCCGAGAAAAAACTTTGATCAATTTTTGTCACAAATGAAAAGCCGTCAAAAGTTGACAAACCTCGCCGAAATTCTTGATGCCCACTCGTAGCCGCATCTGTGTTTTCCTCTGACAACATCGAAAGATAGTACCAGGGTGCAGAACTGGAATTTAAAACATCTAGAACGGTTTCAAGAAAATATATAAACGAAGCGATAACTGTAATCATGGACAATATCGAAGCAGGAACCGAATGGTTCCGGAAGTATCCGGTCATCCGAGCAACCCACGCAGGAACCGGATTCGATTCTTTCGCACATTTAGAACACTGACAATCCAAGATATACCTGGATAATCGAAATGAACAATCGCTGGCCTCATCTTCAGAAGACTGAAGGGCTTCTTTCCAAATGCTAAAGTAGCGAGTCATGTGAACGAATGCTGAAAACGCGAGAAATCGGTGATGCGTGTATGGATGAGGTAAACACGTCTTCCGCAGCCCACAAATGATGTTCGGGCCGCGTGCATGCGGGTGCACACCTAGACCCATGCCGGAGAGCGGGAAATGGCACAGGTGAGATAATTTTATCCGTCGTCGCCGGCTAGAGCAAGCATGTCCGCATGCTGCGATTTGTACCAGGAAGCCAGAAACGACGAGGGCGTTGAACTCCGCGACGCCCCGCAAGAGACACCGCTTTCGCCAAGCCGTAGAACAATCGGCGCGCCCGATACACCATTCCGCCGTCGGCCTTGTGCATCTGCCTTTCTGTTGTTTTACGTCGTGCGTAGAAGGCCACGTGTACGTGTCGCTCTTCTCGTACCTCGAGCAATGGGAATGGGTGACAGTGGAAGCATCGTGTTTTGAGAAAACCACGATGAGGTCGAAGACCGCTTGAACGGTGTAGAATAAAGACACGCGCAAAGGGATGAAATTAAAATTACTGCGTGGACTATGTGACTAACAAACGTATCAGTATACAACTCTTTTCTAATACCTTAGAAGTGAAACGTTCCACTTTTACAGTTGTTGCAGCTAGAAGAATACTTGATTCTTCAGATATAGCTTGTCGCAAACACCGTGCTACTTGCAGCAAGAATGTTTCGGTCCTGTTTATTTGGAACAAGGTGATGGCTAGAGGCAACTTCAATTGCAAATCAAAGCAGGGCATCGACACGCGATCATTCTCAATAATCCATCTCTTTTCTGCGCATTCCGGTTTCTAACAGTAGTGAGCGTCGTGATAAATCCGCGTGTAAGGGTTGTGCAGAAGGCGAATGCCCCATTTTTGAGGCGGAAGTTAAAATGTGACGTGCTGAGTAAGACACAAAATTCTGCCGTTATCGGTTGGGAGAACACGTTCACCCGCGAAGTTTATCTATGACAGTAGCTTTTCAGTTGATGGTGGCGATCGTAGAAACAAAGCGACATATAACTAAATCAAAAACAGCATTAAAGAGTAAAACAAGCGAATGAGGTTTCGTTTTTCACGAACCCCGAAACCACTCTCTCGCGTCTTTTGCTCCCGCCTGTGTTTCTATTTCGAGAAACGGGCCCTCAGAAAGTTGAGTAAACAAAATTAACAGCCTTGAATATAAAGGTATACCATGTCCATACCCTGCGTTCAATGTTTACCTACAAGCGAGATTTCAGTTAGTACTGGCCCGCTTAAACGCCAAGGCAGGAACAGCTTCTCGTTTAAACACACAGGCACACAAACATAAAGAACGATCAAGCTAGTGGCGAGACAAAACACCGGATCATAGCACGGGATCACGGATTCTCGCATATGGTGTTTATTTATCCCGTAGGGCTTTCTTATTTAACTGCAGTCAATCGTCCTTCTGGGCACCTTCACTTGTATCAGACGGCGAACTTAATTTTAAAATAAAGGAGTCGAATTGCACGCGTAAATGTTAGCGAGGAAACAAACATTTATGAAGTTGGCTTTTCCAGCGGGAGGGTACGTTAAGTGGTGGTGCCGCTGCTACGTTATGGCGAGAAAGGGACTAAATTCTTTGTCCAGAGATTTCCGTAAATAACTGATATGATAAATAATTTCAACAACATTCCCACAGACGATTATAACTTGATTAATTAAAGACTGCTATATTCCGAGCCTTTGGATTAATTTTTATCTGCAGTTCAATAACAATTTTCTTTCAGTAATAAACCCAAAGCTGTCGCTTTAGTAATAAAATAAAACGTTAGCAACAGCCAAATAGTGCACTGACGAGCTGGTGTTTTTTTAAAGGGACAATACAACAACATTTCGGCGTTTATTTCTTGGTTTATACGTTTTCAAGGGAGCAGTATCCCATTGGACACCTTAGTCTCTCATTAAGAAAGACACGAAAAGGAATTTTAAAACGAATGAACTATTAGGAAATGGCACCTGGGGGGTGCCGATAAAGCCTCGTTTTAATGTCTGTCTAGGAACACTGACAAGCAGCGACGACGCATGTCTCGCCTAGAACAATAGCCTCACTGGTGCCTCATGCGTGCAACCATGTGCAGCGTGCGAGTGAACGTAGCTTTGGCAAGCTTGCAATTGGGTAGCTTTGGCAATCTGCCCGCACGAGCAGAGACATGGCGGCGGCCAGATGCCATGCTGGCAATCGCCTTGTTGATGGCAGCCTCGCCGCAGTTTTGCTCGTCCCGAGAAAGGCTACATCACAATTGCACTAAATGTCACCTGCTCTCCACTGGCTGCTCTCCGAGCACTTGCCAGAGTGGGCCGTTTATAACAAAAAGTGCAGCCACGAGGCTCAAAATACAAACGTGCGATTCACATTTACGGATATTGTGGATCATATTGCCGCGAGCGCAGCTGACCAAGCAGGCAGCGCGCTCGTGGCCTAACGGTTATCGCGCGTGCCTTCCGCGCAGAAAGCCAGGGTTCGATTCCTGGCCGCGGGGACGCATTTTTGTGTACTCTGACGTAAGTGTTCTGGTAAATTCGAGAACCGTGTTGCTTGTTCGAGGTTAGAATGTTCCACACGCAGAACCTTCTACGCCGATTGTTACAGAACCCCACGCGTGTACATAAGGGGCTCCGCGTGGCGAGCCGCGGTCAGTTTCGCCTCAGCGTTCGATCTTGCTGCTTCGCCGCCTTCGACGCCCGCGACGCTCTCTTGTTATCTACTCTTTTCTTCTGTTCCTTTCTTTATTTTTGGGCACAAGTTCGCCCCATTAAACGTTCAGTTTACTCAGTTATTATCGCCTCATCACTTGTCATTCGTGACAATATTCAACCTATTTTCAAACACGACGGGTATATTTAAAGTTTCGTTGAAGTATATCCCTTTAAGGTTCATGGAAGCCTGAAACCAAGGAACACAAAAAAAGGTCGTTTCTGCATTGTTCCTTGATCACGGGTTCCTATGAATCTCGATTTAATTGTCATCATTGTTATTAAGAAAACAGCTCGAATGCTTTGGCTAAATATTTACTGAAATGTTTCACACTATTATTCTTAATCACAAAATCGTGCGATCAAAAGACGCATTTTCTTGTATTGTACTTGAACTTAGCATCAAATTTTTGGTTTCTGGCAGAAACCTGATGGAATAAAAAGGTTTAATAATTAAAAGACGCGCAAAAAGAAAGGGACAAAGAGAGAAGCACACATGACGAGCTCTGAGGTTAATTGCAAATCTTGCGTTCTCGTTGAATGTATCGCGCGTATCACTAAGTTAATGTTTTTTTTTTGTTTTTTTTTCACAGTTAATAACATCTTTTCAGATATCAGTATTTACGTAACCTTAGCATTAGCACAATTATTTTCTTAATATTTTCCGGCTGTTCCAACTGCGACTCACCCCCCCCCCCCCCCCTTCTCTGATTTGAAAAATGAGCGTTTCCGGATGCTATGCACAGCTGCTTCCAGCCCGAAGCAAAATTCCTTTTCCGGCTGTACATAGGGATGGTACCTGACAGCGACTGATCTCGTTGGTTCTTTCACGCAGTCTTCTGCCAACGCAGCAAGGACAACGTGTGCCGAAAGGACAATGGTTTCTTCGAGCACGAACAGTACTGCGACTACTACTACGAGTGCCAGGATGGCGTGGCCACGACGCACCTCTGCCCCAACGGCCTCGCCTTCTCTGGCAAGAACAGGGGCCTTCTGAACCACTGCGACTACCCACACCGCGTCGGGTGCCCTGACGAGGACGGTCGCGTCATGGGACGTGAGTGCATAGACCCGTTCTCGTCACCGTAAGACTAACTGACGCGTCTGTCCTGCTTGAAGGTATATGATGACGTAACATTGAAGCAAACCTTGAGGTTAATCATCATGCACCGCGCAATAAGCGTGCTCAACTAACACTGTAAACCAGCCGCATTTGCTGCGCAGTACATTCTTATGCAACAAGAAAACAAAGTTGGCGGGACGTTTTTCTGCACTTATGATCGTTTTAAAGTTCGCCATAAGTATTTCTGGCATGACAGCGAAAACAAAGCGTTCCTTGAAGCGGCGCTTGGTGTCTTTGGTGTAGATGGGCAGGACAGTTTAGTATGACGGCTAACTTAAACTTTTAATCTGTTTTATGCAGTAGTAATCAAGCGACCGCACGCAAGTGTGTACGTAAAGCACTCAGGGGCGGAGATTGAACCAAGAAACAATCCTTGTGTTCTGTAGCGCAAGCGTTCAGCCACTCGTGTCTCACCTTAAACTTTGTCTTTTGTAATTTCTAGCGCACCCTCAAATAATATTTAAGATGACTGAGACGCACTTGAATTGTGTAATATATAGTTTCTTTAGTATTGCCGTAAAATAAAACACAATGTCATAGATAATGGCACCACTATCAACAAATTTTCCGAGGTTCTGTTAAAAGAGTGGCTTTCCCAGCTGAGTCCTTCGTCATTTATTCTGCTAACTAGCTTCCGGAAAATCCGGATAAAAAAAAAAACAGTTCTGCTTATAGTCTCGCGTCATTAGTTCTGAGTAGTCTATTTACCACAATAGAACGACTCGTGTCAAACTTGGCTAGTTTTTGTGGATAGGGCACGTCAATTAATTGGGATCCACTCAATTAATCCCAAGACTCTTCATCCAATAACGTTACATCCCGGGCACCCTGTACAAATGATTTCTCATTCCAAGACGGGTTATCAAAAAACGTTTCCTCCAAGCGAGATTCTTTACTATGATAATTAATACATCAGACACGCCATGCGACACCTCATCCTAGGACATCTCGTGCTAAGTCAGTTGATTCTAGACAGCTCATACGAAAGTAATTAATCGCAAGTCAGTTAATCCCACACACTTAATACCATAGTCATATATCCCGAGTCAGTTAATTTCAGATATCATACCGCAGTCATTCATCTCAAGTCAGTTAATCCCCGACACCTCACCCCAAAGTTATTCATCGCAAATCAATTGATCCACGACACCTCATACCAAAGTCGTTCATCCCAAGTCAGTTGATCCCAAACACTTCATACCAATGTCATTCATCGCAAGTCAGTTAATCCCAAACACCTCATACAAAAGCCATTTCATACCAAGGCACTTAATCCCAAGCACTTCCTACCAAAGTCATTCCAGCCTAAGGCAATTTGTCATAGACCCCTTGTACCAAAGTCACCTTTTCCCAAAGCATTTTAACCAAGCACCTCTCATACCAAAGTAATCTTATCGCAAGATATTTTTCCCAGGACGTCTGGTGTCATTGGGCATGTTATCCCCAACATTTAACACCAAAATAATTTGGTGTCATGTCTTATCCACGATATTTTATGCCAATGTAAACAATTACTAACCCCCTCATGCTAAAATAATTTAATCCCAAGGCAGTGAAATCGTTTGTTAACCGGGTTGACTGCAGTACCGCTTAGACTGTTTTACTGGCAGACTCTCAATGCCGACAGCGTTACAGACTATGCACGAATACGGCACGGTGCTTTGCAAAAACACATACTTAAACGAAGGGTCAATCACGCACGCGAAGTATCAAGCAAAGCACAAGGAAAATACAGTGCTAAATAACATCCGCCAAGGTCATGGCATGACGAGCGAGAGTGTAATCAACAAACAACTGCAAGAGGTTTGTTGGTTTGCGTTTTGTGCATCAGCAAATCATGGAGATATATTCGTTGACTGCTATATCTGAATGAAATCTCTTAAGCTTAAACGTCTTCGGATGAAATATATTGGTATGGATTGTCCCGGGTGAAGTTTCCAGGGATGAGGTTTCTGGGTGTGAAGCCCGTATGTCACACAAGAAACTGCACAAGATCTTCTGTCAAGCCACAGTAAATGTGGTATGAAATGTCTCTGAGCTAAAACACATGATAAAAAAATCTTGAATGAAATGTGTTTGGTATGAAGTGTACGAGATGAACTCTGCTGGGGTAAAGTGTGCTCGAGCCCAATTCAGCGGATATTCCTAATGTCCCAGACTGTTCAATTTAAAACTGAATTACTACTGCGGTCGGTGACACTTTCTTGTTGCATTGAATTAAAGGGGCAGTGCAACGAGTTTGATGTTCAAACAATTCATAGTTTGTATTTTAACGCGAAAGCGTTCAGGAGCTCATGTCGCGAAAAATTCGTCGTCGCCGTCGGCGGGACCAAAAAATCTCATAATGCAGCGCGCGCAGCCACGTGTGTCACACGTGACGTCACACGTGGCTGCGCGCGTTGCATTATGGGACCTCTAAAATTGGCGGGAATAATTTCCTGCCAAATTTAACAGAAAGGTTTCCCACCAAAAATAGAAAAACATTTTCCCGCCAAATTTAGCGGAAACATTTCCCGTCCAATCTAGCGAAAACGTTTCCTGCCAAATTTAGCGGATCGATAGGGTCATAACACCTCAGTCACGTGTGACGTCACGTGACACGTGACGCTACCGACTACACCACGTACACACGCTTGCACGGCTTGGGAACGAGCACCTGTTTGTTTGAGAACGCTTTGCGAACGGGACCCGATAACGCTAGTCCGTTCCACTCTTACAGGTGAAACTTAAGCGTCCCTCAATCTTGATATTGTTTATCTAGGCACAAGTGACAAAAAAAAACCGTCACCTTGCCCCAAAAAGCTGCTATTCCGCTGCGTAATTGCAAAGAAAAAAAACTAATTATTTGCCGATCTGCAGCCGCGTGTGGCGGTTATGGGAACTACAGTGACACGTCTCTGGGGGACACGCGGAAGTCAACAAAACCCCTCCGCTGCTACACTCGCCGTCAGCCCTGTGGCCAGCAGAATTTTGTGTCGATCGCTCGCCGCGAGCTTCGACGATGCTAATCCTTGAAAAGTCGACAATCGCGAAAAAAACGACTGGGTCTTAGTGGAGGGAACACTAACTGGAAACTAGGTGGTTCCCCAGAGTACGTTACTCGAAAGACGACGTGGGAGCTGAGACGCACTTTGACCTTCCATTAGTTTCTCCCAGAGTGCGTTACTCGAAAGACGACGTGGGAGCTGAGACGCACTTTGAGCTTCCATTTCTTTCTTCCCTATTTCTAAATAAAAGCTAGCGCGCGCAAGAAAATACGGTGTTCTGCTCTTCGCTCCAGAGGTGACAGATTAATTCCTGAAGTGAATTGGCCAAAGTACGAAAATTGTTGCACCGCCCCTTTAGCAACGACTAAAGACTTCCCACGAGTTATGAATCATAAATATCTTGTTTGTCTGCAGAGTCTCCCGAAAGCAGCGAGAACTGCCACTGGCAGTACGGAGTCTTCGCTCACCAGACGAGTTGCACCCGCTACTGGCAGTGCTGGAACGGGACGTCCACTATCCAGCAGTGCCCCTTCTCCCTCCTCTACAACGACGTCATGCACGCCTGCGATTGGCCAGACAACGTGCCCGACTGCCAGAAGCACCGTAAGTGGGCGACTCCTTCGTAGGGCTTCCGGTATTCGACGGGCTACTAGGCAGTGTATTTATGAAAGGTTACAATAAGATTGACCCTGACAAACTTGGTCCACATTTTTTTATTGACTGGGCATCATACAATTATTGATTACATTTCGTTCTTACTAGACACAATGCCCAATTTTAGGCCTATATTCAAGCAACTTTCAGGACAAATGTTTCTTGCCAAACATTTTCGACTAGTTACCCAGTAGCTAGTTACACATAAGAGTAATGAATGGAGATTTGAAATATTTCAACAATATTTTTCACTTCAGTTTCAGATAAAATAAATATTTTGACGCTTGAACATTTTGAAAAATAAAATATGACATCTGCGAAACAGGACAAAAAACATTCAACTTAATGTGCAGTCCTATATCCTCTTAGGGTATACCAAAACATGCATTCCCGGATGTGTTAAACTGGAGGTTTCTCTACAATGACAAATTAAAGTATAAGCTACTCCACGAAATATGACCAATGTTTGGTCCGAAGTAAAATGTTTGATTCACATCTCTAGTAGTAAACACTTCTATAGACGTCCATGCTTTTATCGACACTATTCATCATGTTTAGCATTTAGGGTAATTGCTTTAAGTGAAATTCACGACGATAGCGAGCAAGCGATCATACCGACAAAAATACTTCAGAGCGAAGCCATCGGAAGGAAAGAGTAGTCCATAAATTATTCATTCTTTTCCATGTGCAGCTATCTGCAAGGACAGTCCAAACGGCCACATTGCCATCGAGAAAAGCTGCGTGCGCTACTGGCTTTGCGTGGGCGGATACCCCAGGTTGCAGCGTTGTCCTGCTGGACTGGCCTTCAACCCCACCGCGCTCCGTTGCGAGTTGGCCGACAGCATTCCCGGCTGGTAAGTACCTTGCATGTTGCAGGTGGACAGACTTTCGGCACTGCCAAATTTTCAATGCTCCTCATTTTTTTAGACACTGAGATCGAGTAAACGTTATGAGTCAAGAAATCGCGAAATTTATTTGACGTGTTATCACCTCTAAGCGCTGTTCCATAATTAGGTACAGGTTGCTAATATACCTGGTGAGACAAGCATTACAGTTCGCACTTTCCATGTCCCCTTTGCTCAATCAGACCCTTCGACATTCACTTTGTACTAATGTTTACGCAACTCTAAACATTGAGCAATTTAACTTTTCATTCTCGTATTGGCACAACCCACAAGTTGCTGCCAGACCCGTAATACACTATTAAAGGGCGCTTATTCATTGTAACTGGGCTGGAGCGAATGCCCATTGGTCACCTGCAATGTGTGACGCTGCGTTCACAGTAGAAACAATATTACTCACGTGCTCGTTAGTGAAAGAAACGCACCCGGCTAACGCATATGTTCACCACGCTTTCGCACAGCGAGCCACCCCCAACCACCCAGCCTCCGGATGAGGACGCCCCACCCCAGCAGCAGGCCCGACCCCGACCCCAGCAGGCGCCTAGACCATCTCCCCCCGCGCAGCAGACGTCTGGACAGCGCCGCTTCAGCCCCCCACCTCAGGCCGTACCAGCGCCAGCCCCAGCCCCAGCGCAACCCGGAGCTCCCGACCAAGAAGACGCCGCGGACTACGCCGACAACGCCGGCGGTCAGGCGCGTCCTCAGGGAGGTCCAAGGAGACCGGGCTTCCGGCAAGCCGGAAAGTAGGCTTAGCAGAAGTCGGTTACTCCAGCAGACGGCGCCTACGCTTTCTTGCCCAGGCCGTGTCTTCGAAGCCCGGCGATAGGTGCCCCGCCACCCATCCCGGAAGTCGCGTGACGGACGTCACTTCCGTCTGCGTCCAAACACCGCAGTCTAGAGCGACGTCTACCTTTTGACCACTAGGCACGCGTGACTCCGTAAAACGGGCGTCACTCGACTTTTGGGATGTGGTCTTGAAGGGCATCAGTGGCTGATATGCCGCGCGAGTTCTGTGAAAACTAGACACAACATTTTCTTAGAAGGAAGCGTCTGCAAGATAAAAGCTGTCTGTCGCAGAAATGTGTTCAGAACGTGCCGCGTGCACGCACACAAACGAAGGGAAGCAACGTTTTTAGTGTCCTCTTGCCGGCCTCAGTGCTAGACTGCGATATGTACGTCGCAATGCGAGCTAAATGCTAACATAAATATTACTGAAACGTTAAAATTTAAAGATAGGACTTTTTTTTTTTTTTTAGACAAAAGTGCTTGAGTGATAACGAACTCAAAATTATGCGCCTAATAACGCCACAGAGCAACTTCAAACTCTCGGGCAGGCGTTTGGACAAGTTAACTATTTGCTCCGAGCTTCGTCGGCTAAACGCTCTACAGAGTTCATAAAGCTACTTCCAAGAGCCGCCTGTGGTGCGTTACTTAAAATTGTATCACGCTACAGTAAAAGAAAACGTTGTAACCGGGTCGCACTTACGAATGCAGGCATGTCACTACCACTGTGTCCTTGTGTAAATTTTCAGATTCTACCTTTGTTGTGTGTATGTCTGTGTATCTATCCACTCCGACCGGAAATCATCATTCCAGAGGCATTTGAAGAAAGGCCTCAGCTTCTTTCACAGTTTTCTATTCACTGTGTACATATGGACTGTCTGAAGCTGTCCTGGCTAGTACTAAGCAGGCAGCATAAAACTAAAACTTAATAAAAAATGCCCTTTCCAAAAAAAAAATGCTTCAAATGTGTTTACTTTTACAAGCAGACGCCCGAGCTATTTTATTTTCCGCGTTTTATTATAACAAAAGAGATATAAAAAGTTAGCGCGGTATATATTATTTAGTGCTTCGCGATTAAGAATACAAGGCTCGCACAGAATTATATCAAGAGAAGTAATCCGAAAAGCATTACATTTACCTAACTACTACGTGTATATTGCATCTCGTCGTTTATTGATTCTAAAGTACATAATCCCATTAAAGTCAACAAGCCTCCGTAAATGAAAACAAAAACTACCGTGTTTACGAGTGGGAGAGACTTAGAGGGGTTAAAACACGCCAGAATAAAATACGAGTTTACGATACTACAAGGGCACATTGTATCGTGTGTTCCTTAATTTTTGCTAAATTTGTTTTTGTTTTGTTTTTGTTTTTTTGTTGTTTTTTTGTGTAAATAGCGCGGTAGTTTTTTGGATATATAAATGTATTCCCGGCAGCTCGGATCCTCCCCATTCGGTACGGCCGCCACGTTTGGTGGGTCGGTGACGTACTTCGCCCGCTGTCCCTGGCGGCACAGCGTGCCCGTGCACGCACCCGCAAATTTGGCTCCCTCAGCGTCTCGCTTTTTCGGGATGGCGTCTACGGCATCGCTCCCTTCGTCGGAGTCTCAAATAGTGATCGGAGCAGTGATGAGAGCGATTGTTTATCAAGAGACGTTAGTATCTGGTCATTCTGACTTCAATCCGCTGGCGAAAAGCTCCAGCGACGGCGACGAGATCGTCACGGACAAACTCGCCGTCGTCCGCGGCGATCTCGCACATAACAGTTTTCGCCGTGAAATGGCCCGTACATAAAACCATCGCGTCCGACGGTGCCCAGACACATAACGCTTTCATGTCTTTCGTCACGTAGGATTCTTCAAAACTATACAAAAAAAAAAAAACGGGTGGTTGTTTTTCTTGTACGTTCCGACATCCCACCGCAGAACGAACTTCGTGCGACGTTTGGAATTGCTTTAGCGTTGAGAGCTACGCGAACGTTCTTTTGAGACCCAATGCATGTGATCGGGGAGGAAACCGGCGAGCGGAGGCCGAACGACTGAGGGTAGCTGAGCGAGACAGCAGGACGCAAGTGCACGCCGGGCGAAAGGTCGAATGGCAGAGGAGCGAGAGCGAGAGTGGCGTTGAAGTAGCCGAGTAGCGTGAGATGGTGCGATCGTAGCGTAGCGTACCTGGGCGAGCATGGGGGGCATGGGTGAGCCTATAGAATGGTTTATGAACACCATGGTGTGACTAACTTGGCCAGTTGACATCAGAATTCTGCCAGTGCTGTCTGAACGCCAAAAAAAAAAATTATCCACATTCGTTAAATAGAATATTGAAATTACTACGTAGCTCTAACAATCGCGAACATTGGTGTATATACTAAGTAATTTATGAACATTCAATTTCAACAGTAACCTGCCTGTTTAGTTTTTGTGTCCTAACCTCTTTAAACATGAACGCAAAGTGACAGTCAACTACTTCACTTGACACTAGCCAGTAGCACGGCAATACACCTTCTCTTCAGCTAGTTTCAAAATTGTCAATATCTGCCAGCACTCCAGGAACACGCGCCATCTTGACAATAGTGAAGAACCTCAACGTCAACAAGAGGATCCATAACTATTGCAGCATTTTCCACGTATTCGGCTAGTTGCGACGAGCCAATAAAGTTTCCATTCTCATCACTAAAAAGACAATGCGCAAAACTTGAGAAAACTCTCGGGAAGCTTGGCAGTCGATCGCCAGGAGAGAAATTAAGTTTTTAGGAACTGAGACCAACAAAAAGGCGACGACAACTTGCGCGTGTCAGGTGCCCATATTACCACCAGTAGGCTACTTCGGTCTATCATGGTGTATTAAATACGTTATTATAGAGGCCCAAAATAACAGGTCGATAAATACCCCCTCCCCACACACACGCACACACATAAACAACGGTTGGGATTTAGTCACTACTTTGCTATATATCGGCACTTGGAAATCAAACGGTTTGTGGGCCTTCCGAGGCTGAGCAAACGTATTCAAAAGCTGCTAGAAAATTGTTTGAAAATTTATATACAACATGTCACAATTTCCAAGATAGTGGATTGTCCTGCTCGCACTTCGCATTCTAAGATAGCTGGTTTTTAATACAAAATTGCTAGGACAGTCAAATTAGCATTCGCTGCATATTTGTTTAACGAAAATAAAGAGCACAACGACCGTAGGTATGATCAGGGCGTCTACCAAATTGCATCTTTCGAATTCCCAGACTTCTGGTTTTCCGGTAATATTTTAATTACATTCTCTTGACTATTACAAAAAAAATATACCGAGGATGGGGCTTTAGCGGCTCTTCGAGCTGTTTTTGTGTAACCTGGTCCATCGGATGGTGGTTTACGCTGCCTAGTGATACCTCAGGCCACTCCCACTCAGCGCTAAGGCCATCCACGCCACCAGAAGCCACACCTCCCACTTCGCTGCGCAACACCACGCCACTCTCATCGGTTATTTTACCTGGCCTTGATTTTGACGATTTTTCTGACAATTTCTTGACTTTTCAAGATGCTATAAATTTCCTGCAAATTTCGGGACTTTAGAGATTTCCAAGTTAGTATACTCTCTAAGGATTGTCGCCCCAGCGCACACAGTGCGGACTCACTCATTTTATACAAAAACAAAGAACAAATGAACAAAACATTTGTAAAAGCCGATAGACGGTCGAGGGATCAAAAATAAAGAACCACTACGTCCTCACAAGATAAGGTTGGGGTTTTCATTTTGTTCCCTTGTCTTCGTTGTTGTTGTTGTTTTTGGTGAGACCTTTTACCAGCTCACCTTCGCAATTATGATGATTAAAAAGCGCGACAGGACAATGGACATAGAAGGAGACACAGACACAGCGCTAACTTACAACTGAACTTCATTTCCGCTGCAGCTCGGTATATATTACCGGCAACAACACAAAAACGTTAGGAAGATATAAAATACACATAGTAAAAATCTTAAAAAACAACATAAAAAGGCACAAATTCCTGCATCACTCATCGGCACTCACCCGAAACTGGTCATGCTTTGTCAAGAAACTGCAATTCTTTTTCGGATAACGATAAAGAAGGTGCGCTGACACATCGCAGCCCTAATCTAGCGATTTCTCGAGCCTCGATTATTTCCCTTGTGGTTTTGTTTCTGTTTTTGTTTAGTACTGTACAATCTGCGAAAATCGGAGTACAAGCACAATCCCGGCAATGCACACAGAGGTGTCCTGATATGACGGCATCAACGTTGTAACGGTGTTCCCTCAGTCTTTCATTTAGGCAGCGACCAGTCTGCCCCACATAATGACGCCCGCACGATAATGGCACGGAGTACACAACCTCCTCTGCACACTCAACAAAGCAGGTTTTGTGCTTTTTCGCGCAGCCGGGTCTGCTTATGATGTTCGAGGTGGAATTTACCTTTTTACATAAACTAGCCAACTTGGCAGGTGCTGAAAAAACAACGTTAACCCCTGCGTGCCAGCCCACTCTTTTCAGGTTATGGGACACTTTATGTAGGTATGGTATGACCACTGGTTTCTCTTTTTTATTTCTCTGTACTTCTGTTCCCTGCCTATTTTTTATTCTCTAACGTCTTGAGAGTCTTCTCTGCTACGGCTGATAGAAGAGAGGCTGGATACCCCGCGGACTTGAGTCTTGACATCTGATTTTTAAAACTTTCGTTGATCTTGTGAGTGCACGACGTCTTTAGGGCGTTACCGAAGCAGAGGTTGATTGTCCCCCTTTTCACGAGCTTTGAGTGCGCCGACGCGAATGGCAGGATTGGCTTGTTCCCCCTGGGTTGATAAATCCAACATGCATGCCCCACTAGGAAGTCAAGCCTCAGGTCCAAGAACCTAATGGAACCCCCCACCGGCACTTCATGTGTTAGCACCAGGGGCCTTAGACAGTCACTAAAAGTGGACAGGGTCACGGACACCAGCTCTTCAAAGACATCTGAGTTGCAGTCCAAGAGGACTAAAAAATCATCCACAAATCTAAAAATGCTTACAACCCTAGAACCCTCAAGTTTGCTAGCCAGGATCCGATCAAGGGCCGCTAGAAAAATGTCGCTATGTACCGGTGCTATACGGGAACTAATACACATACCCATCTTCTGAATAAAAGTGCCTTCGTCCCACGTGGCAATCCTTCTATGTCCATTTTCCTGTCGCGCTTTTTAATCATTATGAATCACCAACTAGCCCAACTTTCTACCCTCGTTACCCTCTTCGCAATAAATATTTCGAAAATTGTTTTACTTGCTTCTGTTATTCAAGCTAGCGCCAAATATTTCAGCTTAAACATTTGCAAATTATTTCCTTGTTTCTAGATACATTCTAACACATGAATCAAGAGGTCCTATATGCCGGGTTCTCACAACATGGCTACCTAATTGATCACCAAGAATAAATAAATTTTCATTAAGCTGCTTTAACTGATACTAAGCAAGAAGTCTCGCAATAATCATCCACTGAATTTGAGATGTTCCTTCGTAAATCTGAAAAAACGTAGCTGAACCAATAAATTAGCACATGGTGTAAAATTCATTACCTAAAAATCAAAAGGAATATAACATTTTAATTTTATGCTCTGCACGAAATAAGAGCTTCAACATATACAAGTATATCAACAACTGTCCAGACAATTAGACTGGGTTGAAGTGTGAACATAATTATATATATATATATATATATATATCTTAAATAGGCACCATACTAAACCTAAATACCATCACGTCCAAAATAAGCCGTCATCTGTAGATGATTAAGACTAGACTTGCCTGATAGATTTTGGCATCTCTCATAAACTTCTCCGACGGGAAAGTCGGAGTGGAGTCCACGTTCGCCGAAGATGTGTGGAATGAGATGAAAAATGTTTGTGTAGCTTCTCTATTCGCTTCGAAACTGAGCCAGGTCACGGACCTTGGGTACTAATTATAGACAACAGAAAGCCACTCGAAGCACAGCCAACAAGTTTCGGCTCCGTTGAATGGTAACAAACTTTTACATCTACTAGTTTCAGCACCGGGCACGTGCAAACTAATTCACATGCTTAAGGTCATCAGGGTTGAATTAGAGTCACTATGAATAAGCTGCGCTCAGAGTATCAGCACTCCCTTCCTTGATTATGTACTGAAAGCCGTCATTTTTGTGCTTTATGAAGAGCAGACATTTGCCCGTTACTCGAAAAAAGTAATTTATTACAATTCAAATTATTTGAATTAAAATGTAACTGATTATCGTTACAAATTACTCGCTGCAAAAAGTAATCGATTCATTACTTTGTTACTTTAGTTTATTACTTTTGCGTTAGTGCAAAGAAACTCACAAAATACATTCAATGTTTACTGCGAGTTTTTGGGGCGGGATTTATCGCCTAATCTAAAATAAAACACGGATCAATGCACTCAAAAGAAGTTGTCACACATGTTTAGGTTAAGAACTTCAAGAGGTCGAATCTAAGAATAATAAATTACTTAAACTGGTGTTTGAAATAATTGGGTCCCGCGCTGATTGACGACACAGAGTTGCATCACATGAACATACGACGAATACGTTTGGGCATTACCCTTACTAACACTAATGAAGGCCATCAACACACACCTCGAAATAATCCTAGTTAAGCATCGGCGTACTGCAGAACACTACTTCCACATGCTCGTACTGGCTGCTTCATGTTGCCAAAGGGCTATTTTTTAATTAAACAGTTTAGTAGTGAGAACAAAAAGCTCTACTTGCTTTTGGATACGTTTTAAAGACTGCGGCTTGATGAAGGTTGTATCAGATCGAAGGACTTTCTTTTTTCTTGTTCACGAAATTAAATTATTAATGCACAAAGTCACAGCTGAATTGAGTATACCGTTAAAAATGATCAAAATGTATCACCATCAGTAATCAGCACAGGTTCACATCTCTCACAGGCTTACAGCCGTTTTCCCCTGCCTCAACTCGAGTGCCCATGTCAGCCACTGTTTATTCACTATACGTCCTTTCCCCAAAGTTTCGGGCTAACTTCCCGCATGCACAGTCCGCTAACCGGAACCCCACCGGTCCGAACGTGAAGTTCCTCCAACATTCTCATTTCTAAGAATGCGGCATGAAAGTCTGAAGCCATTTCGGCAGCGTTCCTTCGGCTGCCCATTGCTTACCGTCGAAAGCGACGAGGGTTTTTGACCGATCCCCATTTAAACTGACAGCATAGTTTATACTACAATTTTTCTGTTACAATAAGCTGCCGGTGTTACATCGCCGACGCATCTTCTACTTGCACTAACCCGCTAGTGGGAAGTTACGTGGCACAAAGCGCATAGGTGGCTGGCCTGCAGCTTTTAGCTTTTACAACGCTCAGGCTTGAACAGGGGCCAGGCCCCACGCTGTTCTTTGTGTATTTGCGGGGTGGGCGTGCTTAGGCAAAAACATCAATAAACAATCAACAAAAAAAGCAAATCGCAGACAGGAGAGGGGGTGGTTGTCATTTGAGCCCGTTCTCGTTTTGACCTTTTCAAAAGGACCATTCTCAAGACGTCCTTCTCGGTTGGGCCGGCCGCATTTGGACCGCTCTCATTATAGTCTTCGCGTTTCAACCTCCATGAAAAAAAAAATGAAACGAGGGCACTTCGAGGTGACGGTGTCATGGCTTGGTCACTGCATATTCCCAAGGAAGCTTCTTCGAGTCCATCCCTCGGCCTCCCTCCTCCCATCTTGCCTACATACACACGCTCACATTCGCACACACACGTGCTTTGGTCCCCCGGTTTGGATAATGGTTCCTGTAATATGTCCGTTCTGCTCTTGAAACTTGCAGCGAAGGTCAGAACCCGCTCGTTGGGTTGTTCAGAAGTAGTCGCAGGCGCTGGACAATAAAACACCGAACCGCATCTTTATATCCAAGCACGGCTTCTCCGTCTCCCTTCTCCCGAGCCGCGGAAGGATGCACTCGGACTAGTGACCCCCCCCCCCTCCTACACAAACAGACACACACACGCACACTCCATTGCTAGAGACACTGCGCTATCGCGTTTTCTGAGAATTTTTTTTCTCTCCCTAGCTAGAACTCCCTTCGCGGCGAACCCGAATATTGTGTGATCGTGTTATAGAAGCGCGGGCATAATTGCATCGCCCTTCTTCCACCATACCTTTCTTTTTTCGCCGGATGGTAGAAATGTAACGAGTAATTGTGAGTAATTTGTTACGCACAGAGTAAAAAAATTACTTTAAAAATTACATTTTCTAAACATTAATGAATTAATTACTAGATTACAACAAAACGAAAGTGATTACAAGTAATCCCGTTGCTTGTAACGGATTGTCTTTTTAACTTTATATACGATGTTAGGAAGCTCGTGCGGTATTTTTACGCTCTGTCGCGGACTGTTTTAGCATGTTTGGAGGACAAAAAGACCTTTCCTGCGATTTTAAATAAAACTCCCAATACCTGGCAACAGTGATTTTACGCGTCAAGATGGTTAAAGTGTCGCTACTCATAAGTGGCTATTTTGGGGGAAACATCTAGTTTGAATGAAGGAGTGATGTTTGTTTTATGTCCCTCCCGTATGGAAATCTTATATCTGGGGCATATCTGGCTATATCAAACATGTTATGATTATATATGGCCTATATACAGCCTTATCTGGACTATGTACAGCCTTATCTGGTGTATATACAGCCTTATCTGTCGTATGTACAGCCTTATCTGGCGAATATAAAGCCTTATCTGGAATATATGCAGCCTAATCTGGCGTATATACAGACTTATCTGGCATATATACAGCCTTATTTGAGGTATATACTTCGTTATCTGGTGTATATACAGCTGTATCTGGCGGCCGGTATTCAATATAGAAAAATGTTTAAAAAAAGTTAAAAACAGTGCTTTGTTAGCAAACTGTGAATGACTCATCGCTCGCGAGTTAAATATTAGCACAAATAATCCCAAACTTCAGCTTTGGCAAGCTTAAGTTTGGGATTATTTATGCTAATTTTCACGAGGATTTCAATGTAGCTTAATTATTTCGAAGTGTTAACATTACGCCCAAATAGACAATTTGCTAACCCCAAGCGCCTCGGCCGGTACTCGAGGAATCATGCGGACAATGTTTCTTCATCTGCCTAGTGATCGGAAATTTCGACCAATTTATGGTTACACAGTTATGAGTGTAATTGGGAGTCACCCTGAACAAGCGTCATATAGTATCTGTCATATCACTTTTAAAATTTCTCGCCAATGTCAGTACTGTGCGTTCTGTCCAACCTTCAACCTGGATGAGCAGCAGACATATCTCTTACATTATTATCATTCTCGTACTGCTCCAAAGACGCTGATATTAAGTTAGAAACGCTAAAAATGCTATAAACAGCTCCGCTGAATCCAAGCTAAATCCCGGGTTTGGTTGTTGTGATTTCTCGGCTTTTAAGGAATTCCTGCTAAAACAACAATCACGAGAATGATAATATTGTAAGAGGTTTCTGCGGCTCAGCCAGGTTGAAAGATGGATCGCATGCACAGTATCATAAACGCAGCCATTGACGAGAAATTTTAAAAGTGATATGATAGGTCCTTGAGCCCTATGGGACGCTTGTTCAGGGTGACTACGAATTACACCCGAAACTGTGTAACCATGGAATTGGTCGAAATTAGCGATCACTAAGAAGCTGAAACGTCTCGTCGCTGTTCCTGAGTTCCCGAGTTCCTGGTTTCATCTCGTCCGGGGCCTGCGTTCAACGGTTCCTGGCTAAGTGTCGTCGAACTCCCCGGCGAGGGCGCCGACCGCCATGGCGACCGTATCGACGCAAGATTTTCCCCTGCCGAAAGCGCACGCTTTCGACGTTGTCGTGTCAGTAGGCACATCGGCGGACGACCTCATTGATGGGGTATCCGCCATTGTGGGGCTGCCCGAAATCTTCTCGGCGCAGCACCTAGGAGGTACAAACTTACAAGTCGTCGTCAACACCCGTGCCGCCGCCCTCAAGCTTCGTGAGGCCGGAAGCGTCTCCATCGCCAACCAGTCAGTCCCCATCGTGCCGACGGGTCCGCAGGTGACGAATGTGACTTGCCTCTTCCTGCCGACGTTTGTGCGCAACGACCAGCTCGTCCAAGCCCTGGCCCCGTACGGCAAAGTCATCGACGTCTCCTACGCGACCTATCACCGAACGGCGACTGTGAAAACAGGAACCCGCTTCATCCGCATGGAAATGAAGGAGGCTAACCCCCTGCCCAACTTCCTGCGCGTCGCCGGTCATCGTGCTACATTTGACTACCGCGGCCTCAAGCGCGTATGCCGACGCTACAGGCAGGAGGGCCACGTCCGGGCACAGTGTACGACGGACTACTGCGACCGCTGCGGTGTCTTCGGGCACCCCACTGAGGACTGCACTGCCAACTGCAGACGCTGCGGTGGAACCCACGCGACTGTGGACTGCACGGCCAAGAGAGGTTACTCCTCCATGGTTGCCGGGAACTACGCTACCGATTTCCCGGCCCTGGACCGAGGAAACTCGACCTCTCCCATCGCCCCCGAGGCTCAGGCCGTACCACCCGTCTCCACCGTTGACCCTCCGTCACCACCTGACGCCGCTGCCGCGGCCCCACCCCCGCCTCCTCTGTCGGCGCCCCCATCCGCCCCACCCGAGCCGAGCCCGACCGGCTCGGGGGTGACTTCAGGCGAGGGGACGGACTCTGTCCGAGCCGCCGCTGTTGTTGTCGGCGACACCGCCTATGCAGCGTGGAGCCCAGCGTCAGGTGATGGCGAGGTCTCCAGCGACAGCGACCACCTCGTCATCGACGAGAACCCCGCTCCAGGTAACCCCGCAGCGACACCGACCGACAGTATGGACACGACCCCCACTGACACACCGGACTCCGATTCGAGCCGACCAACGCACGAAGACTCCAAGCGTCCCCTCACGAGCAGCGGTTCCTGCTCAACTGACAGTGGGGGCCCACGAGTAACGTGCCCCAAGAAACCGCGAAAGTCCTCCCCCCCGCGTCGCGACCCCTCTCCAGCATCGTCCGACAGCTCCACTTTCTAAGCAACGCGCCCGGCGCCCCTATCCCTTTTCTTTATTTTATTCTGGCCACTCTTCGCATATTATCCCTGAATGTGCGGGGCTTTCGAAACCCTGCGAAGCAACTGAAGTGATGCACTTCGCGAGGATGCAGAACTGCGATCTTCTGTGCTTACAAGACACCAACTTTGCCCGCTTCCGTGACGTTGCAGATTTCGAAGCCCGGTTTTCTGTGACTGCTTTCTTTTCTTACGCGCCGCGCCGCGCGACGGGCGTGGGCGTGGTTGTCTGCACTCGCAGTCTGCTGCGCAACGCCACTTATCTTTTTGATACGGAGGGAAGGACTGTTCGTTTTGACTTTTTCTTCGGTGAACGGAAATTTCGCCTCGGCACCGTTTACGCGCCAACTGTATCGACCTTCCAGCACGACTACTTCCGCAGCCTAGACGTACACCTTCTCGACGCGGGCCCGTGCTTCTTGGTCGGCGACTTCAATTGCGTCCTGGACTCTAACACCGACGTTCGGGGTCCTGGTCAGGGTCGCTCAACCTGGTCCGCCCATGAGCTTCGGCGGCTTGTGAGGCACTTCGACCTCGTGGACGGATGGTCCTTACTGCATGGATCCACCCACCAGTCGACGTGGAACAGAGGGGCTTCGGGAAGTCGCATAGACCGGCTGTACTTGCCTCGCACGCTATCTGCCGCGCTACAGACCTGTACTGCGGTGGACTTCCCGTCGTGGCCAGGAGAGATTTCCGATCACCGTCCGCTACTTATCAAGTTCTGCTTCGACTCTGCGGCCGTACGCTCCTCGCGTCCGTGGCGTCTGGATTCCAGGATCCTCCACGACGAGACCACGCGCCGGACGTTGGGCAACCTGGTCAAGGAGTCGCTAGTGGGCGTGCGCCCGCCCAGAGCCTGCGTCTTGGGATCGCCTGAAAGTTCAATGGCAAAGCTTCAGCACTCTGATGGCACGGCACCTCCGCGAACGGCATAGAGGGCTTCTGCAAGACACTATCCTCCGAATCCGTATCGTCCGCCGAGGGGGCGCCTTGACCCCCTTCATGAGGGCGTACCTCGACCAGCTGCAGAGACGCTACGAACGATACCTTCGGTTGGACTCCACCGCGGCTACCGTCTTGCAGGCTCAGGGGAGCCCGTCGGTCCACCCGGAGGTACTGCGCTACACCCATCGCACAAGCCTACAAGCCTTCGAGAGACAGCAGACGCCCTCCGCGTCGGGGTCGCCCGGCCGCCTTGACAATGGTCGCTTCGCAGCCCACTTCCGGTCGCTGGCCCAGTCGGACGCGCCGGTTGATCGCAATTCGGTGTCCTCGCACCCTCTCCTCAGCGGCCTCCCCAAGATCTCCGCCGAGGATGACGCGGGCCTTCGACGGCCCCCGTCCGCGACCGAGCTGTGGAATGTTTTGAAGCGGATGAAGAACGGCTCCGCACCAGGACCGGATGGTCTCCCAGCGGAGTTCTACCGCACGTTCTGGCACATTCTCGGGAACTTCTTTACCGCTGTCGTGCGGGTCTACTTTGAAGACCTCCTCCTACCGCCATCCTTTCGGCTGGGACGGATCGTGCTCATCCCCAAGGAGGGTGGAGACCATGCCGACCCCGGGGCATGGCGCCCGATAACGATGTTAAACAGTGACTACAAGCTCCTCGCGGCGACGCTAGCCTCGCGTCTGCAAGCGTTCCTACCGGAGCTGGTGAACCCCCGACAGACGTGCTCGGTGTCGGGCCGCAGCATACATACTTTGACGACTCTCACTCGCGACATCCTGGAGTTCACACGCTCCCGACGGGCGAACGGGCTTCTCGTGTCGTTGTACCAAGCCAAGGCGTTCGACCGCGTCGAGCACCAATACCTGCTAGGTGTTCTCGACGGGTTTGGCTTCTCCTCCGAGAGCACTCAGCTGTTCGCAGCCTTGTACAGTGACTTGAAGAGTGACTTTTTCCTGAATGGCTTCTTAGTGGCACGCTTTCCGGTAACGCGAGGAGTTCGGCAGGGGTGCCCGCTGTCTCCGGTCTTTTTCGTCCTCAGCTTAGAGCCCTTTCTGGTTGGAGTCGACAGGCACCCCAGCATAAGTGGACTTGCTCTACCTGGGTCCGGTGAGCTTCGCGTCTCGGCGTATGCGGACGACGTGACCCTCTACCTGCGCGACGAAGACAGCCTGGTGAAGGCCCTCCGGCTCTTCGACGAGTACGCGTGCCTCTCCGGCGCACGGTTGAACCCTGGAAAAAGCAAATCTCTTTGTATCGGGGCTCCCCCCACGTGCCCGCCATCTCTGCCGCGAGCCCAGTCCGTTACCATTCTTGGGGTCTCGTACGACGCCTCCGGCGTGGCTCCGGAGACCTGGGCCAACGTGCGTCAAGAGATCATCGAGAAGGCCGCTGAGGCTGGCCATTACGACCTCCCCATGGCTGTGCGGCGGTACCTTGTTCAGACGGTTTTCTGCGGAAGGTTGTGGCATGTGGCCCGCGTAGCCCTCCCACCGCGCCCCTTCATCCTCCAAGTGCGCTCGGCGCTGTTTACCTTCTTCTGGAACAACCGCACAGAACTCGTGAGGCGGTCCCGCTTATGCCTCCCCCGCGGTGAAGGCGGGTGGAGCTTTCCGTGCATCGAGCTGGCAACGCCCATACTGACCCTGAAGACAACCCTGGCAATCCTTGACGACCACGACAACCCAGCACGGCCGCTCACGCTCTACTTCCACGGCGCCAATAACCGCCTCTTGGGAGACCGTCTCTTCCGAGTCCTCTTCGGCCCCGCGCCGAGACAACCCCTGCATTTTGCAAGTCTACCGCGGATCTCTTCGACAAGCTCAGCGTCCACGTGTCACGAGAGGAGATACTCGAGGCCCCGGCGTCTAGGCTTGTCGAACGCCTAGTTGCGGCAGACCAACCCCCGCCGCCGCCGGGCGAGGTGCAGCCGTACCAGTGGCTGGCACTGACGTCGTCCACGCTGCCGGACCACGTGCGCGACTTTGAATGGGTAAAGGGTTGGGGTGTCCTGCCAACAAAAGACAGGCTTTTCCGCTGGGGTGTGGTACGGGACGCACAGTGCGTCAATTGTGGTGCAATAGAAACAAACGCGCACATCGTGAGAGATTGTGTACCGGCGAGGGACCTATGGCGCATAATACAGCGCTCGTTTCGCGGTCTCGGGGTGGACGTCTACGTCACACGAGGCCGTTGCCCGCAGGGCACCTTTGCGCTGCTACTAGTGGCAATATGTGAGTGGGTGCTGTGGCGAAACCGTTGTGTCGCGACGGCCCAGCGACAACGACGCCGCGCGTTGTGGCCGCTGTTGTGGGACATCCGAAAAGAACTCACCGCTTACCTGGACGACCAGCGGTTCTCCCTTGGCGAGCAAGAGTTCCTCCGCCGGTGGTCGTGCCGCTACCTCTCTGTAGTGAGGGGCCGCGTCATGATCAACTTTTTACTGTTTAATGGGCCTTAAGCTTTAGTTGGTACTACAGATCAGTCCCCCGCGAGACTCTTGAATATGTGTGTTGCGTGCGGCGAGCGTTCATATTTGTGAAATAAATTTTTCTGAACAGCTGAAGGATCACCGTTCCCATAATTGCTCGAGTGCGGGACGGGGCACTTGGGAGAATTGTAGACAATAAAAATATATAAAGTGCAGATTTCAGGCTTGTGTCCTCTTGATATGCCTGGCCAGATCTGGAATTTCCATACTAAGCCTGATCTGGAATTTCCATACTAAGCCAGATCTGGAATTTCCATACTAAGCGAGATCTGGGATTTCCACACCTGGCCAGGGATATCAGACTATATCTGGCATTATGAGGCTATATCTGGCAGATAAACCATATCAGGTTATATGTGTCCAATTTTTGATATTGCCGTATCTGAAATCTTCAGATCTGGCCAGATATAATTTTTTTGTAAAGGTTTGCATGCATTCCGAACAATTGCCTTTTTTATAATTATACTTACTTCTGGTAACATAGCCAGTGTGTAGTAGGCTTACAGAAGATCGAAGAAACTTCTAAAACATTTGACTTATCCTTATTCCTCTGACCGTCGGTTTTCACTACAAATGTATATCTTATTATATACATCGTGGCAATGCGTTATACGATTTTTCTCTGATTCGTTGTTCTAGTGAATATACTCGCCTCAGAAACAAAGGTCTTATACACGAACACCGTGTTTACAAACAAGCCCGCTTTGCCCACACCAGGTGTGGGCACGCCGCGTGCTCAGAAACCAAATACGCGAGGAGTCGTTTGCGCATGCGCAGTACCGACGGCAGCGCCACCACAGTGGCGTGATGTCGGAGTGTTCAGTTGGTCTATACTAAATTTCTCCATGAGTCCAGACGCAGCCGACGCTACGAGCTGATGTAACCAATCAAACAACGTCAAAAGAGCATCATCATGGTGTTCGTCATTATGGTATCATCGCTGAAACAAACAAACAAAAAAGCTCTTTTGATTCGCGCTTTTGACGCGGCTTGATTGATGACATTACCTCGTAGTGTCGGCTGCATTTTGACTGTAACTGAAACCAGTGATTTCTCTACACACTCTCTTGGGGGGGGGGGGTGTACACCCCCCCCCCCTTGTCTTTCTGAAGGCACCCTCTTAATTCGCAACGACCCTTCGATTCTCAACCCCCCCTAAAATTTGAACACCCCCCCCCCCCCCCTTATTTCAATTCCTGGGAAAAACCCTGACTGAGACGAAGTATAGAGGGTATTCCCTGGACGCCATATTTGAGGGCGATGTTTAGAGCGCATGCTCAGAACGAGCTCACATGAATAGGCTGCTAAGACCGGTAATACTTGATGGTGCGGAATGCATGTTGACGAAAACAACAACGTAAAAGCCCGCCTTTAGCACGCGCTCAGCAGTCGAGCACATGGTCGCCAGTGAATACTCCCTATAGCAATATCTGAGAAGCCTGGGCCGAATGCAGTGCGTTCAACTGATAAACGTACCGCATTTAGCGATTGAACGTATGACCGAGAGTTACGTAACCTGTAGCCAAGACTGATGTCAGAAATGTCTAGTGACAAAACCGATGATGCCGCTTCATATGAAGTCGCTGCTGATTGCTCCTCCCGCACAATGCCACAACTGTTCTAAAGACCTTTCCTACGCGGGCGCCACCATCTTGAATATCTGAATTTTCCGGAATACGGGAAAGCATAATTTTACTCTCAGATACGCCATTGGAAGGTGTTCACGTATTTATCGCAAGTGTTACTCTATCTTGCCTTGCTATATTGTTTCAAGTTACAATGTCTAGCTTTTTTTTATTTGCGTTCCTGATTAACAGGGTGTTCGAATTTCTAATTCGAAAAATATTTATTTTTTTTTAAAAATCAGTGGAAGGTACGCTACTGCAGTCTGCGCATGTGCGTTATACGGCCAGGGGTACATAATGTAGGGGGCTAATCCTAATTACAAGTCATAATATTAACTAATGTGTTAATTATATTTTTAATTAGTAAAAATAAACATATGGTTCCAATTAGAAACTTGTTGAGCGTCATCGGAGAGAAATAAATCAGTCAATTTTAGAAAAAAAGCTTGACGCACGTGGGAAGGTAACGCTCAGCAATTTTCTAATTGGAACCACATGTTTATTTTCCCTAATTAAAAAGTTAATCAACAAATTTTAGTTAATAAGGGACGTATCGTGAGGATTACCATCCCACCATATGTCTTCCTGTCGGTATAATTCACCTGCACAGACTGCATTAGTCCACCTTTCACCAATGTTTAAGAATAAATCTGTTCGAAATAAAACCAGACATCCCTAAATACGAAATACCTAGCTTAGTATGAGGGTAAACGAATAAGGTCTATCTTAACCCCAATGAAAAAAACATCAAGAAGAATCGGTTTGTTGTCTGATGTGACACCGGACATTTTACTGCCGTGATTTGGGACATTTTCACATCAGTGCTCTGGTGTCTGGTTTTACATCAGGGCTCTGGTGTTTGGTGTAACGTGAGTGCTCTGGTGTTGTGGTGTGACATCAGTGCTCTGGTGTCCTGGTGATGTCTTGGCTCTCGTGTAATCACGACATGGTTTAGGAGGATTGTGGAGCTGTCGCGTAACCAGGTTTTGCAATGGCCTGATCTCTAGCTCTCAGGGAAAGAGGTGTTCAGCTTAAACTACAATAAAGGCACAGAAACAATTTAGTCAATCGAGCTGCTTTAATAACTACTGTATTACACAAAACTCATTTGTTCTTAGAAGAAAATGACGTCTTTCACTTTTTCAGCGACGACGGAGCCGCACCAGAAGGTCGATGCTCTTCCTTAAGCAGTCCTAAATTGTTTAAATAATTTAAACGAAGCAAGAGAAAGATCAGACTGCGCCTGCGAATAGCCGCCTGTCTGCTGAACAACATGGCGTCGGTGGTGATGATCGACGTGGTCGGCGTGGTGGAAGCTCATCGTTCCGCGTAGGGCGCTATCCTTGACTGAATTCTCGTCGCGTGTCGCGATGATAACCCAGCACGTCCTAGAAGGGAACATCCATGTACTCATGCAGTGATGTTGTGGCAGCACCTTCAAGACAACAGAAACACCCGTGCCGTCGTCTTTGTTTACTTCGACTACATTGGTGCTTTCTTAGCATTTGTTTACTCGAACATCGCCAGGATTTCTTATTTTGCGCATATCATCCGTGTGACCAAGTTCAAGATATTACTGGTGCGTACTGTATTTAAAAGCGCGCGTATGAAGGATGAGTATTTTAACGCGTTTTCATCACCCAAGAAAAGTGATTAGTGTTAGCATTCCTTGAGCGATCGCAACGTCTATGTGATCACGGAATCATAATTCTGCGTTGCTATATCTCTGCTAAGATTACATTGTCCCTTGCAATAGTACAAAATACGTGTGGTGGCATTTGTACTATCAGTAAAGTCGTGTTTTAAAGTCGTGATCGTCCAAGACGGCGTACTGCATCTTCTTCTCTCTTTATTCATCCACTCTGCCCTGCGAGCCTATCCTGACAAAATAGAGGTTAATAAAGCTTGAGCCCATAGAAAACTCTGTGCATATTCTGCTACGCCAGTGAGTGACAGCGTGTCCCCTTGTTTTTGGAGATACCGCGGAAACGGCTGACGGCGGCGGAGAAGCGCCTGTCGTGCTGACGACCTGCTGCGCTTCGTACCGGCGTATGGGACCAGTACCATGCTGTCGCGGTAGCGCAACATATGTATAATTGAATTTCGCCCAGCTACAATGTGTCCACGGCTATCGCGGTGATGAGAGGCGCCGATTCAGAAAATATGTCGGTGGCGTCAGCGCCATCAGCGCAGTAAAACCCCGTGGTAAAACCTACCCCCGGCACACCGCCAGCTCGTTTCTAACGCTCCCCAGAGCCGTATATGTAGAGAGTTCGGCCATTCATTGGGAAGTATAGGAGACAAATCAGGAGGCGCCATTGGCCGTAAGCGTGCTGAACGTGTTCCAGGGCGTCTTCACAAATTCGAATGTGGCCAACCAGAAGCCGGAAATAATACCCTGGCGGTGGTCGCGAGAAACAAACTTAATAAGTGCGTCGGAAGAACTCTCGGTGACTGCAAATATGGTGCAAGTGATGTTTCAATCAAGGTGATTCGAAATCATGGTGGAAGAGTGCGACTAGCGGAAACAATGGACATAATCCGTACGCCAGGCGCCGAGGGCTGGGAATCTGCCGTTTAAGCGGTCACACACTACCCGAGCAAAACAGAGTTAAGCTGCACATTCTTACATCTTTCTGCATGATTATGATCGAAACATCACGTGCACCCTATTTTCAACCATGAAGGGTTACTTCATTTAACTCTTACGCGCTTATTAAAACGTTTAAAACTGTTTCTTGCTAACACCACTAGGGGATTCTCTTCGGCTTCTGGTTGGCCAAGGGAGTATGCCAAGCCCTCTTTCTGCTGTCTGGCACAGGCCCTGGCTCTGCCCGCGACTCCCATTGACCAAACTCTCTCTATACACGGCCCTGACGCTCCCATTCTCCTGCTGCCGAGACAACTTATGGTTCCGGTGACAGACCACGTCACGACCGTCAAAATTACAACGCCGCTTGTATTGCGGTGAGTTGGAGAGGAAGAAAAACTCGACATTTTAATCATTTTCGTGTAGAAGTTAATAAACCTAAACGAAAACGGATGCCTGTTCGGCGTTCAGTGAACATTGAAGGTTTAATGTCAAAGTTATTTCGGAAAAATAAAAATGTCATTTTAAGGTCCCTTTAAGCTAAAATGTGCTGACCATCAACAGAACAAATGTTGCCGACATCATCGTATTTACGGTTTGCCTTGCAAACCAGGTGGAGAGTGGACTTTTCCCAAAAAGTGAAACGAAAACAGTTTCTTCAAAGCAGTACCAATATTGATATTTTAAATATGGTAAAAGGGCAGAATGCTTCTTAAAGGGATACTGCAACGGAATTGTAGTGCCTCTATTTTTCTCTAAATGTCAACCATGTTCTGGCCACGCCACGGAGACACAAATGTTTTTGTTTTTGTTAAAGATAACAAAACTTTATTTAAGACGAATGTATCTCAGGGTATCTACCGAGATGCATTGCGTTTGTGAAGCCTGGTTCTCTAGCAAGGCCAAAGCTACATGGGAGTGGCGTGGTTAAAAGCTTCGCCACTTGGTGGCGTCGATGTGTCACAACCTGGCCGTGGGAGTTTCCCCTTTATACCCTCCACAAGAGTTGAATAGGCGCGGGAGAGAAGAGAACTTCGGTTCAGCCAAGTTAGACAGTGCTCGCGTGCACACAGGTTAGCGCTGGTTTCCGGGCGGTGCTGTATTTTGTGGAGTGTGATGTAACGATATTAGGCTTGACTCATTTTAAATTCTCTTTTGGTGTCTATTCGAGCAAACAATTGGTGTTTCCGAGATTTGGCTAGAACCTGGTTGACATTTAGACAATAAAATAAGTGCTAAAATTTTGTTGCGGTAACCCTTTAAAAGCAAAAACAAACAAAGTACAGCCTTATTTTCAAGGGTTGACCTGAAACATCATGTTTATAACTCCCTATCCTTGAGTGCTAGTTTCCTTCTAATTTGCTAAGTCATATGTAGCTAGTAAAAATCAAGCTATTGTGTCCTCCCCAGCATTGGCCTTTGTGGAGGCTCGTTCAGTGGCTCGATATCATGGTAAGACAAATGAAGGTCAGTAATGGCGGCTGTAATCTGGCGCGTGTGCAAAGTGTCTATAAGCGGGCGGCGCGGGCACTTGCTCGCTGCGTTTGGGTCTTCTTGTTTCAGAAAGCTTTTTTTATAATAGCCACGTGTATGTTACAACAGCTAAAAAAAGCAGGCTACCGGCCTGTGATAAAACGTGGGGCTAGTGTGCATACAGCCCACGTCAAACTTGACTAGGTACTTGTACCTACCTAGTAGAGAAATGCGATTAACACTTCAGCGCGGTTAAAGATAGCCAGCTTCGAGCGAACCGGCCTACTTTTTAACAGTGTGCGCGGTAACGTGTCACATTCCGGTGCCAAGTGACGTCACGTCATGTGGCGTAGTGTGCTTTGACATCTCAGTGTCACGTGACGTAACAGTGTCACGTGACACTGTAACTTTATGGTGGAACACCGTACCGTCATATGGCGCCACACTGTAACGTAAGTGACATAGTGCCACATCATGTGAGGTCACCAATGCCACAAGTTGCGACCATGATGTCCCATGACTTGAGTCCATGCGACGCCACGTGTTCAAGTTAAAGTGGTCCTGTGGTTGGGGTTGACGTAGTTTCTGTCACATGACGTAATCATATGGTTAGTGCCATGTGACGCCTTGGTGTCACGTTGTAGTGCCAGGGACGGTACGTGACATGGTCACATGGATGGACTTCTGTGACCACGCCATGCTGACGACGTCACGTGATCACCGTTCGATAAATTTTAAGGGCAGCATGTTTCCTCTCTGAACCAAGCGGGTTATTGTTGAAACGTTTTATTTACTTGAAAAATAAATTAGCCGCCGTCTTGCTTGATTGTACGGGTTGTCCGTAAAATAAGGTTCCCAATAATTTTTCACATTAAAAAACACGTTTTGGCATTGAATAATAGATTTTTGGAAAGCTTAGACTTTTCTCTATATTTTGACATAATCGCCGTTGAGATCAATGCATTTTTGCATGCGGTGTATCATCTTCTTTATGCCAGAATCGTAAAACTTTCCCGCAGTGCCGTGAAGGTAGCTTAAAACCTCTTCTTTCAGCTCCTCTCCGGTTCTGAAATGCGTCCCACCCGGGTGTTTCTTCAATTCAGGGAAGAGATGGTAGTCACTTGGGGCTATGTCTGGGCTGTAGGACGGGTGTCTGACAGCATCCCATTCAAATTTGTCGATGAGGTCGTCTGCTACACGGGCGATGTGGGGACGAGCGTTGTCCTGATGGAAACGCACTCCCTTCGTGAGCATGCCTCTCCTTTTGTTTTGAATCGCTCGGCGAAGGTTCTTGAACGTCTCACAGTAGAGGTCCGCATTGATTGCTGTACCGTCAGGCATGAATTCGCACAACAATAACCCCTCCCTGTCCCAAAGAGACGCTCGCCATTACTTTGCCGGCAGACAGTGTTTGTTTGAAGTTCCACGGCTTCAGCGACTCTGGATGTTTCCACTGACGGGATTGTTTCGTTTCCGGTGTCGTGTAGTGGACCCAGGTCTCGTCCCCAGTGACAATAGAGTCCAAGCATTCCTCGCCATCGGTTTCGTAGGCCTGAAGAAATTCGGGGGCCGCTTCAACACGTTGCCGTTTGTGGTCTTTAGTAAGCATTCTCGGAACCCACCTTGCACAAACCTTGACATACCCTAAATGGTCTGTCAAAATTTTGCCAATCCAGGTCTTGCTGACATCAGGGATCATCTCGCAGAGCTCCCCAACCGTTACCCTTCGATATTTTAGCATTGTTTCTTCCACTTTCGCAATCGTTTCGTTCAAAACCGATGGCCGTCCAGAACGCAGCTCGTCATGGACGTCTGTACGTTCGTCTTTGAATTCTCTGCACCATTTGCGCACGTCTTGTACGATCATACACTTTTCTCCGCAAACTTTACACAGTCAGGAATGAATGTCCACCGGCGCAGTGTTTTTTGCACAAGAAAAAACGAATCACAGAGCGTAATTCGCACCTGGCGGAAGAAGCGAGTGGGAGCTCCAACTCTAAATGCTCCCAAGCCGAGACTCAGCGTCGCAGACAGCTCGCTGGGGCGGGGACAGGGAGAGGAGGAAACAAGCTACGCGCCAGTTTCGCCGGATCCCGCGTAACAGCGTTCCTCGCGACTGAAGCTCCTTGGGAACCTTACTTTACGGACAACCCTAGTCATCTGAGACGGTAAATGCAGCGGGAAAACCCGAATTAGTGTATAATTATACGCAAATTAATGCTTTTACAAAACTTTGCGAGGAAATTGCGTGTCACACGTTTGCGTCAGCCCCATACCGATAATAAGCTAGAGATCAATTTGTCTGTTTTTGCACTTCCCGCAATGTTGTCCTTACTCTTTTGGACAGGACAATTTTCACCGGGACAATTTGGAGCGCAACCATCTTGCTCGGCGCAAATTTACTGAATATCCAGAATACAAGGTGCTATCCCATGACAGACCTTGTTCAACCTCCAACGTCAGAGTAATCATAGCTTCCTGGATTTTGAATCCAGTGATTCGCGTTGAAAACATTTTGACAAGACATTTCTTCGCAAATCCTCACGCAACTTCAAGATATCATCATCCTAAACAAAAGAATACAGATGTACCTTCGCAAAAACAAAAATGATCAGAATTAAGTGACGACACTTATTTGGCGCCCTGGCAGTCCTTTTTTTAAAATCTAATAAAAACAAAGGCTGGAATTCGAACTTAGGCTCCGTCACTGAACTATTTGACAAATTGAGACATACTAGGAACTGCGGGGACCGCAGTTGTAGCAAAATGAGAAATCGAGTGTTGTCACTCATATTGCGTGGGCGGGAAAACACTAAACAGGATTCATATGTACCACCAGATAAAAATACTCCTGTTGTCAGAAGATTCTATTCCGGCGTGGTCTAGTGGTTAGGATACCTGGCTCTCACCTAGGAGACCTGGATTCGATTCCCGGAGTCGTTGGGTCTCATGGTGTAATGGTTATCACTCTGGACTCTAGACTCTGAATCCAGCGATCCAAGTTCAAATCTCGGTGAGAACTTTATTTTTTTTTTAAATCTTTTTGTTGTTGGAGTATCCGCAGAGAAAAAGCACATGATTCTCAGCCCTCTCCGTTCCGGCGTGGTCTAGTGGCTAGGATACCTGGCTCTCACCCAGGAGGCCCGGGTTCGATTCCCGGCGTCGGAAGGATTGGGTCTCATGGTGCAATGGTTATCACTCTAGACTCTGAATCCAGCTGATCCGAGTCCAAATCTCGGTGCGACCTTTCTCTTTTTTTTTACCTTTTTTTTTTGAGTATCCGCAGAGAGAAAGCACATGATTCTCAACTCTCTCCGTTCCGGCGTGGTCTAGTGGCCGATTCTGTTTCCGGTGCTCGTGGAGTTCGGGCGCACGAATGGCTGGCTCTGACGGAGCTGTGACAGCGGACTTTTCGGGCCGTTGTATTCCTGCTACGGATGTTCTCCAGGACTATCGTATTCTTCTTCCTGCTCTGCCGACAGGTACTGTGGTCTATACAACGGTTTTTTTTTTTTGCACTGCGACATTTCCAGGTGGCCATACAAAATAGGCGACTTTAAATGAGGGCTCGAAAATTCTGGGGTCTTAAAAGACCTGAAAGCTTGTGGTTCGTTTCAAATGAATCACGTGTGGATGGCTACCTTCCACTCGCTGGCAGCCAAACAGAATATTCTGGAAGCCAAGGAACTTTTGGTGAAGGGGAAGCGGTGTCTCGTGCTCGACCCACACAAGGCCGAGGTGCGGCTGAAACTTCATTGGCATCCGGAGGGCTCTCGAGACCTACGGGAGAGTCGAAGGGATCACCCGAGAAGCCTGGCAAGAGAACGGTTTCCAAGGCGTGGAGTCCACCACAAACGCGGTGCGGCTGACGCTCAAGGAGGGCGTCACTTTAGAGAAGGTCCCGCATTAACTGCGCCTTGTGCACGGTACTGCCCTCGTAATCGCCCCACGCGTCCCTACGTGCTTCCACTGCCGAAGGACGGGACACGTTCGACGACAGTGCAAGGTGCCGCGGTGCGAACTTTGCCGCCGATTTGGACACGAAAAAGAAGATTGTATTAAGACATACGCCACGGTCACAGATAACGGAGCTACCGATGAGCTTACCGAGCACTTGATGGACGAGGAGGAGGCCGAGGTTGCGGCGGGAGGCACCGCTCCGGTCAGCGCTATAAGCAACCCGTCGCCGTTCGTCTTGGATGCTGCAGGCCCTGCGAACACCGCCCCTTCTTTCGCTGCGTCATCGCAAGCAGCCCGTGCAAGCTGTGACAGTCAAGAGGCAACAAATCACGGCCGATGATGACGGCACCGTGCTTCTGGAGTACACTCCCCCCAGCCACAAGCGACAGACAACCGGACACGACGAGGCCAACTGTCCGACGGAGGTAACACCGGCGGAAAAGCTCAACCCTTCTGAGGACCGTCCAGAAGGCGTCGAAGATGCAAGCGCGGATGGGGACAACCAAGGGATGCCTGACCACCGCCTCAAGTGGAAGGCCCCGATTCAGCGTAGGCACCGGTTCGACCCAAAGCCCCGTATTCCACAGCCTCGCCGGCCAAAGGACGCACAGTAGGTGTCCCTTAAAGGTCCCACACGACGGACCAAATTGCTGTTTTGGTCCGCGGGCCGTGCATCACGTGATCTTACGACACCGGTCTTTGAGGTCCGCCGGCGGTCCGCGGCCCGCGCTTCTGAGAAATGCCAAGCGACTTTTCTTGCCCGGACCTTGGCGGCGGACCGCGGCGTTTTTAGTATAATTGAAGCGCTAAGTCTGGCCACAAGCTGACTTTTGTTGTTTGGATTGGAATCCAAATCCAAAGTCGTTTTCTTTTGGCGTCAACTGTTGAAGGCGAAGAAGACGTACCTTTTGTTGTGCGACGATGCAACTTTTTACTTTATCGCGCTCGTGGAGCAATTCCCCGCTCTGTGGGATTGCCCTTTTCGGTTCACTTAAGTCCTCCTCGTCCTTAATAGTCAACGCCAGGGCCACCGCGGCCAAACGTCTTTTTCGTTCAACCTCCATCTTGGCTCCTTTCAAGTAGCCTTAAAGCAGCTCGCTGCATGCGTGGCATGCGTTTGGCGGAGCTGTGAGGTCGAGGGTTAGACCGGCCCGTTCGCTCTGTCGTCTGCTCTTTTGGTCCGCCGTGTGGATGCTCACTGCAGCCGGCGGCCCGCGGGCCGCGCATCACGTGATCAATCGGTCCGCGGCCCGGCCCGTCGTGTGGATACACATTTACGGATCTCCGCTGACCACGTTTGTTTTTGTTTTTTTTTTTTTTTTGGTTACCCTGTCGCGAGTGTCGTTTGCTGGCGGTAAGCCTAAAACCTTTCAACGATTCCGCGACTCAATGTTCTCACATTAAATTGCGTGAGCTTGCTTGTTCGAGAAAGGAAGCAGTGGCTGTTAAATACGCTCTTGAGCAAACGAATTGACGTAGCACTGCTGCAGGAAACGAAGCTCACTTCCGGACACATTTAAGAAGCGTCAAAATGTTTTGAAAACATTTATGTTTTTCGCCATTCTTGTGCCACTTCTAACAGTGCCGGCACGGCAGTCCTTGTCCGCAAGCACAAAGGCATAGCAGTTCTTCCAGATTGGGAGACTGACCAAAGCGGCAGAGTGTGTGCTATAGATATGCTATACCAGAACGACATATTTCGAGTGGTCGCTGTTCACGCGCCGAATCAGCCCGCGGAAAGGAAAGTCTTCTTTATAAATCTCCGCCAGTACGTAAGCACTTCGGCCCCAACCATTTTAGGGGGCGATTTTAACTGTGTGCTAAAGGCCAAGGACTCTTCTCGAGGCATCCAGCAAGACTCCAGTATTGTTGAGCTTAGAAAGTTGTTAAGAGATTTTGATTTCCAGGACGTAGTGGAGTTCGTGGATTCCCTTAACTTGGTTTATACGCACTGGCAGGGAGAATGTCATGCACGACTTGACCGGATTTATGTGTCAAGTTGCTTGGCAAGGGTCACGACCGGCTATCACGTTAGCCCGGTAGCCTTTTCTGACCACGCGTTGGTTGCGACCGCGATAGGCGAACAAATAAAATGTCAGAAACGCCCGTCATCGTGGCAAAACTGGAAATTAAATGACAAGGCGCTCGAGGACGAGGATTTGCAAAAGGTAGTGAAAGGCCTTATAGCGTACATGATAAAGAGTAAGGAAGTAAACGCGGTTAACTGGGAGTTGCTAAAAGAAGAAATTAAAATGTCCGTAATATCGTTTTGCCAAGCAAAAGCGTTAGAGTGGCGCGCCGAAAAGCGAAGGCTGTGCAAGGTTCTGCACACGCTAGTGAGCGAGGAAAGTAAAGCTCCTGGTCTTTTCGCGGCAGACATTAAAGAGTGTAAAGCAAGTCTGCTTGAGATCCTGGACACAGAGTACCGCGGAGCAATGGTGAGGTCTCGTCTACGCACGCTAGGCAGGGCGGAAGACCCAACGAAACTTTTTAAAACGCGCGAGCCGGAACGGGCGAGTCGGAACCAAATCAATGAACCGAGGTCCGGGGAGGGTACTATATCCGAAGCCGAAGAAATTTAGGGGGAATTAGTTTCATTTTATAGCAGACTGTCCAATCAATCAAGCAGTTACGATCAGGCTCTAGTGGACAAGGCTTTAGAGTTAATGCCCAACGTACCGGAAGATGTAGTCGATCTTGTTAACGAAAATATTACCGAGGCAGAGATCTGTAGAGTGATAATAGAATTGGCGCCTAGGAAGTCACCTGGGGTAGACGGCCTCGGTGCGACTTTCTATAAGCAATTCTCTGCCGAGTTGGCTCCTATATTGGCTAAGGTTTACGCGGACGTCCATACCAGAAACCTACTCCCTCCGTCAATGAGGCAAGCGTTAACCGTGTTAATACCAAAAAAGAAAAGTGATAAATTAATTCGTGGGTGCGACGACTTCTGACCGATAAGACTGCTTACAACTGACTATAAAATACTCGCGAAAATATTAGCTAAGCGACTAGAAATTGCGTTCAAAGTTCAAAGCAGAAGTGGGAGGCCATCAAACTTATGGTTTAAAAATATATCTATAACGACAAATATGCATGTTATGCGAATTATCGCTGAAACCGCCGAGGCAATGGAACGCCCCACTGCTGTGTTGCAAATTGACCTAAAAAAAACATTTGACAAAGTTTCGCATTCATTTTCATTTCCGATACCGGAACACTGTAAAAAGGGCGAGTACCCTTTGAAGTTCGTGAAGATATGCTACAGAGACATAAGTATACGCGTCTTTTAATCAACGGTTGCAAGTCACGTCGCATTCCTGTGCGCTCGTCTGTAAGACAGGGCTGCCCAGTATACCACCTATTTTTTTTGCTATTTATCTCGAACCCCTATGCAAGGCGATTATAATGGATGATAACATCCGAGGAGTTAAGGTGGGCGTAGCGTCAACAAAACTTCTTGCTTACGAAGACGATGTTACTGTGATATCTTCTTCCCAGAAAGAAATGGTGATCGCTTTGGAGCATGTGAACGAGTTTTGTGTTGTTTCCGGGGCTGAAATGAACCCCCAAAAATCGTCGGGACCTTGGTTGGGACCGTGGCCTCGAAGCCAGAAACATTTTTAAACATTACGTGGTCCGGGGCCATTGAAAACTATCTAGGAGTTGGGCTGAGCAGACAGGCGCTAAGCACAGGTGCGGGAGGGATACATTTAAACACGCTAAGAGGAAAAGCAGTAGAATGGCATGGAAGGCAAGTTCCTCTCCTAAGCAGAAGTTTCGTTTGCAACGCAGTGTTTTTTTCGACTGTATGGTACTCTGCACAGGCCGTGCCTTGTAGTAACAGTGACGTGCAAAAATGCATCGATTTTGCGCAACCTATGTGTGGGACTCGTGAATTGAAAGAATGCGAAGAAAGAATTTGTTATCAGTAACAAAAAGGGAGGACTCGGCCTGGTAAATTTAGACATAAAGCTTAATGGATTTTTTATCTTCCGTGACCGCGAAAGGCACCCTGTAATGGCGGAGCATTGCGGGTTCTGGGTGGACAATACCTAACTCCCCTGCTCGAGAAAGCTGAAGGCGTGCCCGAGAAAATCAAC